>JAJOZX010001818.1:642500-660000 GCA_023014485.1 Bathynomus jamesi | reverse complement strand
GCCAAATGACTTATCGATCACACCTCAAAAACAACGGTCATAAAGGTGAACTTCTGACGGTTAGAAGAGGTACCTGGGATAAGTAAGTAATGACCTGTTTATAGTTCACTTCCGACCGACCTTAATTCTCCCAAATGACTTTTCGATCACACCTCAAAAATATAATGTATAATTGTATAAATAATGTATAAATATCGGGTGGGGCTAAAAAAAAACGCACCGAGTTTTACATTTAAATATACTCGTAAATATGGATTCTACGGTCACCTAATTTTTTCTTTTCTTTCCTCAATCTCTTTTCTTATCACCTTAAAAAAATTATAAACTTTCAATTAGTATCTTTTTTCTAATTTTTTGAATTCTAATGTTTCGCGATTTACGATTATTTACTCTGCTAATAAAAAGCATGACGATGTATTTATCAGACGATGTATTTACCAGGCGATGTATTTACCAGGCGATGTATTTACCAGGCGATGTATTTACCGCGATGTAATTACTCGCGATGAATTTACCGCGATGAATTTACCTAGAATCATAAAACAGACGTTCTCGCTACACCATAAACTTTATGAGGGGCTTATGGAAAAAATAGGTCCTGCTCCAACCAGAGTAGCCTAAACACAACCTAGGCTATGTTGAAGATGGAAGACCTAGGCCAAAGATGAACCAGCCTAACTATTTGTCCATAAACAGGACTTCCATACTCTTTTGTTAAACAATTACAGCTGAAATGTCAGCTTATTTAACCTAAATTTTATAACCGAAGGGAAATTTATGAACTTCTTACCTTGAAACTGTTATGAATTTTATCTCTTGACACCACTAAAACATTTTTATTCCGGCTTTTTCCGTCGCTGTTCTTAAGCTTCATCCGTTATGCTTATTCAGCTTCTCGCCCTCTTATTCTGCTTATTCCGATCTTTTTCTTCTTCTTCTTAAAACCGTGTTGCTATTTCTAGCCATGGGATCTTTTTTTCTTTTCATCCCATATTTGTTTCTTCGTTGGTGTCTTTTTAATTTTTCTCAGCAAGAGTTCATGTTCTCCTTCTGAGTTATTTTTTATTATTATTATTTATTTTAATGTCAATATGGCTTATCCAAGATTAGGTGGGTCTTCCATTTCGGTACTCCCAAATTTTCCATACATTGGGGCCAGCCAGAAAGGAAAAATTGCATGTGAAACCCAATTTTTTCTTTAATATTTGTTAACCCATCTTAGATTACCTATATTTTATGTTTTATTTGTTATTCCATTTTTGTTTTTCCTCACTTTTTAATATAAAAAGTGTAGCATTTTATAAAGTCCTCACCCTTTTCAAAATGAAAGGGTGTTGCATTTTAGTTTATTTTCCATAGGAAATATTACAATACTCCAGCCCTTATCTTTTGTTGTAACATCTGCCTAGCTCGTAGAGCAGTTGAACGTTGTGGTCTACTATTTGTGGTATAGGTTATTGTAGTAGTAGGACTAGTTACATCATTTATTGAACAGGTTAGGTTTGGTATAGTTTGGGTCAAATTTTGATCATCATCAGAATCTATTATAGATTCATCATCTTGATCATTTTTGTTAACAGTAGTTGGTCCTACTTCTAGGGGGTATAAGAGTGATACATCTCTTATAGTTTCACCTGAAGCAGTTTTAAGTTTTACAACCCTGGTTAATCCATCTTCCCCAGTTTTTAGTTCTAAAACTCTACCTAATGGCCAACACTGTCTTGGTGTATTTTGTCTAATTAGAACTACATCTCCTACCCTAATTTTATTAACCCAGTCTTTGTTTTGTATATATTTATGTCTTTCTCTCAACCCAACAAGGTATTCATCACTCCATTGCTTTTTAAATTTTGTTTTTATATTTGTTATTTGTGATAATCTATTTTGCAAATCATGATTATTATCACTCCAAGGTGGATCATCCAAGGAGATAAGTAGTATAGCCGAAAAAGGGGAGAGTGCAAGAATGTTGCAGGTTATTATGCAATGTTGCAAAGGGGGGTGGGGTTGTTGCAAAGGGGGGTGGGGGTTGCAAAAAAATAATTCCCCCCAAAGGGGGGATGCTGCAGGTGCAACAAGGGGGGTCATGAAACTTGGAGGCGGCGTTATCCCCCAAGAGAAAGGAGAGAGAGGAGGAGAGAAAGGAGGAGAGGTGTTCACCTGGCAGGAGCCAAGTGCACACTAAGACTTCAGCCGAGTTGGCGTTGTTTTATAGGCTCCTAATCAGCCAGAATCAGCCAGTTGGCTGAGCCAAGGTGAGAGAGACGCCTGAAGGAGAGAGAGAGACAGCTGAAGGAGAGAGAGACCTGAAGAAGAGAGAGACGCCTGTAGGAGGGAGAGACGCCTGAAGCAGAGAGGAGAGGTACACATGCAGGAGGTACACATGCAGGAGGTACACACACATACGCACACATGCAGGAGGTACACATGCAGTAGTTACACATGCAGGAGAGAGAGAGAGAGCTGAAGGAGGGAGAGAGACGCCTGTAGGAGAGAGAGAGAGAGAGAGAGTTACAAGGAGTTACAAGGAAAAGAAGTACCTCAAAAGGCCTTGCGGCCCATACCGAGGAGGTACCAATGGCAACGGGTGCCAGGGAAAATTTTGTGAAAGTTTATTTTTCTTTCAACTATCCTAGCAGTAGTAGAAAACTGGATAGAAAAGTAGAAGGCTCTCTCCCCACCCTCCGCTCCCTCCCTGCCAGAGGCAGGTACGGAAAAAGGTTGAAGAAAATACCTTGACCCTGGAAAAGTAGCCAAGGAAATTTTACAGGAAAGTGGAGAATATATAAATAGCTCTATATTTAGCTTGCTCACAGAGACCGAGCAAGTGAACTCCTGCAGAGTTTTCTGAGGTTTTAATCTTAAACTATGAGTGTGTTCAGTACTTTGTCTAGCCTATTTTTAAACAGATTTACACTTTGACTGGAAACAACCTCTGAGGGAAGTTGGTTCCAGATATTAACTATTTTATAGGAAAAGAAATTTCCGCAGTCTGAGGTCCTAAATGTCTTTACACACTCAAATAGTGTGCAAGATTTCGTCTAACCTTTTCTTGAACTGATCCACAGAGGAACTGTTCACAACTTCCGAAGGTAACCTGTTCCATGTGTCACAGATCTTATACGTAACGTAATTCCCACACACACTAGTCCTAAACCGTTTCAAATCCAACTTCCAACCATTGTTGCGAGTTGGGTTATCATTTAAACTAAACATACTTCTAAAATCGACATCGTTGAACCCTCGTAAGAGCATGAAAACCTCGATCAGTTGACCGCGCAGCCTCCGAGTTTCAAGCGAAAACAAGTTCAGGGCGCGTAACCGTTGATTGTAGCCGATATGCCTAACGGAAGGGATCAACTTTGTGGCCCTCGCCTGCACTCGCTCCAGCCTCTCAATATCTTTCCTGAGGGTGGGCGACCAGAACTGCACAGCATACTCCAGGTACGGCCGAACAAGGGAATTGTACAGTGAGAGCACAATCACCTTGTTCCGAAACTGAAATTGCCTCCTGATATAACCCAATAGTTTCTGGGCTTTCTTTTCCACCTCTACACACTGTTTCGTAAACTTAAGGTCGCTGCTAATTAGCACACCCAAGTCCTTTTCTAAATCAGTCACCTCGATATTACTGCCCAACATCGAGTAGTCCGACTTGGGATTGGCGTAGCCAATGTGCATCACTTTGCATTTACCCAAGTTAAACGGCATTTGCCATTTTTCGGACCACTCTCCTATCCTACCTAGGTCCGCACGCAGTTCCTCGATCGCTTCGGGCGTCCCAACATTGGACCCAAGCTTGGTGTCATCAGCGAATTTGGCGATCCGACTGACGATGCCACCGTCGATATCATTTATGTAAATGGTAAACAACAGTGGCCCCAAAACGGAACCCTGAGGAACCCCACTAGTGACCGAGGCCCAACCCGAACTAGCCCCTTTAATTACCACCCTCTGCCGCCTATTCCTCAGCCAGTTTTCAATCCACCTACCTATTTCCCCACCGATACCCAGCGCGCGCACTTTCGCCATTAGCCGGCGGTGAGGTACCTTATCAAAGGCTTTCTGAAAGTCGAGATAAAGTATATCAATCGCCCTACTCTTTTCGTACTCACTCAACATGACGTGGAAAAACTCGAGCAAGTTGGTGAGACACGACCTATGCCGTCTAAACCCATGTTGGGAGTCCCCAAGCAGCTTGTAGGAATCCAAATGGTCAACGATTCTATCAGCTATTATCCTTTCTAATAATTTACCTACAACTGAAGTGAGACTAATAGGACGATAGTTCCCTGGACTTTCGTGATCCCCTTTCTTAAAGATAGGGGTCACGTTGGCCTCCCTCCAGTCACCAGGCACCTGGCCCATCACCAGCGATTTGTTGAAGACTGTAGCCAGGTGGGGAGCCACCTGGTCGCGCACTTCTCACAAAACACTGGGGAGAAACTGGTCTGGCCCAGGAGCCTTAAACGCGCTCAGTTTGTCTATTCTATGAGCAACGACTGTCGCGGTACATCTAACACTATCCAGGCCAGCACCTTCGTGCCTCACAGCTGGCTCGGGGATGACGCGGGTATCCTCCCTGGTGAACACTCCCGCAAAGTACTCATTAAGCACATTAGCGATGTCCGCGTCGGAGGTCCGCAGAACGCCGCTTCCGTCCTTTAAAGGACCTATCATGCTTCTAATGGGCTTTCTACTATTAACATAACTGAAGAACTCCTTAGGGTTCCCCTTGCAGAGGCATGCCACCCGTAGTTCTTCGTTACGTTTCGCTAGCCTAACCTTCGCCTTCACTTCCCTACACAGGCGGACATACGCTTCAGTGTTCTCGTGGGAACGATTGGCCTTCGCCCTCCTATACGCTACTTTCCTATTTCGGATAGCCGAAGCGATGCCACGAGAGAGAGCTGAAGGAGGGAGAGAGACGCCTGTAGGAGAGAGAGAGAGGAGCTGAAGGAGGGAGAGAGACGCCTGAAGGAGAGATGAGAGGTACACATGCAGGAGGTACACATGCAGGAGGTACACATGCAGGAGGTACACACACACATACGCACACATGCAGGAGGTACACATGCAGTAGTTACACATGCAGGAGAGAGAGAGAGCTGAAGGAGGGAGAGAGACGCCTGTAGGAGAGAGAGAGAGAGAGCTGAAGGAGTTACAAGGAAGGAAAAGAAGTACATCAAAAGGCCTTGCGGCCCATACCGAGGAGGTACCAATGGCAACGGGTGCCAGGGAAAATTGTGAAAGTTTATTTTTCTTTCAACTATCCTAGCAGTAGTAGAAAACTGGATAGAAAAGTAGAAGGCTCTCTCCCCACCCTCCGCTCCCTCCCTGCCAGAGGCAGGTACGGAAAAAGGTTGAAGAAAATACCTTGACCCTGGAAAAGTAGCCAAGGAAATTTTACAGGAAAGTGGAGAATATATAAATAGCTCTATATTTAGCTTGCTCACAGAGACACCGAGCAAGCGAACTCCTGCAGAGTTTTCTGAGGTTTTAATCTTAAACTATGAGTGTGTTCAGTACTTTGTCTAGCCTATTTTTAAACAGATTTACACTTTGACTGGAAACAACCTCTGAGGAAGTTGGTTCCAGATATTAACTATTTTATAGGAAAAGAAATTTCCGCAGACTGAGGTCCTAAATGTCTTTACACACTCAAATAGTGTGAAAGATTTCGTCTAACCTTTTCTTGAACTGATCCACAGAGGAACTGTTCACAACTTCCGAAGGTAACCTGTTCCATGTGTCACAGATCTTATACGTAAAGTAATTCCCACACACACTAGTTCCTAAACCGTTTCAATCCAACTTCCACCATTGTTGCGAGTTGGGGTTATCATTTAAACTAACATACTTCTAAAATCGACATCGTTGAACCCTCGTATTAGCTTGAAAACCTCGATCAGTTGACCGCGCAGCCTCCGAGTTTCAGCGAAAAACAAGTTCAGGCGCGTAACCGTTGATTGTAGCCCATATGCCTACGGAAGGGATTCTTTGTGGCCCTCGCCTGCACTCGCTCCAGCCTCTCATATCTTCCTGAGGGTGGGCGACCAGAACTGCCAGCATACTCCAGGTACGGCCGAACAAGGGAATTGTACAGTGAGAGCACAATCTCCTTGTTTCCGAAACTGAAATTGCCTCCTGATATAACCCAATAGTTTCTGGGCTTTCTTTTCCACCTCTACACACTGTTTCGTAAACTTAAGGTCGCTGCTAATTAGCACACCCAAGTCCTTTTCTAAATCAGTCACCTCGATATTACTGCCAACATCGAGTAGTCCGACTTGGGATTGGCGTAGCCAATTGCATCACTTTGCATTTACCCAAGTTAAACGGCATTTGCCATTTCTCGGACCACTCTCCTATCTACTAGGTCCGCACGCAGTTCCTCGATCGCTTCGGGCGTCCCAACATTGGCCCCAAGCTTCGTGTCATCAGCGAATTTGGCGATCCGACTGACGATGCCACCGTCGATATCATTTATGGAAATGGTAAACAACAGTGGCCCCAAAACGGAACCTTGAGGAACCCCACTAGTGACCGAGGCCCAACCCGAACTAGCCCCTTTAATTACCACCCTCTGCCGCCTATTTCAGCCAGTTTTCAATCCACCTACCTATTTCCCCACCATACCCAGCGCGCCACTTCCGCATTAGCCGGCGGTGAGGTACCTTATCAAAGGCTTTCTGAAAGTCGAGATAAAGTATATCAATCGCCCTACTCTTATCGTACTCACTCAACATGACGTGGAAAAACTCGAGCAAGTTGGTGAGACACGACCTATGCCGTCTAAACCCATTTGGGAGTCCCCAAGCAGCTTGTAGGAATCCAAAATGGTCAACGATTCTATCAGCTATTATCCTTTCTAATAATTACCTACAACTGAAGTGAGACTAATAGACGATAGTTCCCTGGACTTTCGTGATCCCCTTTCTTAAAGATAGGGGTCACGTTGGCCTCCCTCCAGTCACCAGGCACCTGGCCCATCACCAACGATTTGTTGAAGACTGTAGCCAGGAGACGCCTGTAGGAGAGAGAGAGAGCTGAAGGAGGGAGAGAGACGCCTGTAGGAGAGAGAGAGAGAGAGAGAGAGAGTAGTTGCCTTTAAGGCATATTATTTTCGTTTTCCTAACCTAAGAGGCCACTAAGGGGTTTACCAAAGGGCCAGAAAGAGAAGGACCAGAGGTCCTTGCTCGGCTGGAGCCGAGCTGGGAATGAGTCTTCACCAGCTTCTCGATCTTTTATAAGCCTCTATTCTGGCTGAGTTGCCAGATAGCGCAATGTGTTCCAGATAGCGCCATGTGTCCATTAATCATCCATTGTGCAACACAATATGACGATAGTTATTCCAATTAAATTCTGTTTAAAATACACCTTTATTAATTGCATACCTTTCCAGTTTTTTTTTTGCAATGATCGGATTGCTAGATATATATTATTATGCTATATATATATATATATATATATATATATATATACACATTCTTTTCTTATGTTAGGTAAATATATATATATATATATATAATATATATATATATATATATTTATTTTATAACATTAATTTTAGTTAGAAGCAAATTTAACATTAACTTCATTGAACTTAAAGAAACAAATAACATAGTTTACCTTCGAAAACCGAATAATAATAGAAAACTTCATTTTACGGTAAACTATGTTATTTCGTTTACTATAATTATACAGTCTTTTAAAACGCTTCTGATATATATATATATATATATTATATATATATATATATATATAGTGTAGATGAAGCCAATTAAATTCTACTTATTAATAAATAACTTTTTACACACAAACTACATCTTAACTGCAAACACCTTGCACATCAATTTCTTATTATCATTATTATTATTATTATTATTATTATTATTTCTACAATGAAACGGGGTCGGGTCGAAGAACGGGTGAGAGATCTTTCCCCCAATATATATATATATAGATATATATCTATATATTATATATATATATATATATATAAAATAAACGAGTAACAACTCATGCACACACCACACACACCACACACGCACACACACACACACACACACGATGAAAGGCAGAAGCTAAATCAGTTCGAATCGTGTCCCTAGAGACCTTTTCGTTCGAATCGTGTCCCTAGAGACCTTTTTCGGGTCGAGGGAATATCCTTCTACAAGCTATTCGAGCAGAAATCACCACTGACTTCAGATATTAATATTGTCATTGTTATTACTTCTACAATGAAAATATTTACGCGTAATTGTATGGTGTCATATAGAAATATAATGATATATATATATATATATATATATATATATATATATATATATATATATATAATATATATATATATTAGTGTAGATGAATCCAATTAAATTCTACTTATGGCAGAGTTTGTTTCTAGTGAGAAAGGATAGCCTATGTTCTTAGTGAATGGGTTTATATGTAAGAGATCAGCAAAGCCCAGCTGTTCATCATTCCACATAATAAAATAAAGTGGTTGGCAGATAAATGGGTACCTACGTGTCCTAGTGGTTAAGACGCTGGGGCTGTTGATGGTTCCACGTTAAACTGTAGGTCTAAGGTGGTCATTCCACATAATAAAAGAAAGTGGTTGGCAGATAAATGGGTATCCTACGTGTCCTAGTGGTTAAGACGCTGGGCTGTTGATGGTTCCACGTTAAACTGTAGGTCTAAGGTGGTCATTCCACATAATAAAAGAAAGTGGTTGGCAGATAAATGGGTACCCTATGTGTCCTAGTGGTTAAGACGCTGGGCTGTTGATGGTATTCAAATAACGGGGTATGCTTGTATGAGTTTACAATTACATCATTATTGCTCTGCATTACGCAGTATATGCGGCTTAATAATATTTCACCGCTTAAAGTATAAGGTAACCTGTACTCGATATGAAGGGCATTCATATCGTTCAGTACTATTTTTGTTCCCACTTTACAAAAATGAAACACCAAATAATTGTCCCCCGAGCCCCATCTATATATGTAATAAACGAATAAACAACTCCGCACACACACACACACACACACACACACACACACACTGTGTGTATATATATATAATATCATGAAAATCAGGAAAATAACAAACGTGTATTAATTTAAATGAAACTAACATACGAGCCTCATTCCCCAACCCGGCTATATATATATATATATATATATATATATATATATAATAATAATACGAATAAACAACTCGCACACACACACACACACACACACACATACACACTTCCCGGAATTTATTAACCGGATTGAATAAAAGTAAAGGCAACTTTCAATATATTTTAGTAATATAACAGAATTAACAAAGTTACCCAATAAATATTTCGTTAGACAGAAAATGAATTTTTATAAGGGAAGCCCAACTAGCTATGAATATATCACCAAATCAAAAATAATAACAAACGCTTTATTTACGTTTGTTAAAAAAAAAAAAAAATATTCGTTTTATTCTTTCCTTATTGATAACTTATTTAAACTAACACATTTATTATCATTCCACTTGACAACCAGAACTTCTCCCCGTGTGACAAATGAATAATTATAGTAACCTCTGTCTTGTTTTTTCTGGTCTACATTCTTCAAGGGACAATCTTGCAACCTATTTTCTCTGACAGTACCTGTGGCTCTTATTCCATGCATTTGTAAATGCACAAGTAAGTCTCTGGAGGTGAACAAATTATCGAAATATACACATGATGAATATTGCATTACTAGTCCTTCAGTCATGCTGAGAACTACCTTTGTTCCTAGATTCAATTCGTCATTTGGCTGCCCTGAAGATTTTCCACAATACAAATCAAATTTGTAACAGTATCCTGAAGCTCCACATAGAGCCCAAAGTTTATATCCAAATCTTATTGGCTTTCCTCTAATAAATTATTTCAAGGAATGATGACCATAATAGCCAACCATCATTTCATCTACTGATACATTTTTTTTTTTTTTTCCATGACTCCAAATTGCTGAAACGAATTGTTAATTTTATTGAATAAAACTCTTACTTTGAAGCCCCGATCTCCTTTGCATTTTTCAGCTTCAGAACTATCTGTGAAGTGTAAAAGGCTCTTTATTTCAAGAAATCGATTCGGGACAATGCTCTTTTTACAATATCAATGCCCAAGTCTTCTTCATTTGACCAATAATGTCCTTCAGAGGGCAATCGATGGTATCCTGTGAATAACAGTATTCCAAAAAATTGCTTTCATTTCATCCATGGACACAGTAATACAGCACTGAATAGAAGCTATTTATAAAAGAAAATGGGCTTTTGGTACAACTTGCATAATTATGATAGAGTCCTAGTCCAAACGTATTTGTCACACAGTTTACAAATTAGTTGACAAATTTATGAAAAAAGTGTGTGGAAACCATTCATGTGCAAAAGTCTTAGTTTGATAAAATATGGTAAATGTGGTACACAGTAGCTCTTTAGTTAATTTCAAGAAAAATTTAGACACTTTCATGAGTGAAAGAGATAGTTTGTAGATTGTATATCGTGTATATCCTTAGTTTCAGTTTTGTAGGCTCTTTTGGTGGATGTAAATAGTTGTATATTAATTAGCTAGTTTGAGGGTCTTCCGGAACGCTTCTTGTGGACATTCTGAACAGTTCCATCGGCTTCAAACTTATCTCTAATTCGAGTGATGGTAAGTCGCGTTGGTGGATCTGTTTGTCTCGTCATGATATACATTAATATAGTGATAAAAATACTTAAGATTGTCCATGATCACGAGATTCACATTTTCAGTCGTAGGGTATGAGTAATCGACATGGTGTAGCATGACGTAATGCCGCTTGTCACACCACCCATCCGCAAGACTCATTATCCATACCTGCTGCTTCTCTTCTGCACGCGTTGTTTCTTTTACTTTACGGTATATGTGAGACTTTATAAAGTTTAGCTCTGCAGCATACTTCAGCACATCGTCAGTGCAACGAAAGCCTTCAATGGTCTCACCAGAACATCCGTAGAGTATTTGTACATCTTGGAACTTCACACAATCCAATGTGGTTTTAAAAGAGGCATAGGAGGGGGAATAGGAAGTTTTTCGGTATCCACCACATCCTGGCACTTTGCTGAATACCATTTCATAAACGTTGTACAAGCAATATTAAAGGTAGCCATTTGAATACACGTCTGATTTTTCTTCTGAATACACGTCTGATCTCTCGGTCTTACTGCAGTCGACTGACCACGCAGGGAATCACAGATAGTAGCATGACTCACGGTCTTACAGTGGGCGGAGCTTAGAATTTTCGCCTGTGCACACACAAAGGAGAAAGTGAAACGCTAATTGAAACATGAGTTATTTAATAAACGAGATATTCAGTTAACACAAGAAATAACAGAAAACACAAGAAAAAACAAATGCTTAGATTTGGTGATCACAAACAACAGAAACCTAAAGAAACCTGTACTCGATATGAAGGGCTTTCATATCGTTCAGTACTATTTTTGTTCCCACTTTACAACCTGATGGTAAGTCATCTTTAAATACGTCTAGAATACAATCAAAAGCACGCACAAAGAGTTCATCGTTAGTTACATTATTAAACACAAGTTTATAAACACGCTTTTCCAATCGAGGGTTTATTTCTACCGACCCGAGCTTTTCAATCGTGAACACGTCTTCACTCAACATAGCGGCAATTGAAATAATCTAAATCGTTACGACAACTGCGCATTATATAAAGAAATAGTTCTTCAGGATAATTTTCACGAACTAGGCATATTTTATAATGTTTTACTAAACATCTTCACACACCGGCGCACTATTTGAGAGGAACATATGCTCATATTTTTCCTTTCTGCCCGTCAAACGATACTCATCTCTAAAGTCTGTTAAAAACTCACGCAGGACACTAGCCACAACCTCACTACGAACCTCGTCATGATATACATTAATATAGTGATAAAAATACTTAAGATTGTCCATGATCACGAGATTCACATTTTCAGTCGTAGGGTATGAGTAATCGACATGGTGTAGCATGACGTAATGCCGCTTGTCACACCACCCATCCGCAAGACTCATTATCCATACCTGCTGCTTCTCTTCTGCACGCGTTGTTTCTTTTACTTTAGACTTTATAAAGTTTAGATCTGCAGCATACTTCAGCACATCGTCAGTGCAACGAAAGCCTTCAATGGTCTCACCAGAACATCCGTAGAGTATTTGTACATCTTGGAACTTCACACAATCCAATGTGGTTTTAAAAGAGGCATAGGAGGGGGGAATAGGAAGTTTTTCGGTATCCACCACATCCTGGCACTTTGCTGAATACCATTTCATAAACGTTGTACAAACAATATTAAAGGTAGCCATTTGAATACACGTCTGATTTTTCTTCTGAATACACGTCTGATCTCTCGGTCTTACTGCAGTCGACTGATCACGCAGGGAATCACAGATAGCAACATGACTCACGGTCTTACAGTGGGCGGAGCTTAGAATTTTCGCCTGTGCACACACAAAGGAGAAAGTGAAACGCTAATTGAAACATGAGTTATTTAATAAACGTGATATTCAGTTAACACAAGAAATAACAGAAAACACAAGAAAAAACAAATGCTTAGATTTGGTGATCACAAACAACAGAAACCTAATACTTTAAAGAAAGCATTCTATTAAATACTTTTAGCCTATGTTCACGAATTAATACCGGTTTTAAAATAGATTCGACAAGAAGACCGGCTGGACTGATTTTATAGAAATTCAAGGATTCCAAGTTGATCACGAGAGAAGTTATGTAGTCATCTTCCATGCTGCAAAATCTCGTCGTTAGCCTGCCTGCTCAGAGCACCGACAAGAGGTAAAATCGAATCCACATCAACACAAAATTTTAGTCGCTAAAATAACAGCCTGAGTATTGTTCATGTTCTAAATTATCTTTGATTCGTTTTGATAAAATTGAGTAAACTGCAGCCTTTGTTTCCTGATCAGAAACTCTCCGTCTTTTTCTGGTATGGTGCAAGGCTTCGTTGCAACCATATTCACTGCACGAGTCTACTTCACAGTCGTTGCCTTCTAATCTAGATTTACACTCTTCACTAATGCATTCGATGGGTGAATAATCATCTTGGTTGATATTATTGACACCACATTCGAGAGGGCTCACTGGGGTAACGGACACTTCAGGTAATGGCGCGGACGCTTGAGGTGGGTCGGGGACAATCTCCTCAGGTTGCCCTTGTGGCGGGGCAAATATTGTGTGGGGGTAATTATGTGTTGCTTCTAAGTAAACAAAACGGGCCTTATGTAACACAGTGGCAATTAATAATGATTTATGCAAAGATGCACCAGCTCTTCTGGAACGTCTGGATGCAATTTTACCGAGCGATATATTTATCAACTTGTATGCTTCAAACCCGTTTGGAACGTCAGATATCATGTTCACCACCTAGGAATTGGTCAAGGCACAGAGAGCTAACTAACACGACTCTATCCTCTATTACCAATCTTGTAATGAGTTAAAGTGAAAGTTTCGCCTGCCTTTATACAATGTCGTTCTGACGTCGTTATCAAGCTCCACACAGGGAACTTCCAGGAAGTAACATGAATCACCTTGCTGTTCTTTCACCTGTACACACGCACACACACACACACACACACACACACACACACACACACACACACACACACACACACAGGAGAAAGTGATACGTTGGTTGAAACATGATTTATTTAATAAAAGAAATATTCAAGCTATATATATATATATTTACAAACACGTGTAATAAATAAGTTAACAACAGACATCAATGATTATATTCAAGACATATTTACAAACGTGTGATAAATAAGTTAACAATGAATTTCTGTAACCCGAGAGACGACGGACGGAGTCATTACAAGCTCGGCTCCGCCGAGCTTGTAATGACTCCGTCCGTCGTCTCTCGGGTTACATAATTTCATTTGTTAACTTGTTTATTACACGTTTTTAAATATGTCTTGAATATAATCATTGATGTGTCTGTTGTTAACTTATTTATTACACGTGTTTGTAAATATATATATATATAGCTTGAATATTTTTTTTATTAAATAAATCATGTTTCAACCAACGTATCACTTTCTCCTTTGTGTGTGTGTGTGTGTGTGTGTGTGTGTGTGTGTGTGCGTGTGTACAGGTGAAAGAACAGCAAGTGATTCATGTTACTTCCTGGAAGTTCCCTGTGTGGAGCTTGATAACGACGTCAGAACGACATTGTATAAAGGCAGGCGAAACTTTCACTTTAACTCATTACAAGATTGGTAATAGAGGATAGAGTCGTGTTAGTTAGCTCTCTGTGCCTTGACCAATTCCTAGGTGGTGAACATGATATCTGACGTTCCAAACGGGTTTGAAGCATACAAGTTGATAAATATATCGCTCGGTAAAATTGCATCCAGACGTTCCAGAAGAGCTGGTGCATCTTTGCATAAATCATTATTAATTGCCACTGTGTTACATAAGGCCCGTTTTGTTTACTTAGAAGCAACACATAATTACCCCCACACAATATTTGCCCCGCCACAAGGGCAACCTGAGGAGATTGTCCCCGACCCACCTCAAGCGTCCGCGCCATTACCTGAAGTGTCCGTTACCCCAGTGAGCCCTCTCGAATGTGGTGTCAATAATATCAACCAAGATGATTATTCACCCATCGAATGCATTAGTGAAGAGTGTAAATCTAGATTAGAAGGCAACGACTGTGAAGTAGACTCGTGCAGTGAATATGGTTGCAACGAAGCCTTGCACCATACCAGAAAAAGACGGAGAGTTTCTGATCAGGAAACAAAGGCTGCAGTTTACTCAATTTTATCAAAACGAATCAAAGATAATTTAGAACATGAACAATACTCAGGCTGTTATTTTAGCGACTAAAATTTTGTGTTGATGTGGATTCGATTTTACCTCTTGTCGGTGCTCTGAGCAGGCAGGCTAACGACGAGATTTTGCAGCATGGAAGATGACTACATAACTTCTCTCGTGATCAACTTGGAATCCTTGAATTTCTATAAAATCAGTCCAGCCGGTCTTCTTGTCGAATCTATTTTAAAACCGGTATTAATTCGTGAACATAGGCTAAAAGTATTTAATAGAATGCTTTCTTTAAAGTATTAGGTTTCTGTTGTTTGTGATCACCAAATCTAAGCATTTGTTTTTTCTTGTGTTTTCTGTTATTTCTTGTGTTAACTGAATATCACGTTTATTAAATAACTCATGTTTCAATTAGCGTTTCACTTTCTCCTTTGTGTGTGCACAGGCGAAAATTCTAAGCTCCGCCCACTGTAAGACCGTGAGTCATGTTGCTATCTGTGATTCCCTGCGTGATCAGTCGACTGCAGTAAGACCGAGAGATCAGACGTGTATTCAGAAGAAAAATCAGACGTGTATTCAAATGGCTACCTTTAATATTGTTTGTACAACGTTTATGAAATGGTATTCAGCAAAGTGCCAGGATGTGGTGGATACCGAAAAAACTTCCTATTCCCCCCCTCCTATGCCTCTTTTAAAACCACATTGGATTGTGTGAAGTTCCAAGATGTACAAATACTCTACGGATGTTTCTGGTGAGACCATTGAAGGCTTTCGTTGCACTGACGATGTGCTGAAGTATGCTGCAGATCTAAACTTTATAAAGTCTAAAGTAAAAGAAACAACGCGTGCAGAAGAGAAGCAACAGGTATGGATAATGAGTCTTGCGGATGGGTGGTGTGACAAGCGGCATTACGTCATGCTACACCATGTCGATTACTCATACCCTACGACTGAAAATGTGAATCTCGTGATCATGGACAATCTTAAGTATTTTTATCACTATATTAATGTATATCATGACGAGGTTCGTAGTGAGATGTGGCTAGTGTCCTGCGTGAGTTTTTAACAGGCTTTAGAGATGAGTATCGTTTGACGGGCAGAAAGGAAAAATATGAGCCTATGTTCCTCTCAAATAGTGCGCCGGTGTGTGAAGATGTTTAGTAAAACATTATAAAATATGCCTAGTTCGTGAAAATTATCCTGAAGAACTATTTCTTTATATAATGCGCAGTTGTCGTAACGATTTAGATTATTTCAATTGCCGCTATGTTGAGTGAAGACGTGTTCACGATTGAAAAGCTCGGGTCGGTAGAAATAAACCCTCGATTGGAAAAGCGTGTTTATAAACTTGTGTTTAATAATGTAACTAACGATGAACTCTTTGTGCGTGCTTTTGATTGTATTCTAGACGTATTTAAAGATGACTTACCATCAGGTGTAAAGTGGGAACAAAAATAGTACTGAACGATATGAAAGCCCTTCATATCGAGTACAGGTTTCTTTAGGTTTCTGTTGTTTGTGATCACCAAATCTAAGCATTTGTTTTTCTTGTGTTTTCTGTTATTTCTTGTGTTAACTGAATATCTCGTTTATTAAATAACTCATGTTTCAATTAGCGTTTCACTTTCTCCTTTGTGTGTGCACAGGCGAAAATTCTAAGCTCCGCCCACCGTAAGACCGTGAGTCATGCTACTATCTGTGATTCCCTGCGTGGTCAGTCGACTGCAGTAAGACCGAGAGATCAGACGTGTATTCAGAAGAAAAATCAGACGTGTATTCAAATGGCTACCTTTAATATTGTTTGTACAACGTTTATGAAATAGTATTCAGCAAAGTGCCAGGATGTGGTGGATACCGAAAAACTTCCTATTCCCCCTCCTATGCCTCTTTTAAAACCACATTGGATTGTGTGAAGTTCCAAGATGTACAAATACTCTACGGATGTTCTGGTGAGACCATTGAAGGCTTTCGTTGCACTGACGATGTGCTGAAGTATGCTGCAGAGCTAAACTTTATAAAGTCTCACATATACCGTAAAGTAAAAGAAACAACGCGTGCAGAGAGAAGAAGCAGGTATGGATAATGAGTCTTGCGGATGGGTGGTGTGACAAGCGGCATTACGTCATGCTACACCATGTCGATTACTCATACCCTACGACTGAAATGTGAATCTCGTGATCATGGACAATCTTAAGTATTTTTATCACTATATTAATGTATATCATGACGAGACAAACAGATCCACCAACGCGACTTACCATCACTCGAATTAGAGATAAGTTTGAAGCCGATGGAACTGTTCAGAATGTCCACAAAGCGTTCCGGAAGACCCTCAAACTAGCTAATTAATATACAACTATTTACATCCACCAAAAGAGCCTACAAAACTTAAACTAAGGATATACACGATATACAATCTACAAACTATCTCTTTCACTCATGAAAGTGTCTAAATTTTTCTTGAAATTAACTAAAGAGCTACTGTGTACCACATTTACCATATTTTATCAAAATAAGACTTTTGCACATGAATGGTTTCCACACACTTTTTCATAAATTTTGTCAACTAATTTGTAAACTGTGTGACAAATACGTTTGGACTAGGACTCTATCATAATTATGCAAGTTGTACCAAAAGCCCATTTTATTTTATAATAGCTTCTATT
>JAJOZX010001818.1:290000-637500 GCA_023014485.1 Bathynomus jamesi | reverse complement strand
CCACAGAGGGTACTTTGTTCATTTGTTTACCAATTGTTAAAAAATCTATTTCATTTTTGTATTCTGTTTGTTGTATGTGGTTAATCCAATATTTGGTAGCTAGACTTGTATACATTTCATTATCATTATTTCTTTGTTTATTTATTTTCTTTAAACAGTTGTGAATGAATCTGAGACAGTAAGATGTTACCCTTACAAGTTTGCCAAAGTCAGAATAACTGTTATAATCTAATAGTGGCTCAACTTTATTTGTGGTTATCATGTTAAGTTTTACATTAATTTGTTCTGCTGGCCACATTGTTTCATCCTGAATGAATTCAGGTCCATGAAACCAATTTTTGTTGGATTTTAGTAATTTACAGGATAATCCTCTTGTGAGAAAGTCTGCAGGATTTTGTTTTGTTGGAATGTATCTGAAGGTTATGTCCAAATTTTGTCTAGCTTCTTTAATGTCTCTTAATCTGTTACGGACAAAGATGTTTTTTGAGTTTAGCTCATCAGAGTTGATCCATGCCAAGCAGATTTGACTGTCAAGCCAAATATATGTAGTTGTGATGTTTACATCATAATAGACTTCATGGAGAAATACTGTTATTTTTACAGCTAGATAACCCGCAAGTAGTTCAAGCTGAGGAATAGTTTTCTTTTGTTTTAAGGGTGTTACTTTCCCCTTGGCATAGATCAAATGGCTGCCATCCTCACCTACAAGGTAAGCGCAACAGCCATACACCTTTTCACTGGCATCACCAAATACATGCAAGGTTTGAGGTGTATCTCTGTGTCCACAAACTCTGGGAATATTTATGTTTTGTAATTTATTGAGATCTTTAGCTAACCTTTTCCAGCTATCTTGTTGTTTATTGGTTATAGGATCATCCCAGTCTACTTTCTGTTTCCAAAATTCTTGTAAAAGAACCCTGGATCTGATAGTAGAAGGAAGGAGTAAACCCATAGGATCAAATATTTTTGAACTTTCGGATAAGATCTTTCTTTTTGTGTTAGCTGTTGTATCTAAGGTGTAGCCTTTTGTGCAGAGTGAGTCATGAACTTTAGAATCTGAGTTCAAATCCCAGATCATGCCTAATGTTTTCACCCTGTTTGTTGGTTCTGTTAATCCTTTGTCTTCTGATTTTATTTTTTGATTTAGTCTCTCATTATTTGTGATCCACTCTCTTAATTCAAAATTACCTTCTTTCATTATTTTATCTGCTTTTATGTAAACTTCATTTAATTCTGACTCTGTTTTGGTTGATCCTACAAGGTTATCTACATAGAAGTGATCTTTCAAGAACTGAACAGTTAAATCATTTTCATCATACAAATTTAAGTGATGTTTGATGGTTAAAGCCAGTAAACTAGGACTTGCATTTGCTCCAAACAAAACCACATTAAATTTAAATGTTTTAAACCCTTTATTTAAGTCATATGGATCATTAAACCACAAGAATCTTAGTTGATCTTTGTCATAGTTATTTTTCAGATGAATTCTCAAAAAAGCTTTGCTTATATCACTTTGAACTGCATAGTCATCTAATCTAAATCTTAGAAGGATTTTTACAAGGTCTGAAATAAGATTAGGCCCCTCTATGAGACAGTCATTCAAGCTATGCTTATTGCCATCTTTAAGACTACAGTTATACACAACTCTAAGTTTTGTTGTGGGTGCATCCTTTCTATAGACTCCTGTGTGAGTAAGATAATGGCAGTTGTCTTTTTTAAAGGGGTGATCTTTAACTTCTTCAATGAAGCCTTTTTCTAACTGGTCCTTGAAAACATCATCATACATTTTAATTCTCTTGTCATTTTTTAATCTTTCATCAAATTATAGAGATGACCTTTAGCTACCTTTAGATTATCATTTAATTTTGGACTATTGATCTTCCAAGGTAGTTCAATTGAATAATGGCCATTTTCATACATGATGGTTTTTTCAAAATTTTCAGCCATTAATTGATTTTCATCTGTATGATCACCATCTTGCACCCCCACTGACTCTAATAGCCAGAGCTGTTGTACACCTTTATCTAATTCTTCAGTTGTTAATGATTTATTTAATATTTCAGTATTTATGTCATTATTTGAGTTGTGTAAGACCTTGTCATAATAGGGCAAGTTTGTTAGTCATATATTTTTATTTTTCATTGTTATTTTATATTTATCTATGTGTCCCAGTGGAGCTATACCCCAGTGAGTATCTAGAGCATCCCATCTCCTATTCTGACTATGCCCTTCTGAATTAAGTGAATATAATCAGCTCCAATTAACATTTGAACATTATCTATTATATCATCATTTAAATTTCTATCTGCAATTTTATATTGCTTTTTAAGTTGTTGTATTACTTCTTTTAAATTTGGTATTTTAAATTTTTGTTGACCAACTTGTTCAATGACTACTACTTCTATGTTTGTTGTTTTATTCTCTGTGGGTATATCCAGATCTAAATTGACTGTATTATATTTTTCTTTCTGTTCATTTTCTTTGACAAATGATGTTATACACAATTCTTGTTCATTTTTATGAGTTTGTAGGCCTAATTGATTAACTAATGATTGATCTACAAATGTTTGTTGGGAACAAGAATCTATTAGACATCTTATAGGAGTTGTCCCACCTTCTTTATTTTTTAAATCCAAGGTTATTGTAGGTAGGAGTACACTAGAATTTTTATTGACATTATTTATTGATATATGTCCATTAAATGTTTTTTCATTTTTCTTTAGGTTTTGTTTATTTGAATTTTAAATGAATCACAAAGACAAGAGACATGATTTAAACTTCCACAATTAACACATTTGAATCTTATTTTTGTTTTGCAGTCTTTGTTAGTATGTCCTGCACCTGTGCATTTAGTACAAAGGTTTAACTGAGAACACCTATTTATCCGGGATTCTAAGTCTACATATTTAGTACATCGTGTGCTATAGTGATCATCAGCCGAACAAAATTTACACTTACGTACAAATTCTGTCGTAACATTAAAATTTCGTAGTGTAGGAGTTAGACCTATCACTTTTTGTTCTGATTTGTCTTTTTGTTGTGGTTGTGGTTTTGTTTGTATTTTCTTTGTTTGTGAATCAATCTTTGTTTGTGAATCAATCTTTGAAGATTTGTACATTGACAAAACATTTGGAAATTCATTCCTTATTTCATCAAGGGTAGGGTATGTATTTCCCGTTATTCTTTGGAAAATATCCCTAATTTGGGTAGGTAAACAATCAAATATTATGGCTTGGATAAACCATGCTGATTTCTCTAGATCTATATCATTATTTTGTAGATGACCTAACATGCATTCAATTTCACAATAGAAATTGTACAGATCCTGATGGTTATCCTTGGCTGGTTTTATATTTTTTAATTTTATTGCTAAATCATTTACTATTTCTTTTTTATTTAGGAAATTTCTTTCTAATAATTTGAGAGCTATTTTATATGAACTGCCAATTGCCGGTAAGGCATCAACCAGTTTTAGGGCTGGGCCCTTTAAATAATTAAGGAGATAACTGAATTTGTCAACATCAGATATATAATCTTTGTTGCCAATTAAACTATCAAATTTTTCTAGAAAAGACTGAAATTTTGTTCGATCACCCTCAAATATTGGTACTTGTAATGTTGGTAACTTGGCTTTTAGTTGTTTATTGTCATCATTAGAAATGGATACATTTCTGAAGGCCTCAATCAAACTTTGATTTGTAGCCTCTAAATTATTTGGTAGATTATCTAAAGCAGCATGTAATTCATTTATGTGAGAATCTATTTAAAAAATATTCTGTTCTTGTTCACACAAAAGTGCTGTATATGTCTCTTCACCAACATTTAACGCATCAGTTTCTGTAACAATTTCCTCGTCTATAATTATTATTTCCTGTTTAATTCTATTTAAACCACCCAAAATAGTATCATAATCCCTTTTATTTGGATTTTCTTTGCTATTAAAGGTAGTTAAAAGCCTGGTAATGACTCCCTTCCTTGCTGATCTCTTTTTTTAATGATTTAATCTTTGCCTCAATTGCTTCACATTCAGCCATATTTTGTTTATTTTATTTTTCCAAAATTAAGTCCCCAAAATCCTAAAACCCTTTCAACTCTATAAATAAGCTTTATTTTGGTTAAATAGGCTAGGCTTCTGATTACCCTTATTCTAGAATTTTACCACATTTATGACCAAATGATAAGTTTTGAAGCATTTGAATTATTTCTTATTTTTATTTTTAGTTAGGGCTTCGTAATTTATTATTATTTATATGTAGTAAGTATTTGAAAAAGCCAAACATGGAATAAATTCTGTTCAGATGTCAAAATGTTTGATAAGGCGTAATTTTATTATTTTTTTGTTTTAATTTATTTTATTTTATTTTATTCAAGGTTAAGGTTTTCACAGCAAATAACCCTTCCCCACACGGGCCACTATTTTAGATATGGAAAAAATAGGTCCTGCTCCAACCAGAGTAGCCTAAACACAACCTAGGCTATGTTGAAGATGGAAGACCTAGGCCAAAGATGAACCAGCCTAACTATTTGTCCATAAACAGGACTTCCATACTCTTTTGTTAAACAATTACAGCTGAAATGTCAGCTTATTTAACCTAAATTTTATAACCGAAGGGAAATTTATGAACTTCTTACCTTGAAACTGTTATGAATTTTATCTCTTGACACCACTAAAACATTTTTATTCCGGCTTTTTCCGTCGCTGTTCTTAAGCTTCATCCGCTTATGCTTATTCAGCTTCTCGCCCTCTCATTCTGCTTATTCCGATCTTTTTCTTCTTCTTCTTAAAACCGTGTTGCTATTTCTAGCCATGGGATCTTTTTTTCTTTTCATCCCATATTTGTTTCTTCGTTGGTGTCTTTTTAATTTTTCTCAGCAAGAGTTCATGTTCTCCTTCTGAGTTATTTTTTATTATTATTATTTATTTTAATGTCAATATGGCTTATCCAAGATTAGGTGGGTCTTCCATTTCGGGTACTCCCAAATTTTCCATAGGGCTAATGCGTAGCCCCCCCCACCATCTCTGTTAATTTTTCAAAATTATTTTCCAGTTTTAGGGCGTCTCTCTCTCTCTCTCTCTCTCTCTCTCTCTCTCTCTCTCTCTCTCTCTCTCTCTCTACATCTCTCTACATCTCTCTGGTTAATCTTGGTGTACAGACCTCCGCATCTCCTCCTCGAGGAGGATACAGCCCTGTACACCGAACTCAGTAGCCTGCTAGGTGATAGGGTGTGTGTAGTTTTAGGAGACTTCAACTGTCGCGGCATAAAGTGGGAAAACAGGACTGCCGATGCTGAAGGGAGGAGGCTAGTTGACTTTGCTGATGAGAACTTCCTCACTCAGTGGGTCAGTGAGCCTACACGAGGCGAAAGCGTTCTAGACTTAGTATTCACGACCGAAGACAACCTCGTCACTGGCCTCACCGTTGACGAATCATTGGGCGGGAGTGATCACGGTCTTATTAGGTTCCGTGTGTGCGTCCCTCGGGTGAAGCGTAGTAACTCGAGAGGCAGTAAGCTCGATCTCCGGCGGGCGAACTTTGTTAGCCTCAGGGATAGCGTAGGAGAGATGGGGTTAGAGGTTGGCGGCGATGTTGAGGGAGTGTGGAGTGCATTCCTGGACGAGTTTATGGTGCTGCAGTCTGCTGCCATACCCTCAAAACCGGTCACCCCTGCTTCAACGCAGCCTAAGTGGTTCAATCGTGACATCGCTTCGGCTATCCGAAATAGGAAAGTAGCGTATAGGAGAGCGAAGGCCAATCGTTCCCACGAGAACACTGAAGCGTATGTCCGCCTGTGTAGGGAAGTGAAGGCGAAGGTTAAGCTAGCGAAACGTAACGAAGAACTACGGGTGGCAAGCCTCTGCAAGGACGGAAGCGGCGTTCTGCGGACCTCCGACGCGGACATCGCTAATGTGCTTAATGAGTACTTTGCGGGAGTGTTCACCAGGGAGGATACCCGCGTCATCCCCGAGCCAGGCGTGAGGCACGAAGGTGCTGGCCTGGATAATGTTAGATGTACCGCGACAGTCGTTGCCGATAGAATACACAAACTGAGCGCGTTTAAGGCTCCTGGGCCAGACCTATTTCTCCCCAGAGTGTTGCGAGAAGTGCGCGACCAGGTGGCTCCCCACCTGGCTACAGTCTTCAACAAATCGTTGAAGATGGGCCAGGTGCCTGGTGACTGGAGGGAAGCCAACGTGACCCCTATCTTTAAGAAAGGGGATCACGAAAGTCCAGGAACTATCGTCCCATTAGTCTCACTTCAGTTGTAGGTAAATTATTAGAAGGGATAATAGTTGATAGGATCGTTGACCATTTGGATTCCTACCAGCTGCTTGGGGACTCCCAACATGGGTTTAGACGGCATAGGTCGTGTCTCACCAACTTGCTCGAGTTTTTCCACATCATGTTGAGTGAGTATGATAAGAGTAGGGCGATTGATATACTTTATCTCGACTTTCAGAAAGCCTTTGATAAGGTACCTCACCACCGGCTAATGGCGAAAGTGCGCGCGCTGGGTATCGGTGGGGAAATAGGTAGGTGGATTGAAAACTGGCTGAGGAATAGGCGGCAGAGCGTTGTAATTAAAGGGGCTAGTTCGGGTTGGGCCTCGGTCACTAGTGGGGTTCCTCAGGGTTCCGTTTTGGGGCCATTGTTGTTTATCATTTACATAAATGATCGCCAAATTCGCTGATGACACCAAGCTTGGGGCCAATGTTGGGACGCCCGAAGCGATCGAGCAACTGCGTGCGGACCTAGGTAGGATAGGAGAGTGGTGCGAAAAATGGCAAATGCCGTTTAACTTGAGTAAATGCAAAGTGATGCGCATTGGCTACGCCAATCCCAAGTCGGACTACTCGATGTTGGGCAGTAATATCGAGGTGACTGATTTAGAAAAGGACTTGGGTGTGCTAATTAGCAGCGACCTTAAGTTTACGAAACAGTGTGTAGAGGTGGAAAAGAAAGCCCAGAAACTATTGGGTTATATCAGGAGGCAATTTCAGTTTCGGAACAAGGAGATTGTGCTCTCACTGTACAATTCCCTTGTTCGGCCGCACCTGGAGTATGCTGTGCAGTTCTGGTCGCCCACCCTCAGGAAAGATATTGAGAGGCTGGAGCGAGTGCAGGCGAGGGCCACAAAGTTAATCCCTTCCGTTAGGCATATGGGCTACAATCGACGGTTACGCGCCCTGAATTTGTTTTCGCTTGAAACTCGGAGGCTGCGCGGTCAACTGTCCGAGGTTTTCAAGCTCTTACGCGGGTTCAACGATGTCGATTTTAGAAGTTTGTTTAGTTTAAATGATAACCCAACTCGCAACAATGGGTGGAAGTTGGATTTGAAACGGTTTAGGACTAGTGTGTGTGGGAATTACTTTACGTATAAGATCTGTGACACATGGAACAGGTTACCTTCGGAAGTTGTGAACAGTTCCTCTGTGGATCAGTTCAAGAAAAGGTTAGACCAAATCTTGCACACTATTTGAGTGTGTACAAAATTTTCCCTGGCACCCGTTGCCATTGGTACCTCCTCGTATGGGCCGCAAGGCCTTTTGAGGTACTTCTTTTCCTTGTAACTCCTTGTAACTAAATTATTTTCAGTTTTAGAGGACTCTAAAAATCGCTAAACATATATATATATATATATATATATATATATATATATATACAGTGTATATATATATATATATATATAATGATGATGACAATAAAACAATTGATAACATAATATTGTTTATTTTCCAAACAGAACTTCTCTCTCTCTCTCTCTCTCTCTCTCTCTCTCTCTCTCTCTCTAGTTCTCTCTCTCTCTCTCAACGATTCTGGAAGAAATCTATGGAGTGGGTAAGATATATTTGACACGCCTCAGAATTCACGGATCGGCCAATTACAGTACAGTGGGCAGCGCATGAGATCGGACCAGGACCTCTGGTTGGTGGGTGGTCGTGCTTACACGTCATTTACCACCCAAATTTCACCGACGGCCAATAGGAAACTCACGATTCGGGTATTGTGGGTGTTTACAATTAGGCCCCCGTATATAAAAGGGGGCATTTTCATATGGAACCCACAAGAGCTGTATTTATGAACGAGTACTTCAGAAATACATCGCCATGAGCCAATCACAACAGCTTTACATCTCCCTGCAAGTGTTTGAAGATGGAGATGCTGCAGCGCTGTCTACATTTCACCTTTTCGCAGCGGCAGACCGGGGTGATCTTCTCTCCACACAAAACGTTAAGGATGTCTGCAATGATTATCCGTTTGAACCAACAGAAGCCTCTACCTTCGCGATGTAAGTAATTAATTTAATTTGTGATTCGGGCTATATACTGTATATCGTTTCATTCAGTGCCAGTGTTAAATAATTTATAAAATTCGTAATAAAACGAAGTGAAAGGATATCTGCCAAGGGCTCGATACCCAGCTAATCTTCCTTCCTGGTAACGTGATTTGGACAGTGAATTTTATTGTACGATGAAGTTGTCCTTTGAAAGTGAAATTTTTTTATACGCTTGTTTCTAATAAATTAAAAATTTATAGAAAGTTCTACAGGTAGGGTTTTAGAATTACTAAAACTTTTAAGAAATGCCTGCAGACCCGGGCTCGAGACCGGGTGCCGGCAGACAAAGCGTAGCACACACATCTAATCTTCCTTTTGAGCTGTAAATTAGTGTACCTACATATGTGTGTGTGTTCCTCTGTATGTATTTTGGCGAAAAACAATAGGTTTTTAATTATTGTCCATTCTCTGTTTCTTTCGTGGTTATTTCGCCATATATATACAGGGCGTCCCAAAAAAATGTATACACACTTTAAATACTTATAAAGGCAGTGTTTATTAAAATACATTTCATTTTCAAAATGTAATAGAATCTACAGACATTATTTAATTGTTTTGTCAACGCCTGTTTTGAAACTAACGTCCGTTCTGGTCCAGGCACTGCTGATAACGCGAAGCAATGGAATCGCAAACATCACGAAACATTTCGTTTGGTATTTGTGTGCATTCTCGTTCAATGGCTGCTCTCAATTCAGCGACTGTTGCAGGTTTTATAGCGTAGGCTTTGTCTTTTAAGTATCCCCATAAAAAAAGTCTAGTGGTGTGAGGTCTGGTGAACGCGGAGGGTTTTCTACGAAACCCCTTCGTCCAATCCACATCCACATCGTGCCAAGTACCACTCGCAATACTCCACTCTTCGGTCCGGATCATCTTCATTAATAGCATGGACTAATCTTGGAATGTAACTTTTCCATTGACAGCGCTTCAAAATGCGTTGGACAGACGATTCTGAAATTCCTACCTCACGACTCGCTTGCCGCACAAATTTTCTTGGACTTTGGTGATACGTTTCCAGTACTCTTTCTTGCTTTGTGGGGCTTGTCGATGTCCGTGGTCTTCCGGAACGCTTCTTGTGGACATTCTGAACAGTTCCATCGGCTTCAAACTTATCTCTAATTCGAGTGATGGTAAGTCGCGTTGGTGGATCTGTTTGAAATTCCCTCCTAAACTGTCTTTGCACTTCAACTGCGTTTTCACACTTCCAGTAGCATTTTAGAATGAATTTCCTTTGTTCATAGCTTAGTCTGACTGCCATTATTAATTCTAATGGGTTTAACTTGGAAAGAAAGAAACATCAATTGAGCTATCAGCTGTTAAAGTGTGTATACATTTTTTTGGGACGCCCTGTATATATATATATATATATATATATATATATGGTGTGGTTGTAATAATACATTTCTTAATAACTTAAAAATTTATAGAAAGTTCTAGAGTTAGGGTTTTAGAATTACTAAAACTTTTAAGAATTTCCTGCGGACCCGGGCTCGAGACCCGGTGCTGGCAGACGAAGCGTTGCACACCCATCTAATCTTCCTTCCTGATAACGTCATTTAGACAGCTGAATTTTATTATACGTTGAATGTATCATTTGAAAGTGAAATTTTATTACATGCTTGTTACTTAAAAATTCATAGAAAGTTCTACAGGTATGATTTTAGAATTATTAATTAAAAACTTTTAAGATTACCCGATGCTGACAGATGATGCTTAGCACATCCGGCTAATCTTACTTTTGAAAACTGGCAAGTTGTAACGTCTTGCAGCTCTTTTTCTCTCTCTCTGTATTCATATATATATATATATATATATACACGCGGGGAATCCAAAAAGTTTCCGGAAAAGTTTAATAATTCAATCATTTCAAATCAGAATTTAATGAATTCTTGTTTTGACATGAATTTGGACCTTCATACATATTAGGCCATGCTAAGACTTACACAACCTTGGTGACAGTGCTTTAAGACGGAGTTAAAAAGAACCCTATTTTTCATGGCAACGGAAATCTCAAAATTCGAGTGGAGAGCTAACATTAAATTCCTAACAAAACTTAAATGGAAACCACCACAAATACTTGATGCCTTACGTGAAGTTTATGGAGATGAAGCACCTAAGAAATCAGTCGTTTATGACTGGATCATAAGATTCAAAACGGGTCAAGAGGTTCTTAATGATAACCAAAGGTGTGGAAGGCCATCAACATCAATTAATGAAGAAACTGTTGCTGCTGTTCGGTCACTAGTCGAAAAAGATCGTCGAATTTCCTGTGAAATAATAGCCAATGAGGTGGGGTATCTCTCGTGGTTCTGCTCATTCCATTTTGGTGGATACCTTAGAACTTAGCAAACTTTCTGCTCGGTGGGTGCCTAAAGCGTTGCGCCAAGAACAGTTTGACCAAAGGGCTAGTCTTTCTGTTGATCTTTTGAATCGAATGGAAGTTCATGAAGATTGTTTTATGCATAGACTTGTAACACGGGATGAAACCTGGATTTATCAGTATGATCCGGAAAGCAAAGTTCAGTCGAAACAATGGCTCCCAAGAGGATCAGATGGCCCAATCAAATTTAAAGCAGAAAGATCAGCTAAAAAGGTAATGGCTACAATTTTTTGGGATTGTGAAGGAATAATTTTAGTGGACTTTCTTGAAGGACAAAAAACAGTCACCGCCCAATATTATGAAAATGTTTTGAGGAAGCTGAAAGATAAGCTTGTTGAAAAAAGACCTGGTAAACTTCATCGCGGGGTGCTTTTCCATCACGACAATGCACCTGCTCACATGCAAATGCCTCAAGAGCCGTGTTACGGGAATTTCGATGGGAAATCATACCTCACCCCCCCTCCTACAGTCCAGATCTAGCCCCTTCCGACTTTTTTTTATTCCCAAAATTGAAGGATCACATAAAAGGAACGCGTTTAGACTCGATGGCAGATGCCAGAACAGCAGTTTTGAGATGGTTTCAGTCGAAAAACTCTGAATTTTATAAAAATGGATTGGAACGCTGGAAACATCCCTTAGAAAAGTGTATAGAGATAGGTGGGAATTATGTCGAACGTTGTTGAGCATTCCTAAACGTATATCCTCTTTTGTTTTCTTTTATTAAATTTATTTGACCATTCTGGAACTTTTATTAAAGGGTTTTTGTATTAAAGCTTTTTGAATTTTCCGGAAACTTTTTGGATTCCCTACGTATATATATATATATATATATGTTTCTCTGTGTATTTTGGTGAAAAACAATAGGTTTTAATTATTGCCCATTCTGTGTTTCCTTCGAGGTTATTTCGGCATACATATATATATATATATATATATATATATATATATATATAGATATATGGTGTGGTTGTAATAATACAGGGTGTCCATAAATTATTCACCCCATTATAAGCCTTAATAAATTCGTTATTATAGGAGCTATCTTAAAACGGTTTGCGGCAATTAATAACACAACTCAAGAAATTTTTGTTTTAATTCAGTAAACCTCCACGTGAGCCCCATTGGTAGCACGCAGAACATCAAGGCGATAGATGATTTCGTTCCAAACATTAAGAAGCATGTCTTGCGTGATGGAAGCTAATGTCTCTTCAATCCGGTGTCTTAATTCTGTGATGTTATTAACCTTCTTTGCATACACTCTGTCCTTTGTGTAGCCCCATAAAAAGAAATCCAGAGGTGTGATATCCGGGGAACGAGGAGGCCATGGAATAGGACCATCTCGCCCGATCCAACGAGAAGGGAACTTTTCATTGAGGAACCTCCACACTTCTAATCCCCAGTGTGGCGGTCCCCCATTTTGCTGAAAGAACACACGGGACTGCATATCCTCAAGCTGAGGTGCAGCATACCATTCAAGCATATCTAAGTAATTTGTAGCCTTCACAGTGTTCTCATGGAAGAAAAATGGTCCAATCACCCGGTTATGGGAGAGAGCACACCAAACGTTTATCTTGGGACTGTTGCGTTCGTGTTCAATAAATTCATGCGGATTTTCTGATCCACATATACGGCAATTGTGTCTGTTGACTTTACCAGACAGATGGAATGTCGCTTCATCACTGAAAACGACATTGTTCAAAAAATGGAAATTTGGTTTCCCACATCCACAGCACACACATAGCTTTATCCTTCACTGTCGCCATTGTGCCCCTAGTGGATGTTCTGCGAAATAAAGAAAAACATTTCTTGAGTTGTGTTATTAATTGCCGTAAACCGTTTTAAGATAGCTCCTATAATAACGAATTTATTAAGGCTTATAATGGGGTGAATAATTTATGGACACCCTATACATTTCTTGATAACTTAAAAATTTATAGAAAGTTCTACAGATAGGGTTTTAGAATTATTAAAATCTTTTAAGATTACCCGCTTCTGACAGATGATGCGTAGCACATCCAGCTATTCTTACTTTTGAAAACTGTCAGGATATCTGCATTGTGATTATAATTTGTGAGCACCCTAATCGGCATTTTCTCTTATTGTAACTCTTTAATTATACTTTAATTTAATTTAACTTTAATTAAAAAAGATTCAGTATGCGACTTTTCATGTTAATTTCTCCTGAAAGGAGCGATGCGGGACTTGATCGTATTATAGCTACTTTTCATAAACAGCTTTGATGACAGGCAAATCATTGACGACGATTTGGAGGCTTTACCGCGCAGCCAGCCCATTGACCTGAATACCGAGGTCGTGGTATTGGCTCACATCCGGTCCAAAGAATGCCACATCATCGAGGAACTAATGTAAGTTTTTTTGTGGTTAAGAACAAAACACAATGTATTTTCATTCAATTTATTAAATGATAGAAAGCATGTTTTAGTACAATTCGGCTTACAGAACTAGCATCCATTAAATAAGACTAACATTAATGGAGACATTTTACAGTTATAATTATATTTATATATATATATATATATATATATATATATATATATATATATATATATATATATATATATATATGATGAATAAAACCACGAAGGAAAGGAAACACAGATGGTGCTCAAGCGCTTTCGTCTAATGACATCCTCAGGAACACTGAAATACATAAAAAGATACAACCTATATATAGGTTACAGAAAAAAAATAATAAATCTATATATATATACATACGTATATACAATAAACGGAAAAACAAAATTAAAGGATTGTGGAAGGGGACACACAAATTTATAAGGAAAAACTCGATTTTTAGCACAAGATTAAAAGAATTGTTTCCAACCAATGTTATAGATAAAAAAAAATATATATATATACAAATTTATACTGGAAATCTGCCCGGGTTTTAGCACTCTGCTCTTTTTGTATATATATAAAAAAAAAAATTGAACAATTATCGATTTTTAGCACAAGATTAAAAGAATTGTTTCCAACCAATGTTATAGATCAGTGGTTCTTAACCGGGGGGTGGCGCCCCCCTAGAAACAGGAATTTCTCTAATTGTATTTGTTATTCTCTTAACGAGAGCATGGGCTAATATTGAGAAGTTATTGAGAATGTTATTTTGATTGAAGGGGGGCGTGGAGGGAAGGACCAATTCCTAGAGGGGGCATGGTAGTAAAAAGGTTAAGAACCACTGTTATAGATAAAAAAAATAAAATATATATACAAATTTATACTGGAAATCTGCCCGGGTTTTAGCATATCGATTTTTAGCAAAAGATTAAAAGAATTGTTTCCAACCAATGTTATAGATAAAAAAAAAAAAAATATATATATATATATACAAATTTATACTGGAAATCTGCCCGGGTTTTAGCACTCTGCCCTATTTTTTGTATATAAAAATTGAAAAATAAAAGTTAGTGGCATACAAATTTACCAAAGATTTAGCGTTCTACCTTTCTTATCTAAATCTGTTCTGAAGAAATTCAAAACAACAGGATCGAGTTGAAAAAGACCTTTGCTTATGTTGAAGTTATTTGTTAGTTGGATAATGGCAGACTCAAGAATATTTCTATTAACAATGTTGCTAGAGTGAAATAAAACTGAAGCATTATTCCAATCAATACAGTGGGATAACTCTGACAAATGGACAAAAAGAGCACTGGACAACTGTCCTGTTCTAACGGAATATTGATGCTGTTTTATACGTGTGTGCAAATCCTTTCCCGTCTGACCTATGTAAAAGGAATCACATTGTTTACAACCAATTTTATAGATAATGCCTGAATTATTGGTAGGGCTATTTTTTACTATGATATTTTTCACAATATTGTTATATGAAAATACTACATTAATATCCAAAAGTTTAAATACATTAGCAATGCCTAAAAAGCACGGGAAAAATGGAAGCACTAAAATATTTTTTGACAAAGTACGAGTGTTATTATTGACGCGATACAGCCACATACAGCAAACTTAGGAAGAACCCGCAGGATGACGTCATCAAATCATTTAAAAGTGGCTTCAAACGCATTCTCAAAGATCATAAGGACTTAATTCCGCTTTTCATGTCCACTTCACCTTCTCTGCCCTACCTTTACGGTCTCATTAAAACCCACAAACCTGGCAACCCTATGCGCCCTATTATTAGCTCGGTGGGCTCTATTACTTATAAACTCTCCAAATGGCTTGTCAAAGTCTTATCCCCCATTCTCGGAACTATCTGTGATTCACATGTATAAAATTCCATGGATCTTACTGAAAAATTGAATAATGCACGTACTGAAACTAACGATAGATTGATCAGTTTTGATGTTTGTTCATTGTTTACAAAAGTGCCGATTGACGATATGCTTGACTTTCTCTCCCAAGAATTACATAAGTATGACCTGCCACTACCTTCACACATTGTTTTGGAACTTATTAAGCTATGCATCAAAGACTGTAAATTCACTTTCAATAACGAGTATTATCAACAAGTTTTTGGGATGGCCATGGGCAACCCCTTGTCGCCCCTCCTCTCCAATATTTATATGGAGTTTTTCGAAATTACTTACATTCCGAGAATCCTGGGGGTTGGCATCCCTTGGTTGCGGTACGTCGATGATATTTTGTGTATCTGGCCCATGAATCATGACCTGGATAACTTCCTCCTTCAGTTAAATGATCAAGTCCCCTCGATTAAGTTTACTTTGGAAGTGGAACAAGACAATTCAATCCCATTTTTGGATGTGCGTGTACAAAGGGAAAGCCCAGGTTTTAAGTTTAGTATCTATCGGAAAAAAACAAACAATTTGTCCTACGTACACTTTTACTCGGGACATGACACCCCCACTAAGAAGGCCATTTTTTCTTCAATGTTTCTCCGCGCCCTTAGGATCGCCAGTCCGGAATACATCGATGCCGAATTAGAAAAAATCAACGGTATTGGAAGTGATCTGTGTTATCCATCTGCGTTTATGGAATCTTGTCTCAACAAGGCAAAACGAACTTTCTATCGCGTCAATAATAACACTCGTACTTTGTCAAAAAATATTTTAGTACTTCCATTTTTCCCGGGCTTTTTAGGCATTGCTAATGTATTTAAACTTTTGGATATTAATGTAGTATTTTCATATAACAATATTGTGAAAAATATCGTAGTAAAAAATAGCCCTACCAATAATTCAGGCATTATCTATAAAATTGGTTGTAAACAATGTGATTCCTTTTACATAGGTCAGACGGGAAAGGATTTGCACACACGTATAAAACAGCATCAATATTCCGTTAGAACAGGACAGTTGTCCAGTGCTCTTTTTGTCCATTTGTCAGAGTTATCCCACTGTATTGATTGGAATAATGCTTCAGTTTTATTTCACTCTAGCAACATTGTTAATAGAAATATTCTTGAGTCTGCCATTATCCAACTAACAAATAACTTCAACATAAGCAAAGGTCTTTTTCAACTCGATCCTGTTGTTTTGAATTCCTTCAGAACAGATTTAGATAAGATTCGTAGAAAGCTAAATCTTTGGTAAATTTGTATGCCACTAACTTTTATTTTTCAATTTTTATATACAAAAAATAGGGCAGAGTGCTAAAACCCGGGCAGATTTCCAGTATAAATTTGTATATATATTTTTTTATTTTTTATTTTTTATCTATAACATTGGTTGGAAACAATTCTTTTAATCTTGTGCTAAAAATCGATATGCTAAAACCCGGGCAGATTTCCAGTATAAATTTGTATATATATATATATTTTTTTATCTATAACATTGGTTGGAAACAATTCTTTTAATCTTGTGCTAAAAATCGATAGTTTTTCCTTATAAATTTGTGTGCCCCCTTCCACAATCCTTTAATTTTGTCTTTCCGTTTATTGTACAGGGTGTCCGAGAATTATCTGTACAATTTTTGGCTGTTATTAAAAGTCAACCATGAAGTGTAGAAATTCCAGTGTTGTCCCATTTTACAGAGAATCTCATTATGTTTTTTCTGATACCAAGTTTGGACAAGTTTTTTAGAAATTCCAGTGTGTCCGAACATTATCTGTACAATTTCATCTTTTAATAAAATTCTTGATAACACACGTAAAATTCTTAAACAAGATTATTTAGAATCTGTATTTTCAAAAGTTTCTTTTATTAAAGTAACGTTGTTACAAACATTCGATATGTGCACCATTAGTGATTCGCAAAACATCCAATCGATACTCCAAATGTTGCCATGTACGCTGCAGTATATCCACATCAATTCGCTCAATAGCAGCTGTGATTCTTGCTTTTAAATCATCAATGTCTGTCACCCGCGTACATTTCTAAAAACTTGTCAAAACGTGGTATCAGAAAAAACTTAATGAGATTCTCTGTAAAATGGGACAACACTGGAATTTCTACACTTCATGGTTGACTTTTAATAACAGCCAAAAATTGTACAGATAATTCTCGGACACCCGGTATATATATATATATATATATATATAAGAGAGATTTTTTTTTTTTCTGTAACCTATATATAGGTTGTATCTCTTTATGTACTTCAGTGTTCCTGAGGATGTCATTAGACGAAAGCGCTTGAGCACCATCTGTGTTTCCTTTCCTTCGTGGTTTTATTCATCATAAATACTTTTCACGTGTTACTTTCGTGAAATAATTTTCATATATATATATATATATGATATATATATATATACAAGTAAAACTTTACTCAATATAGTTAGTTATACACACACACACGTAAAACTTTACACAATACAACGAGTGCGTACAAATGGGAACCTGTTTTTATCTGTCTGCATACCAACTCATCATTCATCTCAATGTCGCACAAATCGAATAATTTAAAAAAAATTATAAATCCCTTCTCACGTGACATGTGCAGGAGAAATGAAAGACAGTACATGCCACAAGTGTTACTAGAATATCTTTGGAAACGGTAAGGACTCCAGACAATTTCAGGGACATTTAACTGTTCGATAAATTGTACAACCACAGGGTCACTCCAGGGTGAGCACCGAGAGAATCAAAATAGTATATTCTTTCCCTATAATTACAATAGATTGCAAACTAATGTATCCCTTCATTATCAACAATATCCGTGTTAACAATAAGACTACACCAATCTCTTGTAGTTGGCAAATTCAATGTTTCATTCTCCGCAAACACACCGATAAATTTGGAGCTTGTGATTCGATCACTTTTCTTTACTCTCTGGAGTGTATTTGCGTTCATTTTAAAAGTATGTGACAACGTTTCTGAAACGGTCAATTTATATTAGAGCTTGTGATTCGAGGTACACCAGTACACTAATAGGCGCGTCTGTAGGGTCGGCAAATTCCAATCTGACTGAGATGTTCCCACTTTGTTGTGGACTTAAGTGTGTATTTACACCAACAGATAGGTCGGGGGTGATATCAAAGGGGTATAGGTTAAACTGATCGACAAATTCTTTGAGTTACGCCAATCCCAAGCGCGACACAGCCACCGGCAATATGGGCCAGATTGCTATAAGCTCTCGCGCAGAGCTGGAACACAGGGTCTGATGAGTAGTCTGTAACCAAGGTCCCGCCCAATGCTACGCCATTTACGAATAGGGTTATATTTTTAAGGCCGAAATTCTCGAACTTAAAGGCGTTCTTTTTATATTTTCTATTCGTCGAAGTGTGATCCTGCATTCCAATAAATAACCTTTTAGGTAGAATTCTCAGGGCCACGTTTTCTAGCTGCTTCGAGGCCAACACGGCGGAAACCGTGTATAGCTTGATCTGTACTCTGTTAATTGGTATTTTACTGTTGCGTGAATAAATTTTTCTTCAATTTCTACATATTTGGGGAACTTAATTTCACTCGCCGTAGGCACAGACATGTTTCCATGATGTGAATCACAACGGGTTTTGCGCCCTTTTCTTGATCAGGTCCCAGATTTATGCAGATCTCAGGATTCGTTCGGTTGAGTTTTAGCTTCATATTCACCCCATTCATAAGCAGTTTCTCCTGGAACGTGAAGTCCATATGAAGACGTCCAAAACATTCGTATACCTTTTTTCTTAGAATTTTTAAATTTATCCTTTATATTACTTTCGTCTTTACTTTGATAATAGCCCTCGGCAGTTAAAAAAGTATCTTTCGCTTCTTTTAAAAAGTTGAGGACTTTTTCCAGAAGGCTCGTAGGTGATAATAACTCGTTCCTGCAGAGATGTTAACCTGATTTAAATACACCTCACACTGGCTGAATATGGAGAGTAGAAAGTTGGCATCAGTGTATGCAGAGTAACTATCATCGCAGTCCGTTCCATCTAAATGGGCTGTACGCAGTTTAGCGTACATGTGCATGCAGCTTGGATCAAAAAAGTATGGGCCTGAGGTGCGTATCACGAATTCTATAGGAGCACTCGGTGAACTAATTGTGATTAATGGGTTAATTGTAATAAAGTCGATATTCCCAATAGAAACCTGTGTAGGACACATATTAAAGAGGGACAGTTCTGATTTACAACATAGCTACACGGATGGATGAAACGCGCCATGATGAGTCAGAAATAGTGCCACCTATCTCGACAAGTAGTAATCAGTCTATGATTCGTGAGAGCAGTGTCCTCAGCTTATATCAGTTAAAAAAATGATCAGCCATAGGTTTCATACGTTTAGAACACTTCTTTTTTATGTCGTTTTACGTTAAGCGCCACGTGTTGGTAACCCCTTCTTCCTGACAGCCCTCTTCTTCTTTCCGCCACCAAGCATTTTCTCTTTGTATCTTGTACGTTTTAAATGCACGTTTTAAATGTTTTTTTAGAGCTTCTTTAGATTTAGTTCCACCCATTATGTCTTCTACCGCGTTAAAACCTGATTGTATGGCGTTCCTCACGAGGTATCTAGCTCCGCTCTTCAACAATGGGACAGCCATGCGTAGTGTGGTTGAAAAGATGGATCTAAGCCAACTCCCACGCTGATATCTCACTCCAAGATAGATTGTGAAAGGCCTTCGGGTCATTATAACTGAACGCGACAAAAGTGTAGCTCCACTGTTAAGCTCCCATCACCGAATGGAAAATTTTTTCCGTCAATTATTCTTATATGTATTGAGATATTGGTTAATAGATTAGTCGCAACATTCACATAATGGGGTTTGTCATATGTAATGCTCAAGCTCTTCCCTCAATGGTTGGGAATGTGTGCAATGCGCAGCATGCGCGTCCCCAACAAATTGATGCTTCACGATATTGCTGTAAATATAGCACATGTCTGGGGATGGGTAGCTTTCACCCAATTTCTCCAATTTTAACTGATACATTAAGCTGGAAAAGTCATGTTCTGCATCGTGAAAAGTATCTCTTTGGAGGACTGCACCATATCGACCCTCGGTAACAATTGTGAACAGCTCTTTATCTTTAATATTTCTACAAAGAGTTGATTTTAACTTCAACATGCGTGCAGGCGTGTTCATTAGGGTGGAGCGAAAAATACTTTTTTTCTAGTATGAAGTTCTAATAGTGATTAAAAGTTGCATTTAGTGGACGAAATATGTCTGCCAAAATATGAGTTAATTTGTTTAATAATTTCAGCTGCCACCAGGGGGCTAAAGTTAACACAATTTTGTGTAAAAAGGAAAAAAATGCTTCTATTTTAGGTTTGTCAAACTATTATAAAATTTTATCTTAGAATTATCTGATAGTTTGATTAAGATTCTTAAATGATAGGAATTCGTTTTGTAAAAATGCCTTTTCATATGCTTAATATCTTCAGCTGCCACAAGAGAGCTGAATTTAACACAATTTAGAGTAACTGAGTCATGTTGAGACTACACTGAATGTTGTGGGGGAGGGTTTGGGGAGGGCTGTGGGGGAGGGTTTTGGTGTGAAGGAATTTCTTTCTGTGAGTCATTAGAACAGTGTGCTAACACTTTTCTTCTTAGGTAGTAGGCCTAGTCGCTCAGTTGATCGGAGAGTTTTTTAATATGATCGGAATATTATAAAACTTTATTTTAAAGTGATTTATATAGAGATAATATTGATTTTATTATAAAATGCTTGTTATAATGTATTATATAATTTTAGTTTATTTATATAATATATTATATATTTATATAATATATTATATATACTTATAAAATATATTATATATATTAATTATATAATGTTTTGAAGTTACAGGATATTTTGTGATTGTGAATTTTTCTTAAAAATATTATGGCATCAAATACTAAATATAAACATTTCACTAGAGAACATATGAAGTGTACCATATTTGAAGTACCTTGTGAGATGAGTGATATGCAACTACCAACTTATAACTGCATTATGAAAGATTACCTGTTCACAAAACATTTAGTGAAGGAGCAGATGAATAACAAGGAGCCTTCATTTTCTGAAATAGCAGAGGCAGTTTCCAAAAAGGTAGAAAATATTTGGAAGAAGGCCTCTTTGCCAATAGTTTCACATACACGCGTTTTACAGATGATGCGAGTGTACCATGATAAATACAGGTCCTTATTAAAGCCATACAAGTCACGCAAGGATCAGCCTAAGTACAAAAATCAGCTTGAAGAATTTGAAAACTCTTCAAAATGCACTTTGTTTGACATCTGCACCTGCAAATGTAAGGAGTTTAGGAGATGCTCATGTGAAAAGAGTAAGAAAGTCCCTCCAAAAGAGCAGGATTTTTTAAATGACCAACGAACACGCAGAATAATGGTGATAGGAAGCATTGACATAGCACACACAAGACGATTACAAGCAAGAGAACATCGAAAGGAAATGGAAAAAGCACGTCTGGAATCCTCACAAACAACTAGTGCTGCTATAACCAATACGTCCAACTTACAAATCGAAACAGAGACTAGTGAACTTCAACAACTAGAAGAGATATCTGAAGATAATGAGGAAGATACAACCTCGACTCAATATGTACGTAATATCAGAACAACAGATGCGTGAGCCACTGCCTTCATTAGCAATTACTTGTGATAGATTTAAAATGTCGGACAGAGCTGGGGCTGCTATTGCTTCTGCAGTATTGGCAGATCTTAAAATTGTTACTCCCGAAGACAAAGGGAATATTATAGACAGAAGTAAGCTAAGACGTGAAAGACAAAAACAGAGAAAGGAACTACAACAGATAGGAGAGCCAAAAACCATGCGGGGATTATACTTTGATGGCAGAAAGGATAAAACAATGATTCAAGTCCAGGAGAGTGATGGCTCTAACCACCAAAGAACTAAACGCGAAGAGCATATCAGCATAATATCTGAACCACACTCTCTGTACTTTGCACATGTGACACCTTCCAGTGGCAAAGCTAAATACATTTGCACAGCGCTAGTGAATTGCTTGAAAGAAAGGAATGTTGATATAGGGAACATCGTTGCAGTTGGCTGTGATTCGACAGTGGTTAACACTGGTAGTATTGGAGGCACAATAAGATTACTGGAAGAAGCCTTTAATAAGCCATTGCAGTGGCTGATATGCCTTTTACACCTTAATGAACTTCCATTGCGCCATCTGTTTCATCACTTGGATGGTACCACTACTGGACCAAGAGCATTTTCAGGAGAAATTGGCCGAGCACTTTCAGACTGTGAAAAGCTTCCCATAGTTAACTTCAAACCCATTGAAATTCAAGAGGACATGTGTGAAGTTGATGTAGATGACATAAGTACTGACCAGAAATACCTTCTTGAAATTCACAAGGCTATATCAAGTGGAACATTCTCAAAGAGTCTTAGTCATAAGAGTCCAGGCAATATATCACATTCAAGATGGCTCACCACAGCAAACAGGACTCTGCGGTTATATGCAAGCACAGAGAATCCTTCAGGCAATTTACAAGAATTAGCTACTTTCATTGTTAGGGTATACGCACCAATGTGGTTTCAGATAAAGCGTAAACCATTATGACAATATGGTGCTAAACATATGTGGCATATGATTGCAAGAAGCCGGTATCTCCGTGAAGAGCTTAGGAGAGTACATGACTCAGTCATTCAGCGAAATGCATATTACGCAAATCAAGAAAACATTCTCATTGCAATGATAGCTGATGAAAGGGAGCATGTGCGTCAGTTGGGATTTAGGCGTATCATAAAAGCAAGGGCATGCATTCAAGAAACAGATGTTATCAAGTATTTTAAGGTGCCAGAAATAAATTTTTAGGCCAAAGACTATACAGATCTCATTATGTGGCAAGATTTTCAGATAGCAGAACCACCGATAACCAAAGGAGTTTCTCTTGATGATATTGAATCATGCATCAAACATGGTACTACTCTTCATTCAGAATTATTTCAGTTTCCATGTCATACACAAGCCGTAGAGAGATGCGTCAAGCTCGTTACAGACGCTGCTGGATCAGTCTGCGGACCTACAAACAGAGACGGTTGGATTCGTGCTACATTAGAATCAAGGAAAAAACAGCCAAAATTTGACACAAAAGCAAATTACTAAATAGTCTTCAGCAAGAACCCTTTCTAGAGGGAGGTTGGTTGGGGAAAGGGTGGTAACTCCGCTAAGGCACGAAATAACGTTTCTTAACTGTCTCAAGCCAGTATAAAAGAGGAGAGACATCCTAATTTATTACTGTTCCCTTTCTCAAGTAAATACAGAATCATACTTAATTGTCATTTTTAAGTTAAATTCAGCCCTCTTGTGGCAGCTGAAGATATTAAGCATATGAAAAGGCATTTTTACAAAACGAATCCATATCATTTAAGAATCTTAATTAAACTATTAGATAATTCTAAGATAAAATTTTATAATAGTTTGATAAACCTAAAATAGAAGCATTTTTTTCCTTTTTACCCAAAATTGTGTTAAATTTAGCCCCCTGGTGGCAGCTGAAAATATTAAACAAATGAACTCATATTTTGGCAGGTATATACCGTCCACTACATACAACCTATAATCACTATTAGAACTTCATACTAGAAAAAAAGTATTTTTCGCTCCACCCTAGTGTTCATGTTTACGACTTCAAAAAGTAAATCGTTTGTCAGGTACGACTTTTCAAGACTATTAGCTAATCCCGTCACAATGTCCGAGGCTGTGTCATAATGACCGATTTCTTGTGTTACATTTGTACTATAGTACTGTACCTCATCGAACAGGACTGATCGCATAGTGTTGTCAAAGGTTATGCCTAATTTTTCACACTCATTGACTCTTCTCAGGATCAGAAATATGATCTGTTAATTTTCAAGAGTTAAAAATTTGGTGGCTAGCTGGAAATCACAAACACCAACTTCGTCCGAATCACGTTCCAACTCAATGAGCCCATGAAGTTCTGTTACAAAGTTGGCCAGGGTGTTGTTAGGATGTACAGACAGAGAAGAAGAAGACGGGAGTGTGACATAGAAGTGGTTAGGCGCCATGTTGCATACTACTGTATTTAAGCTTCATTATTGCAGCAGATTTTTATAGGTGTTGAAGGTTTCTGGGTACCCTAGCCATTTTACCAGGTACATTTTTCTCTTTTTTGAACCTTTGCTGCCTAAAATTATTTCAATTTTAAAAACACTTTTTCCTAAATTAAAAGACATTTTCTGCAACTCTTCGCGGTAAAAGCCTCCTGCGATTTCCTCCCGATTCAAATCTTCAACATAATACTTCATTATCGCGTCTTTAGGTCTCATAGCACTAACTTTAAAAATCTCATCCTTGCTCAAATCCCTTGGCGAATTTATTTCCCGAACGTGATAGCCTTACATAATCATTGATTTTGAAACGTGTAGAGTGTTGTGGCGGTGCTCCATCTCTTCTCACCTCTGGGAGCGTATCTCTTTCTAAAACTTCGTTAGGTGTTGTGTGAACGGTTGTATGACGAGGCCAATGATCCCAGAATGTTTATATATCTGTATGTTTTTATAGGGAAAATAGCGATGCATGCGTTCCTTTATGGTACATTGAACTCTTTCAGCTAAAGACGCCTTAAGTATAGAATTGCTAGTGTAGTAACTGATATTAAACTCTGTCAGCATGTTCTGAAAAGCGCGGCCTATAAATTCTTTCCCCATATCCGTACAAAAATAGCAAGGCACCCTGATTTCTTTCAACATCAGCGTTTCGGTAGCCTTAGTAACTGTTTCAGACGATTTATTTTTCAGAGGAATTAGCCACAAATATCAAGAGAATACAGCTATTATGAATAGGATGTAGCGGTATCCATCATAGGAGGCGGGGTTAGAAATATCATAATAGCGTTCTCTTAATATGTTAACAATTTGCGTATTTTAGAGACACGTAGATAAGGTTGGCCGTTTGGTCTCTTCTTTCTCCTGTTCAGAGATGCTACTGTTGGGGGTGATGGCGTACTCAGTTGTGACACATGCGAAACTTGCTCCAATTAACCTATTCATATTTCCTAACAATGTTTTGGGGACATTTATTTGTTATATTCTTGTTTTAATATGCTTTCATCCTCATGGTGAGGGCCTTTCCCACTTTCTCACCAGATCATGGACAACGTCGACGATATTGGATCCCTGTACCCTTGTTCCTTCAACAATGACCTCGCCTGTGTCGGTCCACTGTATGATGGGGTCCTCACTCGATAGATTTTAAAGACTTAAGCCTTCATTCCTCAATGTATATGGGAGACTGCTTTTTAATACATGCTCAATGTGTTGCGTTCCGTTATTCTTTGGTTGGTCATCTCTAACGTCGGACCCAGGTCCAGTGTCGCCAGGCTCATCGTTGCTTGCGCTGTGCCTAATAACCGCAGGGAGCTCTGTCGGATTCTTATAATCTTCGTACTCATGAAGAAATTTCTGCAGAGGCTTGTGGTACAAGATCCTTTTCTCATCAGGTGACTTTCACTGTTTAATAGGGCTAACAATTCGTGTTCCATTCTTTTAAGCCTACTTTTACGGGGTTGAAGAACAGTGTCAGGATTCTTTGAACTTTGCAGTGAAGCATACATCTCGTGTGGAATCACTACCACTTTCTTCATTATATTAATCTACTCAGTAAAGGTCCCAAAACTGAAAATAAGATGAGGAGGAATGATCCATCTCTTTGTACAATAATTCGCTTTTTCTTCCCCACAGTTTGACTTTTACGAGCGAGCGCACGTATTATGTTCTTGTAACGACGTAGGAGCCTTCTGAGGGGGTTTCAGTGGCACATTACATTTTATGACATTAAGAGAGATTTCATAGATGCATTTTAAAAAGTCGGAGTCGATATTTTTAACAAACATCTGCTGCAATGCCCGGGGCAATCGTTCATAGATTTTTATTAATTCACGATATTTCTTCAGCCTATTTGTCATTCTGGAATATACAGCGTTTCAGTCTCGTTTTGGAATATATTCGTTCTTTGAAGCACCCTAAACGTGTTTCGCGGGTGAAGGTCACAAAGCAAATATCCGTAACGCTGACTTGTAGCTTCTTTATAAACTTCCAAAAACTCCTTATGCTGATTCGGGAACATTTGTTTCGCTAATACCCCAATTTGTGACACATCTCTACGTTGCGCGAATAAGACTAGATATTTTATATTTAACGACACATCGAGCATGTATCTATTTTTGAAAAACAGATTCTGATTGATGAAGAATACGCTTATGTTAAGATGGTGGGAGAACACTATAAATATCTCGGCAAACGTTTTATCCATTTCCAACATGAGATCGTCAATTAGAATGGCTGTATGCTTACATCCCTTTAACGAATTAACGCCATATACACCTTTGTGGAACAAAATATCATCTTGGTATTCGTTGAACACTGATTGATATGTCGAATAGCACCATATTACCTTATGCACAAATTTTGAGAACATCTCCCCCTTATTTTTAATGATTTTAAGCATAAGCACAGTTTTACCACATCCTTTAGGGCTAGTTATACTGTAATACATGTGGAGGGGCTTGTGAACCTAAATTTTTCTACAGATTCCATCTCTAACACGTCACACCCCTAAGTGAGTCATTTAATATAACAATATAAATATAAAATATAGCAAAATTTAAGTGCTGCTCCGTATAGTCTTGTTTTTCTTCTTCCACAGAACCGTGAATGACAACGATGTACATTCTCCATCATCGATATTACAGATGACCCCGATGACCGTGTAGCTACAGACTCCACCCCCTCTGAAGAACCCTCATCAGCGATACCTGTAGCACGTGACAATTCAAAGCGGAAGCATGATGAAGAACCCTCCACGTCAGGTATAAAGCGTGCCAGGATTGCGCCGGTTGTTTGACCACCAGTAATAGAGCTCCAACCCTCTACGTCTTACGACACAAACCCCACAATAGTACTTTCCTCAAATATACCCCCTTATTCCTGTTCAGTTCCGGGTACTTCCTCCACACCAGCAGCAGCTGCTGCTCGTGCTGTGGAGGAAGGTATAACATTCGAGTTGGTGCGCACCGCTACTCCCACCCCTGCCCTGACTAGAAATCGGTACGTGGTCAGGGTTGACGCTGGATCCATGTATAGCAACGGTGTTAGACTGCGACGCGTAGTTGAACGTATTGTGGAGTTTGCCCTTCAGAACCACGACGAACGTGAAGTCTGGACGAGGTTGTCCTTCAGGTTTGGGTGAGATGACGGGGGATGTAGATGATTTTTGGGTAGTAATACCGTTCAGATGCTTGGCAGCTGGAGACATAGAATATATCTTGGGCCGTATAATGCAGGCCTCTCAAAGTAGTACAACCTTCAATATAGACAACTTCATGGTAGATATTGACAGAGTATTCCGGGTTGCGGGTCATAGTGCCACACTTTATACTCTTAATTTCAATTCTCAATCTATTTACAGAAAGCATTTAAACGTCGATCGTGGTCGCGGCTTTATAGCAATAGTCTTAGCTCATATGTTCACTGTGCTAAATACAATCGCATATAATATCTGGCTGCCTACGGTTGTGCAGCGTGCCCGTAAACTGTCTTCAGATTGTAAGCTTGAGTTTAAGTGTAACATAGGTCCTGAAGAGCTGAGAAGGGTCCAGCAAGAAATGAATGCTCGTATATGAAAATAAAAACCCACTCTAATAGACAGAGTTTATTTCCACGACAGTTTCGACGCCCACTGGCATACTCCTCAGGTGGATAGAGAAACACGAATTAACCAAAACAAGAGGGAAAAACAGTCCAGGGACCGACCGTTAAGAAATTCGCACCAAGGTTAGATCCCATTCTCCCGACACCGGAAGGGCATTTTCATTAAGTACATTCGCACAAATTTAAAACTATCTTCCTGTTCTAAACATACAGATTCTATTTTTTTTTTTTTTTTACATAATTATTACATTTATTATTAAATTTGTTACATTTAATATTGCATAATTATTTATTACAGAAATTATAAATGTATTATTACATTAGTTATTACATTGTTGTTTATTATACAGAACTTATAAACCGAAAAACGAATGAAAAAAGCCGATTAGGAAACAATCCAGAGACCATTGAGAAATTCGCACCTAGGTTAGATACCGTTCTCCCGACACCGGAAGGGCATTTTATTACAGGGTCCGCTTATAAGTACATTCCTACAAATTAAAACTATCTTCTTGTTCTATACATACAGATTCAAATATTTTGACATAATTACTGCATTTATTATGGCATTTACATTTTTTAACATTTATTATTATTACCTTTACCCTAATTATTAAATTTATAATATTACCTTTATTATTACATCTGTTTCATTTATATTTATTTCCACATTCATTACTTCCATTATTACATTAACTAAAAGCGAGTAAGGAACCAATCCAATCCAGAGACATTTAAGAAATTCTGTATAATAAACAACAATGTAATAACCAATGTAATAATAAATTTATAATTTCTGTAATAAATAATTATGCAATATTAAATGTAATAAATTTAATAATAAATGTAATAATTATGTAAAAAAAAAAAAAAAAAAAAAAAAATAATAGAATCTGTATGTTTAGAACAGGAAGATAGTTTTAAATTTGTGCGAATGTACTTAATGAAAATGCCCTTCCGGTGTCGGGAGAATGGGATCTAACCTAGGTGCGAATTTCTTAACGGTCGGTCCCTGGACTGTTTTTCCCTCTTGTTTTGGTTCATTCGTGTTTCTGTATCCACCCAAGGAGGATGGCAGTGGGCGTCGAAACTGTCGTGGAAATAAACTCTGTCTATTAGAGTGGGATTTTATTTTCATATTTTGACCTTCACGTAGAAAAAAGTGAAGTTTTTTGCATTTATTAATGCTCGTATAGTTGTATTTGGAATGGATGATCGTCGTAGGACTGTGTATGTTTTTAAAAGCTGTGTGAGAGATCGTACAAGACATCTACTTATTTTAGGATTGTCAGAAACATCGTATCTCCCCATCCGTAATATAAGGACTCTCTACGCTAGTTATGATAAAAGTCGAAAATATGGAAGGCATCATGATTTGTGTAAGGGATATCTCGAGTTTGCTGATGATATAGTGAACATTGTAAGGATTGCTACATGGTATGTGAGCAGTGTAAAAGGCCCAAATTTGAAAGTCGTGTATTTGAAGCTGAGTAGAGGGAATGTAATGTGTGTAGACGTACATTTTTCAAAAATAAATGCTTTGAGCTCCATAAATCAAGTGGAACTTTCAAGTAAATATGAATCTGTGAATGTGGCATGTTTCATATAATGGATAATTGGGGTAAGTTTGTGCATAAATGCAATGAAATTCACTGTTTTACACGTCATGAAAAATATAAGGCGGATGAAGTGAAGCATGTGTTATATGAAAGATGATGAGCCTAAAAAGAGCCCTTTTATAACCGTGTACTACGATATAGAAACATACACGAGCGCTTAAACCAAAGAGGTTATTTTACATTTACTCTTAATTCAGACTAACTGTAATGAGTGCATGGATGTCGAGTGTGATGAGCGTCACAAATGTTGTAAACGGAGAATCGTTTTTAAAACGATTGCACACGACAACCCTGTGAAACTCTTTGTATCCTATATTGTCAAATTAGCGGAAAAGTTTAAAAAAATTACAGTATATTCTTACTCATAACGGAGCAAAATTTGACACACAGTTCCTTTATAAGGAGTTGCTTGAACACGAGTCATCTGAGATATTTACAGTCGACCCCTTGAAAAGAGGCAACAAACTAATACAAATGCAGCTGAGAGGTAATGTTCAGTTTAAAGACACCTTGCTGTTCACACCTCGTAAATTAGCAAAGCTACCCAAGTTCATGGGCGTAGCCGCTGAAGTTTCAAAATGGTATTTCTCTTGCACTTTCCTCACTAACGAAACTTTAAACTACGTACGACTGCCTCCCCCCAAACATTACTTTAACTACATCAGCATGAGTGATAGTGAGCGTGAAGATTTTGACCGCTACTACAACAATTTTAACGAAACTAGTCCATACAATATAGCTGACGAATGTGAGCGTTATTGCGTGAATGATGTGCGTGTGCTTAGAGTAGGTTTCCAGGCCTTTAGAAGGATGTGCAATGTGCAGTGCTCGAAGTGGACGGCAACGCGGTGGTGTGCACACCCCCACTTCTCTCAATTGGTCAGCAGCACACTCTTACTTCTTTGCTGGGAAGAAATGCGGGGAAACACGCACCCCTGCTTCTGTAGCTTCCCGCCTTACAGATGCTAGCAGATACGATGATAAATATAAAGAATTAATAAAATACTTAGAAATTTTAGATCCTGTGAAGTGGCCTATGGATGAAGATATTTGCTTTCGTGAAAAAAGCATTCGTTTCTTGAGTGGTGAGTTTCGAGTGCCATCAGAAGATTCTGCGCAAGGATTTGGAGAATATATTCAAAATAAAGGAAAAGATGTACTGCCTAGACCAGGGGTCACCAACCTGGGCAGTAGCGCCCACTAGTGGGCTCACATTAAAGGTAATTAAACATTTATTTCATTATTTATTTTATCGATTATGTTGATTTATTCTTTTTGATCTAAGGTGGGCGATAAGCTTTTTTAATTTTCAAAAAATCGTAAAAGTGGGCGGTGAACAAAAAAAAGGTTGGTGACCCCTGGCCTAGACTAAAATCATTATTAGCGGCAATAAATTCAGTAATTATTTCAACGAGCGAATGTGAACGCTCATTCAGCCGCATGAATCTCACTATTACATCAGCAAGAAATTGTATAAAAATTGATGCAGCATCCAAATTACTTTTCCTTAAGATTGCAGGACCACCACAACTTCTCTTCAAACCACAAGACCATACAAGAAAATAGTTTGCAAAAGGAAAACGGGATGCGGATTATACAGCTTGCCAAGCTGGAAAACCTGAAGCAGTAAAATTTTCCTACGGGATATAAATCTCTTTTTAAATTATTTTAATCTAGCATATTTTTTTTTTAAATTTTAAATACCTATTTTTATATTCTATGCCATAAACAAATTTTTTTTATATATAAATATCTTGATGTAATCAATTATATGCATTTAAATAGAGATATATATATAAATGCATTTTTCTCTCCCTTTACACGAATAAAAAAGTTGACCGTATATTAATTTATTTTGCGACATATAATTGACAAAACTAATAGCTAATTTTTAAAATTTAATACAGTTTTGTATGCTTGAAAAATTGAACTAAACTTAAGTTATCGTGTTAGAATGCCTTTTTAAGATTGTATTGTTCTTAAAATATGAGGGGCAACGCTAACCAAAATTTTTAAAAGACCACACCCTTGCTTTAAAATTTCCACTTCGAGCACTGGCAATGTGCATAGCCCGTTTCAAATGCGATCCGTTGAAAGTCGCAACCACGATCACCTCATTATGTTTTACGGTATTCAAGACATAACTTCATGCCTAAAGACACCTAAGCTGTCATTCACAGAAACAATCTCCGAAGTTATGGGCACAAGGCTATTTACTGGCTCATACACCTACAGCAACAGACTGGGTATACAAAAAACACGCCCGCAACACGGGGGAAGTACCCATTAAGGTCAATGGTCGTGTTTTTTGGGTTGATGGTCTAAGTGAGGATCCAACAACTGATGAGAAGACTGTGTACTCCTTTAACGGCTGCTGGTGGCATGGATGCCCACGCTCTGAGTGTGCCGTCACAGGGGACATCCATGGAAGATCCCCCGCCGAGAGCATCGCATGGACTCGTAACCGCGATCAACCTATAGGCTCCCAGTTCACTCACAAGATCGTGTGGGAGCATGAGTATGATGCACGGATGGAAACAGATGGCCATTACCGTGAAGAAATAAGGGCCATCAAACGTTTAATGGTGATGACCCCCTCAAATGAGGTGACAGCTTGTTTAGATGGCGTACAAACCCATTCAAGCTATACTTTCCGCATACAGAGGGCGTGAAACTCCATTACTACGACTTCTGTTCTTTATATCCCTAATTGATGAAGAACAATTCCCCGTAGGTGCACCTGAAAAACTAGCGGGCCCCGCCATGCCAACCATCGAGGAGTTCTGAGCTAACTGTAGTGAGCGCTACTTTGGACTCTCATTTGTAGACGTGCTCCCTCCTCGCGATTTATGGATGCCGATCTTACCCTTCGTTATAGATCACAAGCTCATGGTTCTCCTGTGCATGAAGTGCGCAGAGGAGAAAAATGGGGATTGTAATCAACTAATCATACAACCAATCAGCGTAAGATGAGAGGTGTATATACAAGTCCTGAGCTGGACCTAACCGTTGGCCATGGCTACAGAATATTGAAGATACATGAAGTGTGGAGGTTTCAGGAGCTACCCAACCTTTTCACGCCATATATAAACGTTTTTTTGAAGGATAAGGTAGAAGCATCGGGGTATCCGCGAGGAGTTGATACCGAAGATGAAAAAACGATACCGTGCCCCTGAAGGTATACAGCTTGACCGTTCCCAAATTGTTAAGAATCCTGGCAAGCGCTTTAGTTCAAAGTTGTATCTAAACAGTCTTTGGGGAAAATTTGCACAGAATACTGTTAAAGGGAACGTTCGTTTGGCACAAAGTTATAGTGAAGTCTGGAATTATGCCAACGCTCCCGATAAAGAGGTTATAGAGATCGTGAATGTAGGTAATAATTACATAATAAAGTACATCATAGAACTGGCCACAGATACCTCACGGGTTACAAACATACCTGTAGCCAGCTTCACAACGGCCTACGCTCGCATCAAGCTTTCGGGACTACTGCACTCTCTTGGGCGGAACGTTCTGTACGCTGACAAAAATAGCCTAATTCACAGAAAGGGAGGGTGAATACATGCCTCCTATTGGGGAATTCCTCGGATAGTTAACTGACTTAATCAAGGATGAGTATGGTGATGGTGTATACGATGACTCATTTGTATCAACAGGACCAAAAACTTATGGGGTACGGGTGAGGGTGGGAGAGGATATGAAATATATCGTGAAGGCTTAACCATGCGAACCGACGAGTCGTTAACTTTGACTCGTTGAAGGATCTAGTGTGCTTGGAAGATGAGGACAGCCATCCACCCCAACTGATGTGGAGACCCACAATTTTCGGGCGAAGAAACTGGGGTGTGTGAAGGAACTTAGGGGTACGAAGGTATGCCGTTACACCTTTAGGAAACGTTACCAAGTGCCTGGTACCTATGATACCGTACCCTTTGGATACCTTAAACCTTGATTGATTATGTATATATATGTGTGTATTGTTAACGATATGTTTATTTATAGCGTATATTTGTTTCAATCAGTGTTTCATTTTCTCCTTTTTGTAAACTCTGGAGCTCATACGTGTATTTTCAAACGTAGACAAAAAATAGTGATGGCTACTTTTGATATTGCGTGTTTGACGTTTACGAAGTGGTATTCGGTAAAGTCAGATGTGGTGAATACTGAAAGACGACCTACCCCACCCTCCTTTGGAACTTTTAAGGCTACACTGAATCGCGAGAAGGAACAAGATGTTCAAGTACTCCATGGATATTCTGGCGAGAGTATTGCTGGATTTCGCGGCAAAAACGACGAATGGACTACGTTGTAGGGCTAATCTTTATAAAAGCTTACATATACCGCGAACTAGAAGAAAGAACGCGTGCAGAAGAGAAGCAAAGGATATGGAAAATGAGTCTTGTTGATGAGTGGGGGTAACAGGCAGTATTATATCATGCTGCATCATACCGACTACGCGTACCCTGCGGCTGAGAATGTGAACCTTGTCATCATGGACAAGCTAAAGTACTTTTACCACTACATTCATATATATCATGATGAGGTTCGCAGTGAAGTTGTGGCTAAAGGACTGTGTGAATTTTTAAAAGAATTTAGAGACAAATATCGATTGTTAAAAACAGGGTAAATACGGTCACGTTTCTCTCAAATAATGCACCGGATTGTTAATGTGTGGAGAACGTCTAGTGCGCATAAAACATTAAAACTGAAATTACCCCATGTGTCGAAAAATTGCCCGGTATAATGGCCACAAGTACTCGTATGATTCATGCTAGATCAAATCCGTACACGATTCAACAGCTTATGGTGTGACTCGCTCGCACGTGCACTCCTCGAATACGATGGAACATGCTTTGAGAAGCATTCTCAATGCCGCGTACGATGTGTCCGTGACGAAGTCATTGCGAGTATTCAGGCGCGAAACCGGTGCCATTAAATATCTACTTGAAACGACTTGTAGGCAAGCAAACTCTGGTAAACATAATGTTATTTATTTAAGTGTTGATGGGATGAATAGAATCTTCGTGATAGTTGAGAAGTGGGGTGAGGACCGTTATAAAATACCTGCAGGTGTAGGGACAAGAAGAGAACAGATTAGCGATGCCCCCTCATATGCCATTGTTTGTACGTTGTGTATAAATAACGAACTGCCATGCATTGATATACGACTGATGTGGATGAATGCATCTGATATTAACGTTCTTGTCCCCACGCCAAACCGATTCATCCTCGACAGAATGTTTGAAATCCTCGGATTCCGCAAGCTGAAGCCTATATTAGACGCGCGTGTTACGGATATGATTTATTTTGACGCGGTTCTTGAAAACGCATACACCGCTCTGCTCGACGGATTTATCGAATGTAGGAATGAGCAGGGCGAGAATGGTCTAGCGCTGGATGCTTATTTAAAAGGCTTAGACTCTTCGAAATAACCCAAACTTTGGTACATAGGACATGAGTGGTACAGGGCAGAGCTCGCAAAACTGCTCATCCTGAAGAATTGTACCTCTATATGATGAGCAGCTGTCGTTACGACTTGGAAGATTATTTCAATTGCCGCTATGCGTTGTGAGGAAGGGTTCACGATTGAAAAGCTCGGATCGGTAACAAAAAACCCTCGAGTGGAAAGGAGTGTTTATAAATTTGTATTTAATAATGATGTGGTTGCTAACGATACCCTCTTTGTGCGTGCTTTCGAATGTATTCTATCCGCGTTTATATGATATGAAGGCCATTTCCATCGAGTATAGGCGCCCACACACCTTGAGCGGATAAATACTGTTAAATCGTATTTACTGCCTCGTGCAAAGCAATAATGATGTGACTGAAGAATCGATTACATGCGAGTTTAGTGTTTTATTTAAGAGCAGTAGAACGAATGTATGTTGAGGTATATTTATTTTCATTATATTTAATTATTTAATATAATTGTGTATACATTTTCTTTCCTGTACTAAAATGTTGATGATTATACTCCATCGTTTTGTATATTATTTTTTTATTTACAATTCATTTAATAATATTTTTTTTTCCAATATATTTAATTATTTAATATATATATATATATATATAATATATATATATATATATATATATATATATATATAATATATATATATATATACATATACACATATTTATCCTGTACTGTTATATTGATGGTTATACTCCATCGTTTTGTATATTATTATTTTTATTTTTTTATTTTATATATATAAATATATATATATATATATATATATATATATATATATATTTATATATTCCTCGTTCGTATTTCTTATATTATTATCAATTTTTATTGCATATATTCCTCGTTTCTGTAGGATTGTATATTTATTTTCTATACAGTATATTTCGTGAAATTGATTCCAATAATTCGTCTAAATAAACAGAATGATGTAATTGTGTTTTATTTAATTATTTTGGTTGTATATATAAACGATATCATTATTTAATTATATGTATACCAAATTTATGGTTAGGCCTTCTAGACCGACTGACGGATTTCTAATCCAACTCTCAAGAATATCTGAATAGCGCAATCTCGCAACTGAAAAGTTAATTAATATATACACCTGCCTTCTAGACCTTCTACGTCAACTGGCGGGTTAAGCCAACTGTCAAGAATGTATGCTTTAATTAAATAAATAGCGCAATCTGACAACTCAACCCTAATAATGTAAACCTGAATAAGCCATTTACGTCTTTTAAGAAGCCTTCTAAGCCAACTGGTTGATTAAGATCTTATAAGACAGCGGGCGCTCGGATGAACTCTCATTATGCGTCTGGCAGCGAACACCCCTCTCTCTCCTTCTGAGGTTAGGTTTCCCTTTGGGGGGTGAGCCCGTCCCAACTTCTCCCCCAAAGACCCTCCTATTTTCTCTCCCTCTCTTAGGTTAGGTATACCCCTTTCTAGGGGTGAAGTCGTCGCATATTCTCCCCCAAATAGGTCAGGTGGACTCCCCCAGCAAGTTGGGGGAGTTCCCCTTCATTGCAGCTTTGGGGATAACCCCTTTCTCTTCTTGCATAATCTCTCCCCCCTTTGTTGGGTAACCTCTTGCAATATTCCCCGTACCCCCATTTGCAACATCGATCAACATTTGTAATTGCATTGGACTCTAACCTTTAGCGGTCATACAACTATTGCTCATTCGGTTTAAGTGTCAGCAACAATAATACCTAAATCATTCTTTTCCGTAACACTCGTTAACCTCATTCCTGTTCCGTGCGTTGGTCTCTCTTCACACCAAGGTCAAGCTGGTGGCCCCGCCTCTAGGTCTGGCTTGGTGGACGAGCGAGTTGCTTTCTTGCGCTCTCCAGCGCACATAGCCCAGTACACCCGACTCATCTGATACCGCTCTGAGTCACGTATCTATTCTTCTTTTGAAGACTTCAACTTTGACCCCTGTAATGTTTCTGAGGTCCTTTGGAAGCAGGTTGAAAATTCTTCGCCCCCTGACAACTAAGCTATTTTCCTTCATTGTTGAGGAGGTCCCTTTTCGGGCATTTAATTTGGGAACACGACACAGTCTGCCTTTCCTATTTTCTAGTATTGTTTGAATGGTAATTGGGTTTAGTTTGAGGTTTGGTACCAGTTTTTCGATCATTTTCGATATGTACATTATGATGTACTGCTCTCTTCTTTCCATGGAGTACATATTTAGTTTACGTATTCTTTCCCAGTAGTTGAGTTATTTGCAGCCAAATTGGTTGTGAAATGTCTCTGCGTTTCTTCTAGTTTATTAGTTTCTTTCTTTTTATATGGGGACGTCAAAACTCAGCAGTATTCAAGTTTTCGTATAATCAGTGTTTTTAGCAGGGGAATCATTACTGTCCTGTCCCTCTTTTTGCGACCCTTTTTGCTTTACTTATCGCTACCTGATTTTGTTTCGAATTTCGCATCACCGGTCATTATTACCCCGAGTTTGATCGCTTTTGCACTTCTCTGAATTTCCCCGTCTATCTGGAGCATAATATGCAGTCTGTTTAAGTTCTTCTTTTCTACCATATCACAAGAACTGAAGTTTCTCGGTGTTAAATGTCAGTTGTTGTCTTCTGACCATTTATATATTTTGTTCGTTTCCCTCTGCAAGGCCTCCACTTCGTTTGCATCGCTAATTTTTCAGCTGATCTTTGTATCGTCTGCAAAAGATGTTACTATACTGTTGCTGTTTACTCCGCTGTCTATATTTGTTAGCATGATAATGAACAGGAGTGGGGCCAGTACTGTCCCTTGTGGTACTGAGCTGCGTACTTGACAACCTGTAGACGTTCTCTGAGGAAGTTCTAGATCCAGTTTCCCACTTTGCCTGTTATTCCCATATATTTCATTTTACGTGCTATTATACAGTGATCACATTTGTCGAAAGTTTTAGCAAAATCTGTGTATATGACATCGTAGTTGTCATTGCCTTCCAGTGTATCTAGGATATTGTTATAGTGTTTTATTAGTTGTGATAGGCATGATCTACCTGATCAGAATCCGTGCTGATTTTCGTTGAATATTCCCAGTGTCTCCAAGAAATCATAAATTTTCTCTCTAACTATTCTTTCAAATTCTTTGGTGAAGTGGGACGTCAATGACACTGGTCTATAGTTCTTTGCTTCAGATCTGTCCCCGCCTTTATATATAGGGACAATGTTTGCTCTTTTCAAAATGCTCGGTATTTCCCCACTGTCTTGGAATCTTCTCCATATCCAGTATAAAGGTGTAGCTATTTCATTTGTACAGTTTTTAATCAATAATGCGTTCCAATTTTCCTGACTTGCAACTCAATGTGGTTTCATTTTTTCTGTAGCTCTCGCTACATCTTCTGGGATAAACTCAGTCTGTTATACACTCTCCTTGCAATTTCTCTTCATTTCTCTTCATTTATGTCAGGTATCGCTTTGTCATTTTTTGGAGTACTGAAAACTGATTCATACTTGGCCCTCAATGTTTCAGATATTTCTTTTGGATCGTCTGTTAATTCATTATTTCTCTTCCTTAAGAGATCAATAGCGGCGCGCGTTTTTGTTTTCCTTTTCGCATAGCTATAGAAGTATTTTGGATTTTTCTTTATTGCTTCTACCGCCTTTTCCTCTTCCCTCTCTGTATGGTCCTTAATCAGGGCTTCTATTTCCCTATCGATATACTCCAGTTTTTCTTGTATTACTTTCCTGGCATTATCTTCGCAGTTGGCTAACTTCGCCTCTACTCTCTTTCTTTTGCCGAATATTCTTCTCTTTTGCCTCTCTCATTCGTGTCTTGTTGAGCATAGAATAATCTTCTTTAACATTGTTTCCTCCTACATGCAACGTTTTACATTTATCACTATTAAACTTAGTGATATTCTCTGACCTGAACTTCATCTATACGTAAAAAACTCCCGTTGAAACTTAAATCAAGGTGTGTGTGTGTGTGTGTGTGTGTGTGCATATTATTTTCAACTTGACCAGCACTTTCACACCGACACTACCCGAAACTCGAAAGAGATCTAGCTTTCATTTACAATGACAACAATTATATGTTTCGAATTAATGAGACTGAAAATTAAATAAACTTTTACTATCAGGAAAATAACTTTTACGTGGAGAATAATACTAAAAGAAATACAAATACAAATAAAAGTGAAAATTAACAGCATCACTGTTAAGTGGAGCTACACACGTTTTCATACCATGAATCCCATAGTTTAAAAGAGAAATGGCAGAACTGACAAATAATTTGGATTTGTTGGGTGAGTTGGCTGAATGTTGAATTATTTGCATCAAATTGAAATGAACATAGCTATGGTTAACAAACATTTGCAAACTACTGTTAAGGATTTGTTATAAAGCAAATTTACGGTTCTGCCACAAACGACCTTTTTTATAATTGGCTAAAGTTGATGCCATTAAATATTAGTACAAAACGTATGAAAACGAGTGTCTTTAATTTTGCTCGTACAGAGTCTGAAGTTCTTTTTAATCACGTTTGTTTCATCATAGAAACTTCAATATTTTTTACTTTTGTATGAAATATCGCTGAAGGTGATAATTTGTATTTGCTCTCTTGGTTCACCTATCATTTGGAAACAAATATTAGCTGACAGATTTGAGCTTTTGGAATGGAAGTGTATAACGTTATTTTTAGCAACATTAAAATATTAATATCATGGTTCTGCGATTAAAATTCGCCCATTATGGGCGCAAAATGGGAGAGTGCAATTGCAATGTTGCAAATATCGATCAATGCTGCAAAAGGGGGAGGGGCGTTGCAAAGGGGGGTGTTGAAAATGGGGAGGGGTTAGCCCCCAAGTTGCAATGAAGGGGGGAACTTTGGGGGAAGAAGGAAGGATGACCTCCCCCAAAGGGGTAACCTTAACCTAAGATAGAGAGAGAAAGGAGGAGGAGAGTCTTTGGGGGAGAAGTTGGGATGTCCTCACCCCCAAAGGGAATTCCTAACATAAGAAAGTAAGCCTTAACCTAAGGAGGATATAGATGTTCGCCTGGCCCCAGCCAGACGCATAATGACAGTTCAACCGAGCGCCTGCTGTCTTAAAAGGTGTAAATCAGCCAGTTGGCTTAAGCAGCCATTCAGCTTAGAAGGCACAGATGACTTGTTCAGGTGTACATTATTAGGGGTGAGTTGCCAGATTGCACTATTTATTTAATTAAGACATATTCTTGACAGTTGGTTTAGAAGGCTTAATCTGGCTTAGAACGCGCAAGTGGCTTGTTCAGGTGTACATTATTAGGGTTGAGTTGCCAGATTGCGCTATTTATTTAATTAAAGCATATATTCTTGACATTTAGCTTAGAAGTCTTAAGCAGCCAGTCGGTTTAGAACACGTAACCAGCCATTTAGTATATATATATATATATATATATATATATATATATATATATATATATATAACTAAATAATAATATCGTTTATATATACAACCAAAAGAATTAAATAAAACACATCATTCTGTTTGTTTAGAAGAATTATTGGAATTAATTTCATGAAATATATAGAAAATAAACATACAATCAAATTAGTTCATACAAACGAGGAATATATGCAATAAAAATTACGAACGAAGAATATATACAATCAAATTAGTTGATTCTATACAAACGATGGAATATATACAATAAAAATAATAATAATATAAGAAATACAGTTTTAAACACTGGAATATATATAATCAAAAAAATAAAATATAAAATAATAATAAAGGAAATACATAGCTTTAAACGATGGAGTACAACCATCAAAATAATAGTACAGGAGAAATCTCTATATACACACACATTTATGTTAAATAATTAAGCATATAGAAAATAAATATACTGCAAAACCCTCAAAATACATACACTTTTTGTTGTACTGCGCTTAACTAAAACACTAAACTCGCAGGTGATCGAGTCTACAGTTATATCATTGTTGCTTTGCACTATGCAGTAAATACGATTTAACATTATTTCACCGCTCAAGTTGTAGGGATGCCTATACTCGAAGTACAGTAAATGGCCTTCATATTGTTCAATACTATTTTTGTGCCCACTTTACACTCGGTTGGGAAGTTATCTTTAACACGGCCAGAATACATTTAAAAGCACGTACAAAAAGGTCATCGTTTGCCACATCATTATTAAATACAAGTTTACAAACACACCTTTCCAATCAAGGGTTTATTCTTACCGATCCTAGCTCTTCAATCGTGAACTTATCTTCACAATTCATAGCGGCAGTTGAAATAATCTAAGTAGTAACGACAGCTGTTCATTATATAAAGAAACAGCTCTTCAGGGAGAAAGTTGTAGGCGAGCTCAGCCCTGTACCGCTCAAGTGCTTTGTACCAAAGTTCATGATATTTCGAAGAGTCTAAGCCTTTTAAATAAGCATCCATCTCTAGACCATTCTCGCCTTGTTCAGTCCTACATTCGGTAAACCGGTCGAGCAGAGCGGTGTATACGTATTCAAGAACTGTATCTAAATAAAGCATATCCGTAACCCGCGCGTCTAATATAGGTTTGAGCTTCCGGAAACCGACGATTTCAAACAATCTATCGAGGATGAATCGGTTTCGCGTAGGGGCAAGAACGTTATTATCAGAAGCATTCTTCCACATCAGTCGTATATCAATGCATGGTTGATCTTTATTTATAAACAACGTACAAGTAATGGCATATGAGGAGCTATGTATTTATAACGATCCTCACTCCACTTCTCAACTACCACGAAGACTCTATTCATCTCCTCAACACTTAAATAAACAACATTCCGTCTACCAGAGTTTGTTTGTCTTCAAGTCGTTTCCAGTACATAGTTAATGGCTCCTGTTTTATGCCTGAACACGCGCAATGACTTCGTCACGGACACATCGTACACGGCATTGAGAATGCTGCTCAAAGGAAGCTCAATCGTATTCTATTGTGAGGAGTGCACGTCCAGTCGGTTCAAGCTCTTATATGACTATGAGCCACAGGTGGGCGGAACGGCTCGACGGGAGGTGTGGAGGAGTGAGTCACACCATAAGTTCGTGAATCGTGTACGGCGTTGTTCTAGCGTGAAAGATTCATGTGAATACTTATATCACATTATACTGGGTAGGTGTTTTGAGAAATTTTCCGATACATGATTCAATATCAATTTTAATGTTTTATTACTCCCACTCTCCAGAATACATACCACATATTTTCGTTCATTTCCACGAACTAAACACATTTTATTCACACTCAGGAGCACTATTTGAGAGAAAGATATGACCATATTTTTCCTTTGTGCTTAGCAGACGATACTCGTCTCTAAATTCTGTTAAAAACTCAAGGAGGCCTTTAGCCACAACCTCACTACAAACCTCGTCATGATATATATTAATGTAGTGGAAAAGATACTTCAGATTTTCCATTATGACAAGATTTACATTGTCAGCCGCAGCGCACGAGTTCTCGATATGATTCAACATGACATAATATCGCTTGTCAAATATCGCTTGTCAAACCACTCCTCAAAAAGACTCACCAACCATAACCGTTGCTTCTCTTCTGCACGTGTTGCTTCTTCCATTTCACGGTATATGTAAGCTTTTATAAAGTTTAGTCTTACAACATAGTTCAATACATCGTTTGTACCACGAAATCCTGCAACGCTCTCGCCAGAATAGCCGGAGAGTAATTGTACCTCTTGTTCATCAAGCTTCGCACGATTCAATGTAGCCTTAAAAATATCAAAGGAGGGTGGACGAGAGAGCCATTCAGTATCCACCATATCTTCACACTTTGTCGAATACCACTTCATAAACGTCGAACACGCAATATTAAAGGTAGCCGTTACTATTTTTCGTCTTTTTCGTATTTCTTGAAATACACGCCTGAGATCCAGGGCTTGCAGCGGTCAACTGAGCAAGCAGGGTAGAGATATGTCCAGGCAGTAACAGGATTCACCTGACCAGTGATCGACCATACAGGGGGGCGGAGCGTAGAACCTTCTTCTGTACACACACACACACACACACACACAAAGAAGAAAGTGAAACACTAATTGAAACACGATTTATTTAACATACATATCATCGAATTATTCAAGGTATATATTTACAAATACGTGTAATAAATAAAATGAACATATCGTCAACAATAGATATATATATATATATATATATATATATAGATATATAGATATATTTTATATATATATACAGTGCCCGCGAAAAGTATCCGATCACCCTTGAAATTTGTATTTTTTACATAAAAAACAATGTTTAAATGTATACTAACCTTATATTAGTATTTTGTCATCTGTCCTTTGGTTTGGATGACTTGTTCTAGACGTTTTGGCATGGATTTAATCAAGTTTTGACAAACTTCCACTGATATTTCCTTGCACCATACCTTTTTGATGGCCTCTTGTAATTTTTCGACTGAGCCAGTGTCGTGGCATTCAACCTTATTTTTTATTATTAGCCACAGATTTTCTATCGGATTGAGATCTGGACTATTACCAGGCCAATCCAAAATATCAAATTTATTGTCAGTAATCCATTTTGTCACTATTTTGGCCCTGTGACATGGTGCACCATCATGCATGTATGTTTTTGTCCTTTGGATTGCCATTGCCATTGGAAGTTTATCCTGTAGCATTGCTAAATACCGTGCACCATTCATAGTTGTGTTCTTCGGAAGAAAATATAAGTTTCCACGCCCATAGTAATCGAAACAACCCCAAACCATCACACTTGGAGGGTGTTTCATTGTCTTTAGGGTGTATTTAGGGTCCATCCTATTTGAGCCAATAGGCCGGCGAACCTTTTTTGGACAACTTCTGAATGTCAAAAATGTCGACTCATCGCTAAATAAAACCTTCTTCCAGTCATCAACAGTCCAATGAATGTATTTTTTACAAAATGCGACACGTTTTTTACGCATTTTTTCATTAATGAACGGTTTCTTAGCAGCATGGCGAGATGGTAATCCGAGTTCTTTTTGGAGCCGCTCCTGGATAGTTCGTTCAGAAACACCAGATAACAAATTATTCATATTAAATTTTATTTCTTTCGCAGTTATTGTTGGGTTTTTCAATACTAAACGTTTCATAAGTTTGTCTGTTCGCGAATTTGTTTTTCTCGGTCTGCCAGATCGTTTTTTAGGGACTGGCGTGGTTAGGCCACCATTGTTCTTAGCCCGTGAAACCCATAAATTAACGGTACTTTGGGATATGTTTAATTCCTTAGCTATCTGTCTCTGTGATTTCCCACATGCATGCAAAGCAACAATAGCACCTCGACAATCACTCTTAAGTTGTTTTTTAGCACACATTATATATAAATTTTATTTACACCACTTTCTGTAAAAAAAAAAAAAAATCAACAAATTTACACAAACAGTGAAATCTGACAAATTTTAGATACAGCCACCCGCAACGAAGGCTACCAGAACACTAATTTGAGAATGCGTTGGATAGCTCTCATATCAGCGAGCAACCTCAAAGTTACCAGATGTCGCTAGAACAAATAGAAAGTGAATTACGTGTCTCTGAATATTAAGGGAAAATATTGTATTTTCTTGAGTGATCGGATACTTTTCGCGGGCACTGTATATACACATACACACATATATAAAACAATCAAAGATTATAGTATCCAAAGGGTACGGTATCATAGGTACCATGCACCTGGTAACGTTTCCTATAGGTGTTATGGCACACCTTCGTACCCAAGTTCATTCACGCCCCCCCAGCTTCTGCGCCAGAAAGTTATGGGTACCTACATTTAGTTAGGATGGCTGGACGCCCTCATGGATCCTTCAACGAATCAAAGTTAACGACCCTTAGCCTTCACGATATATCTCATATCCTCCCCAACCCTCACCCTTACCCCATACGTTTTTGGCAGTGTTGAGACAAAAGAGTCGGCATATGCGATGTCTCCATACATATCCTTGATCTCATCAGTCAACTCTCTGAGGAATTCACCAATAGGAGGCATGTATCCATCCTCCCTCGCTGTGAATATCACACTATCTCTATTGGCGTACAGAACCCTCCGCCCAAGAGAATGCAATAGACCCCAAAGTTTGATGCGTGAATAGGCCGTTGTGAAGCTGGCTACAGGTATGTTTGTAACCCATGAGGTATCTGTGGTCAATTTGGTGATGTTATACTTTATTATTTAAGTATTACCTATATTCACGATCTCCATGACCTCTTTATCGGAAGCGTTGGCATAATCTCAGACTTCACTATAACTTTGTGCAAAATGAACGTTCCCCTTGCCAGTATTCTGTGCAAAGTTTCCCCAAAGACTATTTAGATACAATTTTGCACTAAAGCGCTTGCCTGGGTTCTTTATAATTAGGGAACGGTCAAGCTGTATACCTTCACGGTCACGATAACGTTGAATATAAGCTGATTTTTTATCTTCGGTATCAATCCTCGCGGATACCCTGATGCCTCTACCTTATCCTTCAAAAAAGTGTTCTATATGGCGTGAAAAGGTTGAGTAGCTTCTGAAACCTCGAGACCTTATATATCTTCAATATTCTGTAGCCATGGCAAACGGCTAGGTCGAACACTGCGCACATACCATGTGGCAATCCTTACAATGGTTCACTATATCATCAGCAAACTCGAAACACCCCTTACACAGATCATGATGCCGTTCATATTTTCGACTTTTATCATAACTCGCGTAAAGGTCCCTTATATTAAGGATGGAGAGATACGTTGTTCCTGACAATCCTAAAATAAGTAGGGGTCTTGTACGATCTCTCACACTGCTTTTAAAGACTTACACAGTCCTACGACGTTCATCCATTCCAAATACAATTATACGAACATTCATTTCCTGCTCTACCCTTCTCAGCTCTTCAGGACCCATATTACACTCAAACTCAAGCTTGCAATCTGAAGCTAGTTTACGTGCACGCTGCACAACCGTAGGCAACCAAATTTTTTGCGTCCATGTATTTAGCACAATAAACATACGAGCTAAGACTTATGCTATAAAGCCGCAACCACGATCGACGTTTATATGCCGCCTGTAAATAGCCTGAGAATTCAAGTTAAGGTTATAAGGTGTGGCACTATGACCCGCAACACGGAACACACGGTCAATATTTACCGTGAAGTTGTCCATATTGAAGGCTGTGCTACTTTGAGAAGCCTGCATTATACGCCCCAAAATATACTCTATATCTACATCTGCCAAGCGTCTGAATGGTATTACTACCTAAAAATCATCTACATCTCCGTCATCTGATCCGAACCCGAAGGCTAGCCTTGTCCTGACTTCACGCTCGTCGCGGTTCTGAAGGGCAAACTCCAAAATACGTTCAACTACACGCCGCAGTCCGTATTCAACACCATTACTATACATGAATCTTGGATCAACCCTGATTATGCCTATTTCTAATCAGTGCTGGGGTGGGGGTGGCGGTGCGCACCAGCTCGAATGTTATACCCTCCTCTACAGCACGAGAAGCTGCTGCAATTGTGGAGGATGTACCCGGAATTGAACAGGAATAATGGGGGACATTTTTATTTGAGGAAGGTACTATTATGGGTGTTGTGTCGTAAGACGTAGGGGGTTGGGGCTCTCCTACTTGGGTTCTAAAACCGGCGTAATCCTGCCACGCTTTATACCTGACGTGGAAGGCTCTTCATCATGACACCCCTTTGAATTGTTGGGTGCTACAAGTGTCGCTGGTGTGGGCTCGTTAGCGGGGTTGGAGTCTGTGACAACAACTACACTGCCGTCGGGGTCGTCTATAATATCGATGATGGGGACATGATGCTGCACCTCATCGTCATTCACGGTTCTGTGGAAGAAGAGGAAAAACAAGACTGTAGAATATAAGGAACACCATTTAAATTTTTATTATATTTTGTAAATGACCCACTTAGGAGTGTGAAGTGTTAGAGATGGATTCTCTAGAAAAATTCAAGTTCACGATCCCATCCACATGTATTATATCTGGCCCTACAGGATGTGGTAAAACTGTGTTTATGCTTAAAATCATTAAATAAAAGTGAGAAATGTTCTCAAAATTTGTGCATAAAGTTATATGGTGCTATTCGACATATAAATCAGTAATCAACAAGTACGAAGATGATATTTTATTCCACAAAGATGTATATGACGTTAATTCGTGAAAGAGAAATGAACATACAGTCATTGTAATTGACGATCTCATGTTGGAGAAGTATAAAACGTTTGCCGAGACATTTACAGTGTTCTCCCACCATCTTAACATAAGCGTGTTCTTCATCAATCAGAATCTACTTTTCAAAAATAGATACATGCGCGATGTGTCGTTAAATACACAATGTCTAGTCTTATTCACGCAAAGTAGAGATGTATCACAAATTGGGGTATTACCCAATCAAATGTTCCCGAATCAGCGTAAGGAGTTTTTGGAGGTTTATAAAGATGCTACAAGTCAGCGTTACCGATATTTGCTTCGTGACCTTCACCCGAGAAACACCTTTGGGGTGCTTTTAAGAATTAATATATTTCCAAACGATCCTGAAACGGTGTATATTCCAGAATGACAAAGAGGCTAAAGAAATACCATGAATTAATAAAAATCTATCATCGGCTGCCTCGGGCAATGCAACAGATGTTTGTTAAAAATGTCGACTCCGACTTTTTAAAATGCATCTCTGAAATCCCTCTAACGCTATAAATTGCAATGTATCAATGAAACCCCCTCAGAAGGCTCACCTACGTCGTTACAAGAACATAATACGTACACTCGCTCGTAAAAGTCAAAATGTGTGAAAGAAAAAACGAATTATTGTACAAAGAGGAGGGTCATTCCTCCCCATCATATTTTCTGTATTGGCTCTTTCACTGACTAGATTAATATAATGAAGAAAGTGGTAGTGATTCCACACGAGGTGTATGCTTCACTGCAAAGTTCAAAGAGTCCAGACACGGTTCTAGAACCCCGTAAAAGCAGGCTTAAAAGAATGGAAAGCGAATTGTTAGCCTTATTAAACAGTGAAAAACCACATGATGAGAAAAGAATCTTACACCAAGAAGCTCAGCAGAAATTTCTTCACGAGTACGATAATTATAAGAATCCGACAGAGATCCCCGTGGTTATTAGGCACAGCACGACCAACGATGAGCATGACGACATAGGACCTCTGCCCGACGATAGAGCTGACCAACCAAAGAATAACGGGTCGGCCCCACAACATATCGAGCATGTATTGAAAAGCACCCTCCCACATACATTGAGAAATAGAGATTTAAGTCTTTATAATCTTTTGAATGAGGATCCCAACATAGAGTGGACCGATACAGGTGACATCATTGTGGAAGGAGCAAAGGTACAGGGATCGAATATTGTAGACATCGTCCATAATCTGGTGTGAAAGTGGGATAGGCCCTCACCCTCAGGATGGAATCATATTAAAGAAGACTACAACAAATAAATGCCCCCAAAATAATGATACAAATTCTGAACAGGTTAAAAGACTTGGAACATGCATCGCATATACCACAATTGAGAACGCCATCACCCCCGGCGGTAACACCTCTGAAGAGGAGAAAGAAGAGGCTAACCAACAACAATGGTCAACTCTATCCACGTGCCTCTACAATAGGCAAATGGTTAACATATTAAGAAGACGTTATGATGAGATTCCTAGCCCAGCCTCCTACGGTGGCGTAGATAGACTGTACAGAAGTGTTTACAATGATGGAGTAGGGAAAAAAGATGTTGAGAGGTTTTTGCGGGAGCAGAGCGCTAATACACTTCATAAGCCGGTGAGTAAAAGGTTTAAAACAGCCGAGACAACAGCGGCATCGATTGATTCTATTTGGCAAGCAGATTTAACAGACTTGCAAAGATATTCAGTGTATAACGACGGTTACCGCTACATTCTCTTCATAATAGATGTAATCTCTACATAACTGTGGCTAATTCCTCTGAAAAATAAATCGTCTGAAACAGTTGCTAAAGTTACCAAAACGTTGATGTTGATAGAGAACAGGGTTCCTGGCTATTTTTGTACGGATATGGGGAAAGAATTTATAGGCTGAACTTTTCAGAACATGTTGACAAAGTTTAATATCAGCTAGTACACTACCAATTCTATACAAAATACCTCTTTAGCTGAAAGAGTTCAGCGTAACATAAAGGAACGCATGCACCGTATTTTACACATAAAAACACATACAGATATATAGACATTCTCTAATCATTGGCCTCATTATACAACCGCACACACCATCGCACGATTGGGAAAACACCTAACGAGATTTTAGAAAGAGGTACGCGCACAGAGCCTCATGTGAGAAGAGATGTTCGTAGAACACCACCACACTCTGCACGTTTGAAAATCAATGATTATGTAAGGCTGTCGCGTTCGGGAAATAAATTCGCGAAGGGATTTGAGCAAGGTTGGACATGTGAGATTTTTAAATATAGGGCTATGAGACCTAAAGGCGAGATAATGTTGTATTACGTTGAAGATTTGAATGGAGAAGAAATCGCAGGAGGCTTTTACCGCGAGGAGTTGCAGAAAGTGACATTTAATTTAGGAAAATATGTTTAAAATTGAAAAAAAATTAGGAATCAAAGGTTCAGGAAAGATCAAAATGTATCTGGTGAAATGGCTGGGTTACCGAGAAAGCTTCAACACCTATATAAAAGCTGATGCAATAATGAAGCTTAAATAGTATGCGACATGGCGTCTAATCATTTCTACTTCAGACTACCGTCCTCCTCGTCCCTATCTGTACACTCTGACAACATCCTGGCCAACTTTGTAACAGAACTCCGTGGACCCATTGAATAGGGTCGTGATTCGTATGAGGTGGGGGTATGTGAAATTCAGTTGGTTACCCTCTTTTTAAATAGTGTTTATAAAGAATCCGTTTTTACGATTCTTAGAGATTGTAATGAGTGTGAAAAAGCCGGGGTAACTCGGGCTGAAACCATACATATCGGCCGGATTGGGGATGCACGGTATTACAGTACAGTAGTAACAGAAGGTCCGGGCCGCTATGGTGCGGCTGAGGATGTTGTGAGAAACTTAAACGTAAGTTTAAAAAACTCAAATCTGACGGATAATTTAGAATACGAAATCGTAAACAAAGAAAACCCTGTACATACTCTGACCCTAAAATCACATGCTAACAGAAATATTAAAGACAAAGGACTGTTCAAGGTTATAACCGCGAGGCGATATCGATCAGCATTTCAAAGAGATACCTTTCCCGAGGTTCAGTATAACATGTCCAGCCTAATGTATTAGATGAAATTGGAGAAACTGTTTGCTGGCTATACACCTCCAAACATGTATTACATTTACATCAATATAGTGGAGCACCAGTTTGTTGGGGAGAACCAGGCGCGCCTGCTGCGCATTGCTCACATTCCCAACCATATAGGGAAGAGCTTGAGTATTACATATGACAGGCCCCATTATGTGAATGTCGCGACTAATCTAATAACCAACATCTCAATATATATATATATAAGAACAATTGAAGGAAAAAATTTTCCATTCAGTGATGAGAGCTTAAAAATGAAGCTGCACTTTCGACGCACTGAGTTATAATGGACAGAGAGCCTTTCATAGTCTATCGAGGTGTGAAATACTAGCGTGGTAGTGGACTTGGATCCATTTTTTCAACCATACTACGTACGGCGGTCCCCTTGCTGAAGAGGGATGCCAGGGAGGAAAGCGCTAGAATGAGGTCTTAACAAGGCAGAAGACATAGTGGCTGGGGCTAAACCTAAAGAAGCTCTGAGAAAACATTTAAAGCGTACACGGAACGAAATTTTCAAAGATGGAAAGGGAAAAATGCGTGGTGGTGGGAAAAAGAAGAGGGCTGTTCGGAAGAAGGGATTACTAGCACGTGGCATTAAACTTAAAAGGATATCAAAAAAGAAGTGTTCTAAGCAAATGAAACCTATGGTTGACCATTTTTTTTAATGATATAAGCTAAGGACATTGATCTCATGAATCATGGTGTTTCCTACTTGTCGAGAGAGGTGATACTATTTCTTACTCGTCATGGCATGCTTTATCCATCCGTGTAGTTCACAATGTTGTAAATCGGAGCTGTCCCTCTTTGACATGCCCCCTTCTCAAGTTTCTATTGAGCACAGCGAATTTATTACAATTAACCCGTTAAACACAATTAGTTCCCCCAGTGCTCCACTAGAATTCATGATACCCAGCTCAGGCGCTTACTTTTTTGACCCAAGCTGTGTGCACATGTACGCAAAACTACGTATAAACCATTCTGATGGAACGGACTGCGATGACAAATACGCTATATACCCTGAAACAAACTTTATTTACTCCATATTCAACCAGTGTGATGTATATTTAAATCAGGTCAACATATCGGCATGAACGGGAAACTATCACCTACGAGCCTATCTGGAAAATGTGCTGAACTTTTCTAAAGAAAAGGCTATTATCAAGTTAAAGACGAAAGTAGTATAGAGGACAAATTTAAAAATTCTAAAAAGAAGCTGTATGAGTGTTTTGGACGCCTGCATACAGACTTTACAGTCCAGGAGAAGTTGCTTGTGAATGGGTTGGATATGAAAATAAAACTCACCCGCACGAATCCTGAGATATGTTTAAATCTGGGAGCTGATCAAGAAGAGGGAGCAAAACCCGCTGTGATTCACATTATAGACACATACCTCCGCATAAGGCGAGATAAATTAAGTTCACCTAAAGAAATAGAAATTGAGAAAAACTTATTACATGCCACAGGGAACACAGATCAAACTATACATGGTGCCACTTGGAATCGAAACAAAAAACATCGCTTCTGGAGTTCTACCTAAAAGGATATTAATTGGAATGCAGAACCACGCTTTGGTGAATGGCAAATATAAAATGAGTGCCTTTAAATTCGAGAATTTCGGCCTTAAAAATATAACTCTATACATCAATGGCGTTGCGTTGGGCGGGGCTATGGCTATGGATTATTAATCAGACGCTGTGTTCCCGCTTTGCGCGAGAGCATATAGTAATCTGGCCCATATTGCAGGTGCTTGTGATGAGCTCGGGTTTGGGGTAACGCAGAAAGAATTCATCGATTAATTTAACCTTTATCCTTTTGACATCATACCCAACTTATCTGCTAGTAAATACACACTTAAGTCCACAACAGAGTGGAAACATGTCAGTCAGCTTGGAATTCGGCAAGCTGATAGACGCTTCTATTAGTGTACTTTTATACCTCGAGTCACAAGCCCTAATAGAAGTTGACAGATTTAGGAGTGCTGTGACTGACTTTTAAAATGGATGCAAATACATTTCAGAGAGTAATGAATAGTGAAAGAATCACACGTTCTAAATTTGTGTTTTTGCGAAGAATGAAATATTGAAATTGCCAACTCCGAGAGATTGCGGTAGTCTTATTGCGAGCACACATGTTATTAGCATTGAAGGAATTCATTGGTTTGCAATCTATTTTAAAAATAGGGACCGAATGTACTATTTTAATTCACTCGGGAATTATCCCTGGAGTGACCCTGTTATTGTAAAATTTCTCGATCAGTTGCCTATCCCCGAAATTGTATGGAATCCCTACCGGCTACAAGAATATTTTAGTAATACTTGCGGGTTGTACTGCCTTTCATTTCTCATGCATATGTCACGTGGTAAGGAATTTATAATTTTTTTAAAATTATTCGACCCGTGTTTCACTCAAAGAAACAACGAAATGGTAAGCAGACAGATAAAAAGCCGTTTACCATTTGTGTGTACTCGTTGTATAGTAAGTTGTTTTGATCGTATATATAAAATTAATAAGTGCATCAATATTGTCTACAATAATGTTAGCTTATGTATTCTGTAGCTTATTTAAAATGTAATGGAAACTAATATAAGATGGTTATTGTACTATTTTGTAAAACATGATTTCTATCATTTAATAAATTGATGAAAATACATTGCACTTTCTTCTTACCCGAAACACACGAAAAAAAGCTCTTAACCGAAACAAAAGAAAAAGAAAAAGCTTACATTATTTCGTAAATGATGCGGCATTCGCTGAGTCGACTGCACGGTAATACTTCTACCTCCGTATTCAGGTCCACGACATGCGTTTCTTCAAAACTATCACGAAAAGATTGTATAACACGAGTCAAATCCTCATCGGACCTTTAAGGGGAAATGATAATTAATTTGATTAATTCATACATTTTCTGAATCTTTTTTAATAAAAACCCAATTATTTTTCATCGAAACATATGCAGAGTACATATATACATATAAGAAGAGTTACAATGTGTAGTATCAAATATCTTCGAACCGCTCAGAGAAATTTGTGACCCTTTAATAGAAAATGCCGAAAAAAAATTCAAAGGAGTTTATTATGGAATTTATAAAGTTATTTAAAACTTGCAAAGGGGTCTTGATTGTTATATGTTTTTAAAAAATCAACGATTTTTTATGAATATAAAAACAGAACTTTAGCATAATATTAGTTACTATTGCAAACTAATCTATAATTAAAAATTGCGGATACCTACTATTTTAATGAATCATTTTACAATAAAATGTAATGAGATAAAAATAAATTACTACAACCTTCCATATATATATATATATATATATATATATATATATATATATACCCGTATATATATATATATATATATATTGAAATAAGCGAAGCAGAGAATATTGCTCGAGATCTTTCTCATAATGACAAGAGCACTAAAATAAATAACAAGTTCGCGAATAAATGGCTACAAAAAAAATTACAGGGATATAAATTTATACATTTACATTTCAACGGCAATCCCTTGCGCCACATCGTAAGGAGCGTAATTGCAAATAGTATCAACGGTTTGCGTTGGAAATAATCCGGCCCGGTTGGCTGCGTTAAAATGATTAATTGTAGACACCGCGGCAGTCTCCATCTTCATATAAAGCCGGTAAACTGTAAAGTTCTTGTGAATGACTCAGGATGGAGGGAATGTATTTATTCACTGGTGAAAATAACTGTTTTGGGTTCCAGGTGAAAATACTCACTTTTATATGCATGATCCCCAAGCATTACCCCTAATTGTGGGTTCGTAAGTTTGCTGTTTAATTGTCAATGTAACTGGGCGGGGCTATGTTAAATTTGTGTACCAATCACTTGTCGTAACACCGATACAACGGACCCACGCTTTAGACATTGAAGTTCTGTTTGTTCGCATTCATGAATAATGAAGGTGTGCCATTATCAAATTCAGTTTATTCTCTCGGCAGATTTAATTTCAATATTCACATCTCAAGGTGATTGAATGAATTGCCCACTCGCATTACCTTATTTGTTTATTATTACCTTAGTTAGAGTCCCATCTATCACATAAATAAAAATAATATATTTCTGACCAACATAAAGGGGTCCGGCGGTTAATGGGTTAAAGTGAATTTTTTAAAAATAATACTCTGGTTTTGAATATTCATTAAACATATACAAATTAAACATTCAGTTTATATTGTTGTCCCGGAGGGATTCCCTCATAGTTCTTTTAATTGGCATGACATTTTACTTGTCTGAAAAATTTTCTGATAACTGTTGTACCCAGAAAGACCAGACCTAGAGACAATCTCTATATGTAAATCGTTATAAACCATTAGTTAGACCCCATTTGGAATATATATATATATATGAAGGTGTACCGCCACCCCCTTTGACCCACTGATCAACATTGCATTTGCAACATTGCAATTGCACTCAACCTACTCGTATTTATTTTTTTCTCAGATGGTATGGATTTACACGACGAGTTTTAATAAATAAATAATTAAAATAAATAGTGGTATCTGGTAACCCCCTCTAATCATTGAGAGTACCTCTCTCTTACCTTTAATAAATAAATAATTAAAATAAACATCTGGCAGCCCTCCATATATAAATAAATTAATTAATTAAATAACTGGCTACCCTTCCATATATAAATAGATAATTAAAATAGTGGTGTCTGACAACCCTCCATATATAAATAATTAAAATAAATAGTGCTCTCTGGCAACCTCTCCATATATATAAATAAACAAATTAAATAGTGCTCTCTGGCAACCCCTTCCATATAATTAAAATAAATTGTGCTCTCTGGCAACCCCCGACCTTCTATATAACAGCTGTTGGTACAAAGAGCTTTTATTCTGCGTCTGGCAGAGCCACGCGCAACATCTCTTTCTCTATCTCTCTCTCTTCCTTAGGTTAGGATACCCCTTTGAGGGGGTGAAGCCGTCCCACCTTCTTCCCCACAGACTTTCCTCCTCCTCCTTTCTCTCTCTTAGGTTAGGTATACCCTCTTTGGGGGGGGGTGAGGCCGTCCCACCTTCTCCCCCATAGCTCCCCTTCATGCAATTTGGGGGGTTAGGCCCACCCCCTTGTTGCACAACCCCCTACCCCTTGTCGCACAATCCGCTTCCACATTGTTGCAATATCCCCTTTGCAACATTGAAATTGCACTGTCCCATTTTGCACCCATACTACTGAGAGTAATTTATTTAGACTTATTTTATCCATACAACATCCTACACTTCGTCCATATTAACAAACAATCAAGCAAAAATAGTTTATTCTCCTACATTAAGAAAGTATGGAGGTATACATCATAAATTCATAAATAATAAAAAAAAAAAAAACACGAGTTAGTCAATATGAACATTACGATTGCTGGGTGTGCGAAAGTTCCCTGAACAAAAGTTAATACACGGGATATGACTTTAGCATTTCATCTTTACGCACAAAAACATATTAAAATGAAAGTTTAGAGTAAGTCATCACTGAAAGTCTCTTCCTTCCTTACCCCTGCCTCCATTCACTAAAGCCTACTTACTTATCCTATGGAATATAGCAAGAATAGTCACTGAATATAAGTGGAAGTCATAATTTAGTACAACAAACAAACAAGGTACAGGTGATTTGCGTCGTGACAAAGACAAACCGATTAGGAACAAATCTGACTGGACACAGTGAAAATAGTCACCAGTATTTCAGGTCAAAATTGCCAAGTCAAATTTCCAACTGTCTCTAGATTCATCCTAAAAAAGCTGAAAGTAGCTAGATTCTTAAAAAAATGTTCTAAAATATTGAGAAATAACACATCCACGCAAACAAAAGTAAGCGACCAATGTATGGATTTCAGGTAAATAGAAAAAAGGAGGTAGACGTAGAGAGCACTTTTGTAGGTAACATGAAGAAAAAGGGAAAGAGTAAGAAAAAGTATTTTATAGGACTTGTGTCGGTGGGAGGGCCGAAAGTGGTGTTAACCCACATTTATCAGCTTTGGGGGGCCATGACCTTTTGGCCCCCTTTGGATCCGCTTATAAATCAAAGTGGTGTGTAAAAAGAAAGGCTCAAAGCCGAAACAGAGGCCTGGTTGACATCCGGTGAACTGAAGGTCAACTCTCGTGTGAGAGAGGCTTAAATAATACGACTATTTCACGTATGCTGAGAGGCCCAACCCAGCTAGGCTTAATGTTAAGCTGGCTTTCGCTACCAATTTCATATTCACATAATCCAAGTAAAGTTCTCATTATTATTTTTCAGATTTAGGAGTGTAACAACGACAAGGGAACTGGGGAACAACCCTTCAAGCGCTATTATTTGCCTCGGATAATGAAATATGCGCTAGGTTTGTTACGCTTTAGCATGCTGTAACCTAAAGGTCAGCTCCTGCGACTCCGATCACCGGTCTCCGGTTGGAATCCTGAGAGGACTAGAACAAATAAAATGAATTAGTGGTTATTTCTTCCTGAAATATTGGAAGCACAAAATGGTATTCAATTTCCCAGTATATATATATATATATATATATATATTGGTTAATTTCTATTTTAAAGTAAAAACTAGAACAAATAAAATGAATTAGTGTAGTTATTTCTTCCTGAAATATTGAAGCACAAAATGGTATTCAATTTCCCAGTATTTATATATATATATATTGTGTGTGTGTGTGTGTGTGTGTGTGTGTGTGTGTGTCCAGCACCGAAAATCTACAGGGTGTCCAAAAATGGTGTTAAAAAATATAACTTTTTTGGGAAACACCTTTTTATCTCTCTCTCTCTCTCTTATACATATATATGTGTGTGTGTGTGTGTGTGTGCATATATATATATATGATAATATATATATATATATATATATATATTAGAGACTTCTATTAAACCGTTTTCGACAAAATTAAAAAAACTATATGAGAACTTGTATGTAATAAATTTTTGACAATATGTTTGTTCTCTGCTCCCAAAAATAAGTAAATGGATTCTTCATTTTTTACTTTATTCGGGAGTAATTTCTGTATTATTTTATACTTTCTTTACTTTCTTTTCCACTTTCCAAGCGAAACTTCGAAATTTATGCCGTCCTAAAAGATAGTACGGTGTGAAATGGTGTATACATTTATATACACAGTATAGTTTATTTCATCTCATTTTAACGGAGTTTGTTTTTCTTCATTTTAAGGCAGGGGAGCTGTGAGCGTGCGTTGGCGGCTGGAATTTGGTGAAACTCTCCCAGGAATTATATTAGGATCGAGTAGTGTGGAAAAGCATTTAGGAAATAGTGAGAAATCAACGCCTTGTTGAGTTTATTGCATCCACGTTTCCGATAGACCAAACTAACTTCCTTTTTATTTTAAGACCTCGAAGAAAATTAAACTTTGGTAGAAAGTCATAAATTGCAGACTCCATTTACTAAATTTAATATGTAATTTAAATGAGCTTTTTTTTTGTTTTTATTGTTTTTCTTTCTTAAGATTTGTCTTAGTTTTCGTAGTTATACCTAAGCTTAATTGCTTTTTATTTTAAAGATTATTTTTCGGCATGACTGAAAAATAATTTTTAAGCTATAATGTCACGTAAGAACGTGTAAATTCAATGTGTATATACAGGGTGTCCCAGAATTAACTATCTATTTCAATGAAATCGGACAAATTTAATAAAAACTGACATAATTTTGTGTTTATTACTAAATTATGATACAAAAACAAATAGATTTATAAATCATAAGTCAAAACTTTATTTACTTGAATGTGATAAGCCTTTTTCATCAGTGTCGAACGCAAGATTCTATGAACTGTTGTCTTGGATATGTTGAGTCTTCGACCGGCCTCCCTAACCGAAGTTGTTGGTTCATCCTCAAACAATTGTCGTACCTGTTCGGTACTGTTACGTGCTGTCCTTGGGCGTCCTCTTCCCACCTCGTCGTGTACGGATCCAGTTCTTTTAAATTTGTTCACAAGTTCACGAATCGCTTTGTCTGTAGGACCGGTCCTGTGGAATCTTCTTGTAAATTTTTCTCTGATTTCATTACATTGTATTCCTTTGATACGGGATGTTACAACAAAGATGCGTTCTTGTGTATTCATTATTAATAGGGTTCTGAAAGAGAATGAAAATAAAACTATGAAAAACTATGAAAAAATTATGAAAATAAAATTATGAAAAAAATTTAGAAATTTATACATTTTTAACACATATTAAACATGATAAACATAAATAAAAGTGTGTTTTTAAAAAATTTGTCCGATTTCATTGAAATAGTTAATTCTGGGACACCCTGTATAACATACAGGGCTTTCATAAAAGATCTGAACGATTTGATTCGTTATTTTGCATACTAAATAAGTTATAAAGCATGAAGCATATGTAAGCGATAGAGTAACTAATATAGTTTTTTTGGTATAAGACCAAGGTTGTCAACATTCATGAACTACGAATCAGGATCAGATTTGTAATAGCGATGGTCGATGCTGGCATGCTTGAACGCACATGGCGAGAAATTGAATATCGATTGGATGTTGTACGAAAAACCAATGGCGCACATGTTGAAGTTTATTAAACATGTATGTAAAACTTTTAGCTGTGAGGAGAGGGACAAACTTGTTTCTTTGTATGTTATTGGGTTATCACATTAACAAAGATTGAAATCGTTCATATCTTTTATGAACACCCTGTATATTGTTTATGCCTTGTGGGAAATGGACACTTTGTTTCTCTCTCTGCATTAATATTAAAATAAGAAGAGAATAATTTCTCTGCGGTTTGTTCTACCTGCACCCGAAAGTGTATAAAGTACGTATCAGTAAATCCGTGCGTATAAATTGTAAAATTAAATTAACTGAATGTAAAAAAGGGTACTTGTGGGTTATCTGTCGCCACTTTTTAATATTTTTTTTATTTATTTATTTTTATATATTAAGAGAAGAGGATTCTTTATACTGTACGGCATTGACGATTGGTTAGGTTAAGTCGTGCTAGTTTGGTTAAATACCGTTTTATTTAACCAAACTAGCACGACTTAACCTAACCAATCGTCAATGCCGTACAGTATAAAGAATCCTCTTCTCTTAATATATAAAAATAAATAAATAAAAAAAATATTAAAAAGTTTTTTATTTAACCAAACTAGCACGACTTAACCTAACCAATCGTCAATGCCGTACAGTATAAAGAATCCTCTTCTCTTAATATATAAAAATTAAATAAATAAAAAAATATTAAAAAGTGGCGACAGATAACCCACAAGTACCTAAAAAAGTAAAATATAGTTTACACAAATTATCGCAAGTTAAAATATATACTCAGTCGAAATACGGAAGTCATCTGAGAAAAGTTTGGAATGAGGCAGGAAAAACGTTCTAAAACCAAACTATCGTGACATACTCCCACCCAAACGAAAAAACAAAGTGTGTTTGTGTGTGCATTGAACGATTACGGTAATAAATAATATGACTATGGGTCCAAGTGCTCACCTAATTTGCAACTTATATAATCTAGCAACAACCAAAAACGAAGCACTAAGGTGTGATTTTTTAAAAAAATTGCACGACTTTAACTGTATGAATTGCAACGGTAGGAAAATATCCATTGTATGGAACGCAAAACAAATTACGGGCATCAAATTTCTGTGTGACTCATGTACGGAGACTGTAAACTCGTTTGTTTGTGGTATTTAAAGAAATGGAAAATACGAATATGAATGCAATAGAGAAAGAGAGAGCAAGGGGAGGAAAAGATGACCAGAATGTCCAGAAGAAAAGCAGTGTGAATTAAAGAGAAACAAATGAAAAGTCAACACGATAAAAAGACACTATTGTGAAAGAAAAGAAAGAAACAAGTACACTCTGTGATGTGGTGAAACTACCAAACGAAGATAATGATAAAAATACGATAAAAACTTAAAACGTAGAAAATATCGTATGCAAATATCATGCAAAAAGGCATTGTCGACACCGGGATGGGCAATGCATCTATGCACATCACACTTTATGTAACCATCACACTTTATGTAACCATCACACTTTATGTAAATTTGAAAAAACTGCACCTTCCACCACCTTAATATCTGCAAAACTTATGAGAGATACACGAGATGCAAGTACGAACAAAAATGCCGTTACCACCACCCTCAAAATGAACACGACAGTTGAACAGCCAAAACCATCAGCAAACAAGGTTACCAATATTTTAGATGTAGCCAACACAATTCAGTTACTAAATACCGTTCAAGAAATACAAAGACAATTGAAAATTATGGGGATCCGAGAGCCGTATAGAATATATGCAGAAAGAAATTATATACGATATTGGGACAACATGTATCGAAACAGATAAAGAAGGGAAAATTCTCGGAGGAGCACAGGGCAGCGAAACCTACAACACCAAGGGATAACGAATCTGAACTACATAAAAAAGAAATTAGTCAACATTAGTCAACATTAGTCAACATTAGTCAACTAAAAAGGATTCAGAGAAACTTCACAACCAAGATCAATGGATGCAAAGAATTAGATTACTGTGAAAGGTTACATCAATTGAATTTATATTCGCTGGAAAGAAGAAGAGAGAGGTACACCATTATTTACATTTGGAAAATAATGGAGGAATTAGTACTAAATCTTACTTTGAACCCTATAACCACTCAAACAACAGTGGAAAGTAGGAAAGGAAGAATGTGTTGTGTTCCCAAATTAACCCTTTCTGAACGACACGCGACACGTAATTCTCTTTCATAATGACATCATCAACAACCAGTCCATTCTTCGAATACCAAACAAGAAGCTTTACAGCGCACTACGAGAAATATTTGCTTCTAAATAACCAACATTAGTCATGACGAACGCATACTCGTCATCGTAGCGCGTCACGGGAGGAACCATGACGAACGCGTACTCGTCATCGTACCCTGAAGGAAAAGAGTTTTGTTGTTCAATCAGTTGCCGAAATAATTAAGGAACACGAATGGTGCAGCGATGGATATCTTCAAAAGACGAGAGGCTTGGCTCAGAACAACTCCAGGTGAGCCGAGAGTACCTGGATATGTGAAGTGGGGACGCAAGAAACCAACTCTTTACTTCAACAGGCAAACTCAAGAGGAGGGGCAACAAGCCTGACCTCCGTAAAATGAGGAATCGAATCATTGCAAGAAACATCTGAAAAGTTGAAAGAAAAGGTATATATATATATATATATATATATATATATATATATATATATATATGGGATTGAACTCAGAATAGTCCCATAAGGTTTTGTCATGATACACACAGACCGTGCATGGAACAAGGAACTTTTCTGGGAAAATTAAATCTACAGTACTATAGACCGAATAAGTAATGGTAAATGACAAACAATATAGTTTTTCTTTTTCATGAAGATAGCCCTACGTGAGCAACGGGTCACTAGCAAAGAGACCCCAAAAATACAGCTAAACCTAGCCTTCTATATCCAGAACCTAAATCGTTGCATTGGCGTCGGATTGAATACATGAAAGAAGAAGAGATAACTTGTATTTTTCGCCAAAAACCAAAACTTAAACCTCAACTAGCAAAATTGAGCGTCCACTTTTCAAGGCACATAGCTTGTCCTTTTCTTGATGGGACGCGAATGCAACGAGTCTTTTGCTTATACTGAGGTTCTGGATATAGTAGACTAGGTGTAGCTGTATTTTTGGGGCCTCTTTGAGAGTGACCCGTTGCCCACGTCGGGCTAACATCATGAAAAACAAAAAAATACCAGGGCTACTCAATATATTTTGCCCCATCTTTTTTTTTTCTATCCAACTTTCCTTGTAAGTTCCAGAAATTTTGTACACAAGTAGTTACATACCTTTTTTACAAGTTTCTATTTTTCTACATAGTCTCCATCCTTTTCTATGGCTTTCCTCCACCTCGAAACAAGGGCCTTTATTCCCTGCTGGTAAAAGTCCGCTGGGTTCCGCTGGAACGCCTCTTAACCTCCTCAACAACCTCATCGTCACTCTGAAACTTTCTTCCACGAATGGCATCCTTCATTGGACCAAACAAATGGAAGTCTAAAGGTGCCAGATCCGGGCTGTATGGAGGGTGGGGTAACAAAGTCAAGCGCATTTTTGTGATGGTCTCTCTAGTTTGCAAACTGTTCTGGTCTTGCGTTATCGTGCAAAAGAAAGACGTCTTCCAGTTTTCTCTCCGGTCGAACTCGCTTTATACGTCTCTGGAGTCTCTGTAGGGTAGCAATATATGCCTCCGAGTTGATTGTTAGTACTTTCTTCATAATGTCCACCAGAATCACCCCTTTCATGTCCCAGAAGATGGTGGCCATAACCTTTCTTGCAGAGGGAGCCATTTTGAACTTTTTCTTGCGTGGGGAGTCTGCTTGATGCCACTCCATGGATTGGCGTTTTGTTTCAGGTTCAAAGTGTTGTACACAAGTCTCATCCCCAGTCACAATTCGTGAAAGGAAGTCAGCCCCTTCTGTCTCGTATCGAACGAACGAACGACTCTGAAGCAATTTCTTTTCTTTGGGCTTTGTGATCTTCAGTCAGTTCGCGAGGAACAAACCGTGAACACACTTTTGAGTACACCAGTTGCTGAATTATCGTATTCACACTTCCATCACTAATTCCTAGCTCCAGTGATAGCTCTTTGCATGTGACGCGCCGATTTGATCGAATAATGCTGCTAGCACGTTGCACAATGCGAGATGTCACAGCCGATGCCGGGCGACCGCTGCGTGGCTTATCATCGAGACTGGCTCTCCCTCTCTCCGATGATCTCACACGTTTAGACCAGTATCCAACTATGCTTCGATCAACAACAGCATCTCTGTAAACGTTTTGTAGACGTTTGTGAATGTTTCCAACTGTTTCCTTCTCTGCGGTTAAGAACTCGATAACAGCTCTCTGTTTATGACGCACATCACTGTCAGACGTCATTTTCGAAACTGCGTTAACCATCGGTTTTATACAAGGGCGTTTTAAAGCTGTTTTATACAAGGGAGGGAGGTTCAAACTGGAAAAATCTGGTTATGTGAAGCGCAGAAAGTTCAAACTTACGGCCCAAAAGGCATTTCAGCCCCATGGCTTATTATTTAGCTAAGGAAAAAGATGAGGCAAAATATATTGAGTGCTCCTAGTATATTGTTTGTCATTTACCATTACTTGTTCGGACTATTGTGGATTTAATTTTCCCAGAAGAGTTCTTTGTTCCATGCACGGTCTGTGTGTATCATATATATACATATATATATATATATATATATATATATATATATATATGGGTAATGATATGAAACAATGGGAAAGAAAACCTTTTGTTACAATCACTGTAACTTCTTCAGAGCAACTACAAAATAATAAAACCCACAATTATTTGCGTGGATATCTGGCGATTCAGTTACTCTCTTTATTTGGTACTAAGTTCTAAAATAATAATAATAATAATAATAATAATAATAATAATAATAATAAATCATTTTTATAAAAATTTTATTTCTGAGTTAAAATTATAATTTTGTGAATATGATTTTCGCTCAAAATAGGAAAATTTTATTTCTAGAAATGTGAATAAAACAAAAAAATATACGTATATTAATAATTAAAATACAAATTTTTAATACATAAACTCCATTCAAAATTTATGTCTAAATTTTAGTTTATTTTGTAGATTACTTCCTACTCGGTGCCATTCCCATTCGTATTCTCATTTCCATTTCTTTATTTGAGAAACAAGAATGTCACTACCATTCACATTCTTGGTAATGACGCCAAATGAGAATGTCTAATATTTACTACAGTAATCTAACTGAATTTACCGTATCCTTACGTAACCTAACTTAACCTAACTGAACGTAATGTATCCTTACGTAACCTAACTTAACCTAACTGAACTTAATGTATCCTTACGTAACCTAACTTAACCTGAACCGAAGCGTCAAATCCGTGGATGAGAATGAGAATGGAATGAAATGGAAATAGATCGATTTGAAAATTTTCTCCTTTGAGATTTCCACTCGCGAATTTCTCATTATTGGGCGCCGAATAAAATGGGAATGACGTGTATGATACCTATTTTGTAAACACTACATGAAAATTCAAAACGATCCCTTCATTTATATCGTACTGAACATTATTTAGTTGTTATCGTTTTCAAATAGTTATCAGTTTGCGCAAATAAATTAATTATGTCGTACCTTCAAAAAATAATTCCAATTCCACGGATTAACTTTCATTCACGCAACTTGGGGCGATTATTTTATGGAAGGATGGAAGGTTTGTGAAGCGCTATTTGTGAAATGGCGCGTATAAACGAGGAGCATTGTTGATTGTGCACGTTTTAGCCTTTTTATTTTATATCCTTTTCATGTGTTATAACGTTTAGATCTCTCCCGTTTATGGTTATTAAGAACATTATAATTAATTTATCCGTTATCATAACCAGTGCTGTGACTTAACTAGTTACTCGGTAATCGTTATTTTTTTTAATAACTGTAACGGTAACTAGTTATATTTTCCGGCAGAGTAATTGTAACTGTAACTAGTTACAAAGTTCATGAATATTTGTAACTTGTACCAGTTATTTTTTCTGTGAGGGCAAAAACGTTAGTAGCTACTTGTTTTTCGCGACGTACGTATATATTGTGCACACTTCAAGTTTATTTAGAACATAATGGTAATGTGATAAAATCTTGTTAATTCGTTAAATCACAATCAATTTGAAATAAATGCACAATCTTGGCAAGTATCACTTCTCAGAGAAAGTACTTTTATCAGGCTCAGATGTTTGAGACAGTAACTAGTAACTGTCACAACACTGATCATAACAGAAATTATTTGCGGGTCACAATTTTTTATAAGAACTTATTGATTTTGGGTTCGTATGTAAGGACCTACAAAAGTTGGTATATTTAAAACTGGTCAAATAATAACTAATACTTTACTAATAATAATAACAATAATGTTATTATTATCATTATTATTATTATTATTATTACTAGTTATTGCTATACACTGTGTGTCAAGAAATTATGCAACAATGTTTTTTTAAGATAAGTTTCTAATGAATGAAGCAAATCAATTGTAATTTTTATCAATCATTTGTATGCATTATATACATAATCTGTGACATTTTCAATTCAATTGACCAAACCATTGTTGATGATGAGGTGAAATTAATGATTCAGGTTTGTCAAGAAATTATGCAGGGGATGTTTATGATAATACAGAAGTTCATTGTCCTATTCGTGTTGATTTTTTTTATTTGTATTTCAGCGTGATGTTCTTGTAAACCATTGGGAAGAAAAAGGATTTAACAGAAAATGAGAAAATGATCATTGTGAAAAAACTAAATGAAGGGCTGGCAACTTTGGAGATCTCAAAAAAGATTGGTAGAGACCATAGAACCGCCAAAAAAGTTGTTGAAAACATTAACAAAGGAAGAAAACCATTTAAGAACAAAAGTTTTAGAAATGTAATATCAAGAAATTTGAAAAAAATGAAGCTGGTGGTCAGTAAAAACCCTTTGCTTGACAGCAAAACAATTTTTGAGAAAGCTGGAATTGTAAACTTATCAAGAAATACACGCTGTCATATTCTCAAGGAAGTTGCCAAGAACACGAAAGCTAAATCCCGACCTCCTCTTACTAACCAGCACAAAATCAAACGACTAGATTGGGTTAAAACATACCGAAAAACAAATTTCTCTAGTTATCTTTACAGATGAATGTCGTTCAACTTTGGATGGGCCAGATGGGAAACTATACAAGGAAACTATACAAATTTCTTAAATGAAAATTTCTTTAGTTGGTATAAGGATCAGCCACGAAGTTTCAAGCAGAAATGTATATTCATGCATGACAATGCACCTTCTCACGCCTCTAGATTTACAACTGGACATTTAGCCTTAAAAGGATTCAAAGGAAATAAATTAATGTAATGGCCTCCAGCTTCTCCTGACCTAAACCCAATAGAAAACTTGTGGTCTATTGTCAAACAGAGGATATATTTAGGAGGAAAGCAGTTTACAAGTAAGAAAGAGCTATGGGGAGCAATCAAAGGTGTATGTCAGAGCTTAAATTCAACAGAACTATCTAATCTCACCAGATGTACGGATGAAAAAGTCATTAAAGTTATTCAGAAGAAAGGAGGATATATATGTGTGTGAGCACTTAATATAAATGTTAAATTGCTGATTGATTGGTTTAAAATACATAATGGTTTTGGTTTCTTGCAGAATTTTTGTTTCATTCTCCTTTGAATGGACAATTTATCATGTTATACAAGTGTTGCATAATTGCTTGACACACCTGAATTATTAATTTCATCTCGTAATTCAACAACGGTTTGGTCAGTTGAATTAAACATGTCACACATTATGTATATAATGCATACAAATGATTGGTAAAAATTGGTAAAAATGTTAAATTGCTGATTGATTGGTTTAAAATACATAATGGTTTTGGTTTCTTGCAGAATTTTTGTTTCATACTCCTAACAATTTATCATGTTATACAAGTGTTGCATAATTGTTTGACACACCTGAATTATTAATTTCATCTCGTAATTCAACAACGGTTTGGTCAATTGAATTAAACATGTCACACATTATATATATAATGCATACAAATGATTGGTAAAAATTACAACTCAATAGCTTCATTCATTAGAAAGTTACCTTAAAAACACATTGTTGCATCATTTCTTGACACACATTGTATAGTATAACATTCCAAGAAGAGCAATTATTTTTGTACCTTTTCCACTATTAGATGAGAAATACCGAAAAGACTTAGGAATGAATTTCGTTTTGTTAAACAGTACATGAATGACTACTGTTAATTAGTGATGCTATTCTTATAAACTAAAACGTCAAGGAGTAGGATTTTATTGCTATATTCCCTTCCTTATCTGATTTTGTTGCTGGATAACATGAAAGTAGTTTAGTTTTGGAAAACTTCTTAAAATTGTTTAATTAGTGAAATGGGCTAAAACAAAATACAGTACAACATCTGTGGACAAAAGTTCTGAAGAATAATTCTTTGAAGGAAGTTGAAATCCAAATCGTTCATTTTTTTTATGTAGAAAGGAGGGGGATAAGAGCGAGCGCCCGCAAAAGTGACCACTCCACAGAAGACGGAGAGAGAGCCAAAAATAAGGTATCCAAGGCTCAGTAATGACATTTTTCGTTTTTTTAATATAAGTGTGCAAGATTCATGTATGTGTAGTTGGGTGGATCATTTTTTGGAGAAGTTTGAAATGTTGATGTCCAGCGCCTTAATATCGTGAAAATCATTGATTCAAGCCTACTTACCAATTTTCGGCTCTATTAAAGAAGATTTAACCCACTTCAACTCGAAAATATAATTTTGTTGGATTTTGCATAAAGTATTTTTCATAATTTTACTTTTTCGCTCAAAACCTAATTTGTTACGTAAGCATTTAACTACATGTGATATCATTCGATTGGGAATTAAAAAACGCATCTCTTGATATATAATGTGTATAGGTATTATCTTGAAAAAAAAAATTAGTGTCAAAAGTCTTCCACTTTATCTGCAATTTTTCTCATGACTCTCTATATGAACAAACACCATGTTTGTATAATATTCATGGTGATTACAGCAACTGTTTTCTTTTCAGATTTTTATGTTTGATTGATTTATGAAATATGGTTTAGGTTAGACCTTCTCAAAGGAAAGACAATAAACCGGAGGATTCCATTCTTGTTCAACTTAAAGAAGAATTTCACCCTTCAAACGGAAGTTTACTACTTTCAAATGGAGATGTCCTGCGCCATTTTTTTCACCTCAAGCGTGGACCCATGCAAATGGACAGTAAAGAAAGCACAATTAAAGTGGTTTTGGAAAAAAACAAAGTTGTTTTGGGACATGGCTAGGATAGCAACCAAAGATAGTGGAAGGCATCCCACCCCCAAGAAGACGGTAATTGAACTAGTAAAGGAACGTCACAATCTGGTTCGTAATAAGAAGCGCAAAACATTTCCTGAAGATAGACAAAAGTTTGATGAAAAGCTGAAGCTGATTTTTGATATAGCATCTCAGGATGCCTCAGAACAGATACGAAAGATCCATTACGGAATGCATCTCAGAAATCAGATGACATCGAATTCTTTCAAGACCAAAGAGCAGAAAGAAAGCTGTCTATGACCTATTGACAAAAAATATTCAGCTAGAGTTGAAAATAATATGCTTCGTTTCGAGCGTAAGGAAAAACAGAAGGAAAAAGAAAAAGCGCGACTTCAAAGCCCTGAGAATGTATCTAATCTACAGAGTACTGATGAGTTTCCTTCAGATGCTGATGAAGATACAACTGCAATTGATGATTCAGACTTCATCCCACCGGATCAAACCCCAAATAACAAAAAACCAAGTATTTTCTACAGTCCATCTGTATCCAACATGGCTGATCGCCTTAATCTATCTCCAGGCCAAAAGACAGCTTTTGCAGTTGCTGTTGCATCAGCATGCAATGTTGATCTTAGAGAGATGAAACTGTCAGAAAGCACAGCGCAAAGGGCAGGAATAGTTGCACGGAGAGAAACTGCTTAGAAAATAAAGACTGATTTCATTCCACCGCTATATTCAACGCTTCACTGGGATAGTAAACTGGTAGTAGACATGTACCGAGATAAAAAGGAGAGGCTTACCATTTTAGTATCTGGAATGCCAAGTGCTAACGAAGGAAAACTGCTAGCTGTATCAGAAAAACTCTCCACTTCAAGTCAACTCGAGAGAAGGGGCGACAAGCTTGGCCTTTGTGAAATGAAGAATCATCGTTCGGAATATTTGAAATGTTGGAAGGTATGTTTGCTTTTTTTTTTAGTTTCGCGTTTTCAAGAACTGAGTTGTGTATACACCTATTTAAAGCGGCGGGTTCTGTTACCCCACTTTTCAAGTTAAGAGGTGGAGAGTTTAACCCCACCTCTGCCTCAACGAGAACACATATCTTCGTCGGAGGCAGACTATCCCTTTAATGAATTGTAAGTATAAAATACCCAAATTTGGCACTAAAATTAGCCGAGTGGATAAATATCTCTCTCCAGCACGGAGAACCCAGTTAAACTGTAGGTCTAAGTTGATGTGACAATCTATATCGTAGTTTATTTTTTCTGCGTATTGTAAAATTTTAATTAGCCATATAAGGTTGGTGTAAATCGAACATACTCTCAATCACAATATATAATATATATATATAGTCATCTCCATGCTTGCATAATTTTTTTTTTAGCACAGAGATCTGATCTCGCTTTCTGTTTCAAAATAGCAATAACGCCGTACACACTAGGTACGATAGTTAGGAAGATAATTATATATAAATGCTTTTAAGCGATCAGATGGTGAGTTATTATTATTTTACATAAGATTAATTTGAAGAGAATGATTATGAGTTTTTAAAAACGGTTTTCAATTTTTATTTTAAGTACCGGCGCTGAGCTGGACTATTGTGTAGATGTATTCAGCGAATCAGTTGAGGAAATCGACCTCAGTAGCAGTGAGAGGGAAGGGGGTGATGAAGTTCAATTGGTGGTTTTACACCATCGTTTCCAAATCGATAGGGAACGACTTCAGGATTCTGAGATAATCGCGGAAATAGTGTAATTTTTTATTATTTTTCTTTATTAGATGAATAGGAATAACAACAAAGTCAATCACATTTTTGTGTTTATTATTATTACATGTTAAATTAAGCGTAATATTTAAAATATTATACATAGATATACTATTCTTGTGTATTTAAAAGAATCTTCAAAAAATAACTAAAACACTTAAATTAATTACAGAACATTTCTATTCACAATTTACTGTATATATATATTATATATATATATATATATATATATATATATATATATATATATACAGGGTGTCCCGTAAGTCTGGACCCATAGGGAAAAATAATAAAATTACAAAATAGTCCAAAAATTTATTACATAATCTGTTCAAAGTGTCCGCCGTTGTGTCGCACACATAGTTGAAGACGCAATCTCCACTGCGACAGCACTTTCTGAATCACAGTCGCAGAAATTTCTTGACACGCCTCCACAATGCGTGCTTTAAGGTGGAAAATGTTCTGAAGTTTGACCTCGTACACTTTGGCTTTCAAGTGGCCCCACAAATAAAACTCCAGCGGAGTAAGATCATAATAAAAAAATAATAAAAATAATAATAAAAATAATAAAAAAATATATATAAATAAATTTTTGGACTATTTTGTAATTTTATTATTTTTCCCTATGGGTCCAGACTTACGGGACACCCTGTATATATATATATATATATATAGTAAATTGTGAACACACAAAATGAACTGTAAGATTTTTTGCATATTTAAAATTAACAAATTGCGGTGCAATTTTTTCATTCGCTATATAATTTCAATATATTCTTAAACAGTATATAGTTTTAATTGCCAATACATTTTAAATTAATTACAGAGCAATTTTTATGCACGTTTTCATTTTGGAGCTAATACATGAGTTATATATATATATATATATATATATATATATGAGCAGGCGCCAGACTTCTTAAATAAGTATCATAAATATTTTATAAGAACAGGCTCCCGTCTCTGTCCATTGACTGAGGTTCGAGTCTGTTTAATCTCTCTGAGCCCCTAAGCACACCCCCGAAAATGTGACATATGATAAAAAAGAGTTATGCAATCAATCTAAAGGTCACCGAAAAACTTTAGCGATATCATACACTCGCCGTTCCATGTTTGTCTCCAACATAAACACCACGCATCCGTCCCGAGAGACCTTAGCTTTGAGAATTGAAAATATTCTTGTTCTCACGGTGACTCACCTCTGACGCATGTGAGAATGGATTCCTTCGTATATAAGGAGGGGTCCAGTCACTGAAGGAAAGATTCTAGGTAGAGCACTGACAGATTCTGGGTAGATTCTGAGCAGAGCTCAGCAGACCTTGGTCTCCGCGGGTAACGAGGGTGCGAGTTACCTCGTATGCATTAGTTTTGCTTGGAGACGATTTTAGAACGGACTTGAGGGAAAAGTCCTAGCAGGAAATCGTTATTCATTTTATCGCGGATAACGAGGTGCGAGTTACTCCGTATGTCATTAGTGTGCTTTTCAGCGGTCCTAGAACGGGCACGGGGGTTGCTTCAAGAAGGGGGCCGTCTGACGAATTTCATTTAACTTAATTTAAACCTTGGGTGAAGAGTTCATGCCCCCTTAAATAAGGACTAAGCTTTATATCGGAATACTGGAATTGAGAATCTGACTGAAGGAAACGCCAGCAGACTTAATTCATTTATTTCTTAGTGACCTTAATTGTCACTCGTAGACTTAAGAACAATAAGAACAATTCACTTATAGCTCGGTGAACTTAATTTAATGACCTTGTGAACCTAAGAGCTAAGCAATTTATTATAACTTTCGCCTGTAATCAGCTTATTTAAACTTAATTAAAGTGCCTAAAATTAAAGTTTACTCTCAGTTAATCCCATCATAATAAACCTAAACTCGACGAGTGAAACGAGGGCTAAGGAAAGCTCCCGGATTCCGGAAGTGACCAAAAAAGGGTCAGCGCACTCTGTAAGTCCCCTCAGGACCGTAAAGGAGTATTCTGTTGTACTTGAGGGTTAAACTCACCGGGTAACCCCGAGTATATATATATATATATATATATATATATATATATATATATATATATATATATATATATAAAATTACATTTCACACATTAGAGCGAGTTCTTTTCGCCAAAAATGGGTTAGCTATTTCGTCACACACAAATTTATCACTGGATTAAAAGTTGCAAAAATTGAACAATTTTATAAAACTTGAAGATCTTTTTCTATACGCATGAATAAATGGCAAAGGGCGAATACCTGAAAAAGTGCCCTCCCTCCATAGAAGAAGTGGGCAAAAATCAAGGTCCAGGGTTTTCGAGATACCTAGACACTCTGCTTTTGAAAGATTGGAGGTCATAGACAGGGGGAAAGATGGACTGAGGAAGATTGTTCCAGAGTTCACCGACTGAGAAATTGTAAGACTGAAAATACCGATTAACCCTTGCGTTAGACAGTTGGAAAGAAAGGAATGAGAAAGTGTAGAAAGTCTGGTTCTGCGTACTCTCCTTAAAGGAGGAAGCATGCAGTTAGAGTATTCAAAAGAGCAATGTCCGTAATAATAGCGATAGTAAAGAGAGAGTAAGGCAACATTGCAGCGAAGAGGGTGAAATTGAAGACAGTGAGTAAGAGGCGGGGAATTGATGAGACGAAAAGTCTTTGATTCCACCAGGTCAAGTACGGCTGTGTGGGTTGAGCCACCTTATATATGAGAAGCATACTCCATACAGGGGCAGAAAAAACCCTGTAAAGAGACAGCAACTGAGTGGGGGTGAAGAAACCTTGGAGGCGAGACAGCAAACCAAACCTCTTAGAAACTCTTTTGGCAAGAGAGTATATGTGGTCTTTCGAGGAAAGTTTACGAGAAAAGGAAATGCCAAGAATGTTAAGAGAAGAGGAAGGATTGAGTTCTGTGTGCTTGAAGATAAGGGAATAATCGTGTGGACGATTGTGACGAATAGAGAAATGGAGGAACTGAATTTTTGAGGCACTGAAAGTCACAAGGTTTTCTCTGCCCCAATCAGATATAACAGAAAGATCAGTGGCCACGTTCCCCATTGGCGTACGCGAATCATGGAGTGACTGTTGGGACGGACGCTTTGGGAAGCGGGTGGAGAAGTTAAGAGTGGAATGAACGGCATAGGAGTGAATCTGACAGGAAGTGCGGATTAAAAGATCATTAATAAATAAAAAGAGTGGGTGACAGGACAGAACCCTGAGGAACACCACTGTTGATAACTTTAGGAAAAGAAAAGTGGCCATCTACAACCGCAACTATAGATCTGCCAGAAATGAAATTAGGAATGAAGGCACAGATAGAAGCATAGGAACCGAAGGAGGACAGTTTCGAAAGTAAAGAATTGTGTCACACTATTAAAAGCTTTCGATATGTTCAGCGCAATAACAAAAGTTTCACTGAAATCTTGAAAGGAGGATGACCAAGAGTCAGAGATATGCAAGAAGATCGCCAGTAGAGCGTCCCTTGCGAAACTCTTACTGATGATCTGAATGAAGATTGTGAGAATATAGGTGTTTAAGAATCTTCCTATTAAGGATAGATTCAAAAACTTTAGAAAGGGAAGAAATGAAAACAATTGGACGATAGTTGAAGGGTTGTGAGCGGTCACACTTTTTTGTGACAGGCTGAATGAAAGCGAACTTCCAACAGGAAGGAAATGTACCAGATGGGAGACAAAGCCGAAAGACTTTGCCTAGGCAGGGTGTCAGCAGTGAAGCATAGTTCTTAAGGACAACAGGATGAACATCATCAGGACCGTACCTTCCTTGGGTTAAGCCCAGAGAGGGCAGAAAGAATATGTTTAGAAGAAATTCTCATTTCAGACATAATAAATTCAGAGGGCGGAGGAGATGGAGGAACAGCACCGGAATCGTCTAGGGTTGAGTTGGAAGCAAAAGTTTGAGCGAAGGGTTTAGCTTTATCAGGAGAAGAGACGGCAACTGAGCCTCGGGATGAAAAAGAGGAGGGAAAGAAGAGGCAGTAAAGTTGTTGAGGAGGTTTTTAGCTAGATGCCAGAAAGAGCGAGTAGAATTAGAATTGGATAGGTTTTCACATTTTTGTCTGATGAAGGAATTTTTGGCGAGTCGATGAACAGATTTTGCTCGATTTCTGGCGGAAATATAAGCTGAGTGAGAGTCAGTTGTTAGATGGGTATGGTACCTTCTGAAAGCCTCCTCTGTGTTGCGGATAGCATTAGAACAAGCAAAGTTAAATCAAGGTTTACCTATTACGTGTAGCCATGTATAATGGGAAATATAAGCTACTGTATATTGTCCACATACATTTGAATATAAACTTTGATTTCGCTTAGGATTAAACATAATTCGCGGTACATATAAATGCTTTAGAAACGCCAGTCAATAAGATCACACCATAACTGCATTGCTAGAGGATCGTAGCAGTAAAGATACTCCCGATTTCAAAAATACACTGTCAACCAATGAACGCCATTTACTCCGGCTAAATCTGTTTTATTATGAGCCCACAGCTGTCACTTGTTATTGGAAGTTTTACCACATTATCCTTCGTGTATATACCGATATGTTTCCTGTGAAACAATATTTATTCATCACCGCTTGAAGTGTGAATGCTTTCACTTTTAAAATTCCGTTATAACAGATCTAAAGCGAACAATTTCAATCACAGCTGTGTTTCCAGGTAGAATAGCATGATAATAGGGTCGACAAATGCCTTTTCAACTTCGATCCTTAATGCGAGATTTCCATGAAGCTGCGGGTTTAAGTGGGTGCTCACACTTGCACAATCGTCCGTGAAAGATCAAAAACATATACATTTACACTATCTGAAAAGTCGTTTAGCGTCACACCTGCACCAATCCTGTCACACCCCTTAATGCTCTGAACCAGGTTGTGATATATTCTCGTACAAAACGAAAATTTGGAATCTGTAGAATAACTTGTCTATAGCGACCCCCCTACAGCCGAGACTTTGAAAGCAGTTTAATATTTTTCAAGTAATTTTTTTTTAATTTGAAGGATGGTGTTTTATATTTGCCTGTTACTACATCATGCTTCAGCATTGTCACAATTATTTCTTTTGGCAGAATTCTGAGAGCCACATTCTCTATTTGTTTGGAAGTTAAGCCTGAAGGGACCGTAAACATCTTCATTCGAACCCGATTTATAAGATATTTGGCAGTGCCTCTCAGCAAATTTTTCTCAATTACCATTTGTTTAGCAGCAGTTAATTTCACTCGCCGAAATCTGAGATATGTTTCCATAACGTGAATTACCACGTGTTTCGTAGCCTCTTAATTGCTGTCAACTAGGTTAAGCATATATCGGGGTCCGTGCGGTCGATTTTAATTTTCATATCAACCCCATTCACAAGTAGTTTCTCGTGGAACGACAAATCAATATGCAAGCGACCATAACAGTCATGAATTTTCTTTTTAAATTTATTAAAATTATTTTCTATAATACTTAGCGCTTTAAGGATATAATAACCCTCAGCTATCAGATAGGTCTCTTTTGCGTCTTTTGAAAAGTTGAGTACATTTTCCAAGTAAGCTCTATAATGGTGATAGCTGGCCCTTATGAAATATTTGTCTGGTTTAGATATACTTCACACTGAATAATTACACTGGTCTACAAACTTTGAAAAAGATTGTGCTTCGGAGATAAAATGTGTTTCCTATTATGGATTTTGGGGTGCTGAAAATGAATATGACATGACCATAAAAACAGTCGATTGGCTACAGTTTCCAAGAAAATTGAAGTTACACATTTTGCGTATATGTATACCATATATTAGTAACATACCTGTATAATACAGTCACTTATATTGATTCAACCCGGCGCTTCTTTGCTTGGCTCTTGTATTCAACTTCTGGAGCATCTCTTGTTATTGTCCAGCAGTAGTCTGCTAACAATGATGGACTCCACTCCATTTCCCCTGGTAGCGTTTCTCCATCACTGAGATATCCTGGTGGAAACGTTCACCATGTTCATCGCTGACTGCTCCGCAGTTGGCCGGAAAAAATTCCAGGTGCGAATGGAGGAAATGTATATTTAAAGACATATTGCAACCCATTTTTTGATAAGACAACAACAGGTTTTCCACCAGCTCCCTGTAATTGTCAGCTTTGGTGTTTCCGAGAAAATTGGTTGCTACTAACCGGAAAGCATTCCACGCTGTCTTCTCCTCACCACCTAGGATACGGTCGAATTCCTCATCTCTAAGAAGCTCGCGGATCTGTGGACCAACAAATACACCCTCCTTGATTTTGGCTTCACTGAGCTTTGGGAATTTACCAGCGAGGTACTTAAAAGCTGCCCCCGTTTTATCCATAGCCTTAACAAAATTTTCCATAACGCCCAGTTTGATGTGTAAGGGTGGTAACAAAATCTTGCTCGATTCTACAAGTGGAGGACACTGAACATTTTTTGTTCCAGGTTCCAATGAGTGTCGGAGTGGCCAATCCTTCTTGATGTAATGAGAAGTCCTAGCCCGACTATCCCATTCACACAGAAAACAGCAATACTTAGTGTAGCCCGGATGCAGTCCAAGCACGATAGCAACAACTTTCAAGTCACCACAAACCTGCCACTGATGTTTGTCATAGTTTATGCAGTTCAAAAGTTGCTTCATGTTGTCATATGTTTCCTTTATGTGGACTGCATGACCAACTGGAATTTATGGCAATACGTTGCCAACATGCAACAAAACAGCTTTTAGACTCAACTTCGATGAATCAATGAACAGTCTCCACTCATCAGGATTGTGAATAATGTTGAGAACTGCCATCAGACCATCGATGTCGTTGCAAGCTACAAGGTCACCTTCCATGATGAGGAATGGAACAAAATCTTTTTGACGGTCAAGAAACTTACACACTAACATTTTCAGCGAAGAGATTCCACTGCTGCAATCTGGAGCCCAACAGCTCTGCCTTACTCTTTGGCAGTTCTAAATCTCTGATAAGGTCGTTTAATTCATTCTGAGTTATCATGTGCGGTTTAGAAGATGTCAAGTTATAAACAAATTCAGGGTCTTGTGAAGTTGAAGGCTCACAAGTTTCGCAGGTTCCTTCATTCTCCTCGTCCTTTGACTCCAGGGAGAATGAGTGTGGGGGCTCAGGAACGGGTAGTCCTTCACCGTGAGGTACCGGGCGTATAGCAGAGGGTATATTCGGATATTGTAAAATCCACTTTTTCTTCTTGCAAATACCTTTCTTGACTGGAGGCACCATGCAGCAGTAACAATTGCTGACATGATCTGTTGGTTCCCTCCACACCATTGGCACTGCAAAAGGCATAGATTGTTATTTATTTATTTATTGGGTTCAAAATCCCAGCTGAGCCGTGAACGGCCAAGTTCTAAAGGGCCAGTTCAACCTATAGCCTAAGTTAAGCTAAAATTAAAAACTTACGGACTTGAGGTCCTATTAGGTCCTACCTCAAGGTTGCTGACTCGATGTGGGCCTACCTTAGGCCTCATTTGCATGAATTTACGATAAAAACAAAAGGGGCACTATTTATGGTCTTCTTTCTCAACCTTGCAACAACAACACAACCTGCACTATTGCACGATGCAACACTCTTGTATCTAAACAACCAAACTGAATTGCAAGAGAACTCTCTATAAGACCACACCCTGTAAGTACAGCATTCCACAAACGAGTAGAAAAGACGCGCAGCGCCCCAAAATGATGCCACAAGAATGCCCAAACAATGATGCCACAAGAGCCCAAAAATGCTAGCTCTAAATTAAGTGAATTTTTCACTAACCTTACAATTATGAGATGGTTATATATACACCTTAACTTAATATATACAAGCAATGCTGCATCAATCAGCTTATTCATCATATCGCCTTGGGACAACAATGGTTCTTCCTCTTCTAGATTTTCTAACACTCCCCACCGAAGAGGCATTGTTGTCATTACCTTCTGCAAAGTTAGCCAAGCCTTCTCCATGAGGCTGTAACTCAAATGTTTCATCTTGACTATCTGTGTTTTTGCTGATTTCTAAAGCATAGAGTTTTTGTATAGGTCTCTTTAACTTTCCTCCTGAAGTCTTTACCAGTGCAGACCTAACTAAATTGTCTTTGCCAACAAACAACTCTTCAATTATGCCAAGCTTCCAGCATTGCCTTGGTCTTTCATCCCCAATCATTACCACTTCTCCCACCTTGATACAATTTGCATTGGAGCCCTTTACCTTGCCTGATGGGTAATAATTGAGTTCTGGCAAGTATTCCATCTGCCACCTCTTCCATAACTGATCTTGTAGCTCTTCAAGGTACCTGAACCGTCTGGTTAACTCTCCTTGAGTGCTCTGGATAGGCTGCAAGTCTTCTGGCACACTGGGGCTTGATGTTAATCGTTTACCACAAAGAAAATGATTTGGTGTCAATGGCTCTGCATCCTGCATACTGTTATAAACAAAAGTGATAGGCCTACTGTTCACCATTGCTTCTACTTCACATAAAGCAGTGCAGAATTCTTCTTTGCTCAAATGAGCATTAGCTAAAAGTTTCTTTAATGGACACTTTACACTTCTCACTAGCATTTCCCACAATCCTCCCCACCATGGTGCTCTTTCAACAATAAAATCCCACTGTACCCCTTGGTGTGAAAGGTAGGATTGGAATCCTTCCTCTTTTAGCAAGGACCAAACTTCTTGGAGTTCCTTTGCAGCCTTTTTGAAGGTTTTTGCATTATCCGATATGATTTTATTTGGGAAACCGCTTCTGTTCACAAACCTTTTAAAGGCCAAAAGAAATACATCACTACTTAAGTTGCTTACCAACTCCAAATGGATTGCTCTGGTGGTAGCGCATGTGAAAAGACATATAACCTTTGTTAGACTCCCCTTGCTCATACACAAGACTGGACCTGCGAAGTCTACTCCCACTACATCAAATGGGGCAGTATAGACACACCGTTCTCTTGGAAGTGGAGCCACCTTTTCATAATAAGGCTTTGCGCTCCAACGCTTGCAAACCACACATTTATGCAAGACCTTTTTTACTACTTGTCTAATTTTGGGAATCCAAAACTGTTGTCTGATCTCTATTATCACTTCTCTAACTCCAGCATGTATCAGCTTATGATGAGTATCCAGGATAAAAAGGTCCACAAAGTGCCCCCCAGAAGGTAGCAAAATTGGATGTCTTTTCTCCTCTGGAAGCCCAGAAAACTGTAGTCTACCTCCTACTCTCAATAAATCCTGATCCAAAAACACATCCAAACCCTTGAGAGCAGAATGTGTTGGTAGAACCTGTAATGGACGGCTGGTGAGCAATTCCCTCTCTTCACCAAATTTTTCCTTCTGCACATATACCACCCAGTATTTCCTGGCTTGCTGAATCTCCTTACTGTTCAGAATTCCTTCCCTTCTTGTTTCTCCCTTAATATTGTTGGTAAATCTATATACCCATGCTGTCACTCTTAACAACCTTTTCAGACTGCTAATGTCCTCAAGCCTCAATATGGGTTCCTGCTGCATAACTTGACAACTGTTCACAGTGCATTTTCAATCACTCACCCATGCTTCTTTAGCCTGGCATTCTCCTACAATAGGCTGATTAGAAGGCCAGTTTTCACTTCCAAGTTTTAGCCACTCTGGCCCATTCCACCACAAACTTGACTGTGCAAGATCTTTCACTGAAATTCCTCGTGTTGGTAAATCAGCGGGGTTTTGGGTGCCTGGACAATGCTTCCATTGTTTGGGATCTGTGTGCGCTTGAATTTCCTCCACCCTATTGGCAACAAATGGTTTCCATTTCCTTGCCTGGCTTCTTAACCAGTGCCAAACTATAGTGGAGTCTGTCCAATAATAGCTTGGAATTTCATATAGGGCCAAAGACTTTTGCACTGTAACTGCAAGCCGACTAGCAATAACTGCACCCATCAATTCCAACCTTGGAACAGAAAGCCTTTTCAAAGGTGCTACTCTGCTCTTTGCAGCAACCAACCTGCAACTTACTTCCTCTTGCAATGTGCCTCTTATATAAATACAAGTTGCATAGGCTTCCTCACTTGCATCACAAAAGATGTGCAGCTCCAAATTGTCTGGACTATTGTTCAACTCTCCAAAGTACCATCTTGGGATTTCAATGTCTCCAAGATGTGCCAATTCTTTGAACCAATATTTCCACCTTACCACCATATGATCAGGTAACTCTTGGTCCCAACCAAGTCCAATTTCCCAGAGGCTCTGAAACCAAATTTTTGACTTTATCACAAATGGAGCCAGGAATCCAAGAGGATCAAAGACCTTTGAAGCCAAACTAAGAGCTGTACGTTTTGTCCACCTTGTCTCATTCTCAGCCAGCTCTACTAAAGATTTCCCATTGAAGGTAAACAAATCATCTCCTTGCTGCCAAACAATGCCTAGCACCTTTGCGTCTATTGCCCACAACTCCTTAATACCAGAATCCTCAATACTTTCTGCTGCATCAGGTACTACAGAGGACTGACTCATAAACTCTTGTAATTGAGAATGATTGGTCTGTCATTTTCTAAGCTCCATGCCAGCAGAGGCGTACCAATACTTTTTGCCGCTCGGGGCGAAAATGCCAACGCCCCCCCCCCCCCTGCAACAATTTTCAATTTTAAAAACAATTCCTTTAAAAAATACACTTCTAAACAAAACTTTTATTGGAAGAAAAACTTAAATAAAGCAACTTCAGTTTTAACAATACTACATAATGTACCGTACATAATACACTACATAATTTTAACAATAACTATATAATGTATAATGCCTAGTTAAATTTTCGGACTTTCATAACAGAAAATTCATGAATGATTTTTTCTATGTCCATTGTCTCTGCAACTTCGCGTTCAATTGAAATAATTGCCAAATTGCTCAGTCTAGATTGACTTATAGTTGACCTGAGGTAAGTTTTTATAAGTTTCAGTTTCGAGAAACTTCGTTCGCAACTTGCCACGGACATGCATGTAGTTAGACAGATCCGGAGGGCAATTGTTATATGAGGCAAAGATTCCACTAGATCCCATTTAACGATCCACTGAAGTAGTTTTAACATATCCCAGTTCTTTGGATCATCGTCGACGCTTGTGCTTTCGAAACTGAGCAAATGTCTGCGCAAACGCTTTATTTCTTCCAGTAGACTTCCTGGATTAATGTCATTGTAGATGGAAGAAAAATTATTGACCTTGGTATTAATTTCCTCATCTTTGGACTGATTCAAAAGGTACGAAGGAGACAGAAATTCAAAGCGATCATTCATGTTTTTAAGACAAACTGTGCGTTTTTCAATTTCTGCTAATAAACGATCCATGATTTCAAAAAATTCTCTGCGTACATCCTCTTGCACGGTCAATCCAGCATCACGAGCTTGCTCTCCAGGCATTCTTCTCCGTCTCCTGACTCTGCGGTCTATACTGATATCCATTTCATTACAGAACTATTCGGCGGCATCTGCAGCGTTTGATACTACTGCCTCTCGTTCATTAGTTAAAAACACGGATAAAGAGTTCATTTTTAATGCACACTGTTCCAAAGCAAGTCCCTTTCTTTGAAAATATAGCTGAGCATCATTGATTTCTTTCAGCACTGGATCCCAGAAAAATAAGTACACAATGAATATGTATGACATGATGGAGGTCAACAGAGCTTCAGCATCGCCCTTTGTGTCCAGATTTTCGGAGACCCCTTCACTCAGTTCTTCCAAGGCACTAACAACGTGAGTCAAGTTCTTCTTAAGACTAGAAACAGCATCATACTTAGCACTCCACCGCGTATCAGAGACTCGCTTGACAGTGATTTTGGAATATTTTGTTAAGACATCCCAACGATGAGTAGAGGAAGAAAAGTAGACGAAAATTCGTTCAATTGTTCCAAAGAAAGTTACAACATTAGGACTCAGTCCCGCGGCATGAACTCCAGCCAAGTTCAGCGAGTGGTTATTGCAAGGAATGAAAACAGTGTGTTTGCTAACATCAAGAATTCTGCGTTGAACTCCAAGATGAATACCTGCCATCGTAGCAGCATTGTCATACCCTTGACCATAACAATTCTGGATATCCAGCCCATCCTCACGGAGCTCAGTGACAATGAGATCAGTAACTGCCTCAGCAGTCTTCCCCTCTAATTTAATAAAATGAACGAAGGATTCCTTCACCTCTACATTACCATCTTTAATCGACACATAGCGAATTACCTGAGACATCTGATCAATATGCGATATATCTGGTGTACTATCGAAAATTATTGCAAAGTACTTTGCACTAGACACATTATCAATTATACATTTTCGAACATTACAGCCAATTAGTGTGATGAACTCATTTTGAATGTTAGTTGACAAATACGTAGTGGGTATCTTGTCAGTCATTCGTATTTTTGTAAGATGTTCCCTAATTACTGGGTCATATTTGCCCATTAGTTTTATTAACTCCAAAAAGTTTCCAGAACTGCCAGCTAGCCCAGCTTCTTCATTTAAGTTCTCTCGGTGCCCTCGGAATGCAAGATCTTGTTTTGCCAAGAACATGTTGCAGTCATAAATTCGTCTCAGCATTTCTTTCCACTTAGCAGTAGCATGTTTTATTTGCAACTGATGTGCATTATCTATTGTAGCATTCAACTGAAGGCGCATATACAACTCTTTCCATTGTTCAAAGCATCGGGTATGATAAGGACTGTTTTCATTTTCAGGTACTCTTGGATTCAGTTTCCTCCAGGCAAAAAATCCTTCTTCTTTTCCAAATGCACTGGAGATGTTGTTGAAGGGACGACAGCAAAAGCAATGCAAGCTACATTTTGAAGGTGAGAAGATTAGCTATGACCTTTCAATTTTTTCGCCATTTTCCAAAGTTTTGAAATACCAAACTTTTGACATTGACCTATTGTTTGAATCAGCTGGAAAGAGTCCATTCATGTTTTTCAAATGTGATGGTCCACGTTTAATGAGCTCGATTCTCAAATTGTCCGTCATTGGAACGGGCCAGTTGCCAGAATCGTTAAACAGACTCTGTGGGTGATGGGTGGGTGGATGACTTTGTGATGTAGATGAGGGTTGATCCTGATTATTTGGGGGTTCACTTGAAGTTGCCGCTTGAACATCTATCTCTAAAGATATATCACATTGCGGTTGATCTCCTTGCTTCCCAGAAGGCACTGAAGGTGTGTCTGAGAATCCCATTAACTGATGAAATCGCTTAGCAGCACGCTTGCCTTCCTCCTCTTTTTTTTCGCGAAGATTCTTGTATGCAGCACCACTCAGTCTCTGTCGTTTGTTCATGTTTGCTAATTCAGTAGGGTATCTGCAAAATAAAACAACCATTAATTATTAACATCATCAAAGCTCAAAGAATGCAAAGCCTAACCTAAATAATATAGGGAAAGTCTGAAAAATAGGGCTGGCAACCTTTCCGATGTGAAAATTTAATGCAACTATTTGTGGAAATAGTGGCATTGAGGTGGCATATATAGCATTTAATGATTTTTCATCAAAACCATGGATATTTTGTACACAAATAACGCGCGACAATGATGAGATATAATTTTTTGGAGGGTTGCATTTTAAAACATAAAAACCCAAAATTTTGCATACTGCGCCCGCCTGACAGTAATTTGCCGCCCCTCGGGAAGTGCCGCTCGGGGCGGTCGCCCCTCTCGCCCCTCCCTTGAAACGCCACTGCATGCCAGCTCCCTCATTATAGCTGTAGCCTCCATGAATATCTGTCTAGCCATTTCTGTATTATCCACGGAACACAGCAAATCATCAACATAAAAATTTTTCCTTATGTGTTCAATAGTGTTAGGATAGACTTCAGAATATTTCTTAAAATGGTACTGCATAGTAGCTGCCAACAGAAATGGACTAGAGCTGAGGCCAAACAACACTGACTTCATTCTATATGCTTGAACCTTAAGTTCATTTTCCAACAAGTCTGTCGTATCCACCCAAAGATACCTTACTGCATCTCTGTCCTCTGGTTTTAACTTTATCCACAAAAAGGCTTACTTCACATCTGCAGTCAATGCTACTCTACCAAACCTGAATCTCAGTAAGGAAAATAAATCTGCATTTAAATTTGGCCCAGCATCCAAACAGTCATTCAAGGACACACCACCTTTGTCCTTGGCTGAGCCATCAAAAACTACCCTCAGTTTGGTGGTAGTTTTGTCTCGCCGTACCACTGCATGGTGTGGCAGATAATGTGCCTCCTGGCTCACCAGCTCACCTTGCACCCTTTCAGCATAGCCCTCCCTTACATAGCTTAGGATGGCCTCATTGTATTCAATTAACAACCCCTCATTTTTTCTTAGCCTGTACAATGAAGTCTCCAACCTCCGATTAGCTAGCTGAAGGTTTGAACCGGGTTTGCAAGAATCCTTCCAAGGGAGGCCAACTTCATAGCAACCATCTCTAAACCCAATCCCTCTTTCAAATTGCTCTAAAACATCATTGTTCACTGTACTTGCCTGTTTGTCCTTTATGCCAATGGATTCAAGTTCCCAAAACGCTTTCAAATGCCTTTCCAAACCATGGCTGTTCTCCTCAATCTTAACAAAAAGAGCCTTAACTTCCATTTCATTGCAATAGCTACCATGTAGCATCCAGCCTAGATTACTTTCAATAGCTACCGGACCTCGAGATGTGCGGACAATATTACCAGTGATGAAGTCCCAATAATAGTCAGCTCCAATCAAAAGACTAATATCTTCTATTCCTTCAAACTTATTATTGCCAAATTAATTCCTTTAACTTGCAATTCTTGGACACATGCCATATCTAAACAAGTAGTGACTGGAGCATAAAGTTCCTCAATCTCTACAGCTTGGACCTTGATAGTGGGACTTTGCGGTAACAACCCCTTAACCAGAACTTCTACCTTCTTAAATTTGGTTCGGTTTTGAACGGAACCCCCAAACCCAGAAATTCTTAAATTTTCCCTCTTAAGTTCTTTAAACTTCAATTTTCTGGAAATTCTGGTCTTAATAAAGCTACACTGGCTACCACTATCAAACAACACTCTTACAGTAGCTTCTCCATCATTCCCAATTAATAAGGCTGCAGTTGTCTGCAATAATCCCTCTTTACTTTTACTCCCTTGCATAGCAGTGGCATGTGCCACTGATGTCTCTACTTCTGGGGTAGGCCTACTAGGAGTGTTTTCACACAATAATGGCTGATGCCTGCCATGACATTTTTTGCACAAAATTTTAAACTTACAAAACCTTGCTCTGTGACCTTTCAAAAAACATTTAAAACATGCTGTGGACTTAGTTACCCTGTCCTTTCTCTCCTCAAAAGGTAAAGCCTCAGCCACCTCACATTTATATGACTTGTGGTTGCCTTCGCAAAATATGCATTCCTTGATTCCCTTTAATTTATTCTCAGAGGATGCAGGTAGAGCTGACACTGTACCTGGGCTATTCCTTTTTGTAGAAACTTTGGTGCTGTGCCTGCCTTTGTCCCCTTGTTTAACATCCCACTGTGCAAACTCAGTTCCCTCTCGTCTTGCTAATTCTGTGCCTAAAAGACTTAACATCTGCTGAAGGGGGATGTACACATGTTCTGTAGAGTGTCCCCTACTTAATTCAAGCAAAATTGAGCTAGGCAATTTAGACTCCAGCATAGTAACCAACATTATACCATACCTTTCCATTCTTACACCCAAGTTATCCAGGGACCTAGTTCTAACTTCAAATTCATCATATACAGGAGGTATAGCTAAAAGTTCACGGAGGTGGCTTTTAATTAAGATCTATGGCTTACCAAACCGTTTCTTTAATATATCCCAAGCCACATTATAATTAGCCTCTGTTAATGCTAATCCTGCTATTGCCTTTGCTGCCTCCCCTTCCAAGAGGGACTGCAAATAATTAAACTTCTCCACCACACTTAACACTTCACTAGAATGAACTGCTGATTGAAAAATGTCTGCCCATCATTGCCATTCCTGAATACTCCCAGAAAATGTTTTGAGTACAAGCCTCGGTAATTGAACTGCAGATCTGTTAACCTTAACTTCACAAACACCATTTGTTGAGTGTGTTTCATTATTAGACCTGGTCTCTATCTGTACTGAGCTGCTAAACTCTTTTGCTCGGTGGGCCTACTTTAATTATATCATCAATAATCTCTTCAAAGTAAATTGTTATTTTCTATTTCATCCTCTTCTATAAGAGCCTCAATTTTAACATTTACTTCACTTAGAGCAACCTTTTTAGTTTCTAATATGGAAAGCTGCTCAGTCATTAAGCTTAAATCCTCTTGCTCTATGGCAGAATCTATAGTGGCAATGACCTTTGTAATTAGACCTTTGTAGGCGCTTCTCCTTTTTTTTAAACTTGTTCAATTCAGATGCACTCATCTTCAATGCAAACAACAATTGGGCTCAATGCCAAATGAGCTGAATTGGCAGAAATACTTAACCAAACTGATCAAACGCAAATTTTGCCTTTTTCAAATAAACTGAATTGCTGGGTGGGGTACTAACCAACCACCAGTATGGAATACCAAATTTTCCACCCAAGTAACTGGCGCATCGAAGTCTGCAACCTTCGCCTACGAATAATAAACCAAAATTAACCAAACCGGTAAAAATGTAGGCCAAAAACAACGACAGACAAGTGGCCAAGTTTCGCAATTGGGCGACCAAACTTTCTACTCTGGGACCTTAACTCAATAATGCTCAACCCGTCTAGGCCTAACTTGGGCTACAATTTGCACAATCAGAACTTTGCCGAAAAATAGTCACTGACTCAGTCTTGGGCTAGAATCCAGTTCTGAAGGACCATGTTATTTATTTATTTATTGGGTTCAAAATCCCAGCTGAGCCGTGAATTGCAAGAGAGCTCTCTATAAGACCACACCCTGTAAGTACAGCATTCCACAAACGAGTAGAAAAGACGCGCAGCGCCCCAAAATGATGTCACAAGAGTGCCCAAACAATGATGCCACAAGAGCCCAAAAATGCTAGCTCTAAATTAAGTGAATTTTTCACTAACCTTACAATTATGAGATGGATATATATACTTAATATATACAAGCAATGCTGCATCAATCAGCTTAGTCATCATATCGCTTTGGGACAACAATGGTTCTTCCTCTTCTAGATTTTCTAACATAGATTTCCTTTTCCGATTCAACCACTGACGAAGGTTTGTTGCACAAGTATTGCAGCATGTGTGTGGGGCCCAGCTCTTGACCTGATCTCCAATCTTACAGCCAAAATAAAGGTGATAGGCTTTCCTAATCACGGCGGTTATAGCACGCTTTTGTGATGCAAAAGTCAATTCTCCACAATCATAACAGAAGTTAGCTACACTGTACCACGCAATTACGAGGCATCTTTGTTCAAATTAGGCTGAAAAAAATTCAGTTTCCAAAGCAAACACTAAAAAGAGTTTGACAAGGGTGCACTGTATGACTTCCGCGAATGAACTGATGCTGTGGCGTAATATGTAGACGCCTGTGACACATCGACGCCTTGACTCTACTGCGCATGCGCGTACTTATATTTTTTTTATTTTAATAAATTAATGTAATTACATTGTATTTTAATAATTTTAAATTAGGTAAGGTTAAGTTAGGTTAGTATTCCATTTATATTAATATCAAAAACATTATGGGAAGCAATATGTTAAAATGATTCAATCTATTTTTTAATAAATAATTTACAAATACATAATGTAATAGATAAATTTAGTATTACATTTTATTGTATATATATATAATATTATATATATATATATAATTATATATATATATATATATATTTTTATTAATGTGTCACAGGCGTCTTCATATTACGCGACAGATGCAGTCCAGTTAGTAGGGTGCAGGGTTGCCTGATATCTTTATAAATAGAGCCAATTGGCAATTTTAGGCATCATTTTCATATTCAGTGACCCAAAATTAGTAAAGATTGAATACTTTTATTTCCGAAGCATTTTGGCTGTAGACCAGTGTTATATGTGCAAGAAGTTAGTTCTGGGGTGGATGGCATCATTGTTTCCGCAATCTGTTCCATCTGACTGTGCAATTCTCAGTTTGGCATACATAAAAATATTGCTAGGTTCATAATAAAATGATCCAGCGCTAGGTATAATGAATTCTATAGAGGAGGTTAAAAAACCAATAGTGTTCAGGGGGTTAACTGTATAAATTCAGATTCAGCAACCGATGTTTGTGGAGGTGGTAGTTCAAATAGCGACAGCTCTGATTTGCAGCATTCTAAACTGTATGGATATATGAAGTGCACCATAACGACCAGAATATTAACGCTGCATCTCACTTCGGTACACGATTACCTATGGGAGGCAATTGTAACAGGCTTAGTGTATATCAATTAAAAAAGTAGTATAACGTTAGTTTCATACGTTTAGAACATCTCATTTTTTTAAAACCCTTTTGCGTTTAACACCTCGAGTTGGTGCCCATCTATTTTTATTTTTCCGTCCAACGGGCTTTTTCTTCCTTGTTTCTGTTTCCTTTTTATTTCCTCCACCACGCATTTTTCTTTTCGCGACTTTGATAATCTTATCCCGTGTATAACGTAATTGTTTTTTGAAAGCTTATTTAGGTTTAGCCCCTGTCACTATATCTTTAACAGTATTGTATACCCTTCCGCCCACGATATTTGGAACCACTTTTCAGTAAGGGGACTGCCATTCGTAGTAAAGATGAAAAAATCCAGACGATGCCACTTCCACGCTGGTACCTCTCACCGCGGTAAACGGTAAAAGGCTTTTCATCATTCTGTCGCACCATGCTGGAAGTGAAACTTCACTGATAAGCTCCCATAACCGAATGGGTAGTTTTCACCTTCTACTGTTCTTATATGTATTGTAATACTGTTCAGTAGATTAGAGGTGACTTTGACATAATAAGGTTTATCATACGTTATACTTAAACTTTTTTCCACTATGATTGGTTATGTGCATAATACGGAGCAAACACAACTGACTGTCACCAACAAATTAGTGTTCCACGATGTTACTGTAAATATAACACATAGGTCGGGGAGATCCTCTATTTTCCAAATTCTCAAATTTTAACTGCACAATAATTTCAGCATGTCATACGGTAACTCGTGAAAAGTGTCTCTTTGGAAGGCTAGACCGCATCTGCCCTTAGGTAAAATTTTGAACAAATCCTTGTTTTTAATATTTTTACTCGTCTCAGAACTTAAAGTTAGAATACGTGTCGGTGTATCTTTCTTTAAGATTTTGAAAAGCAAATCGACCGTAAGGTTCGAATTTTTCAAATCCTCGTTTAAGTCTCTCACAATATCTTCAGCAGTGCTATAATGATCGGGCCTAGTGATATTTCTGTGCTTAGTACTGTACTCCGCCGTTCCGTGCCAAACGCATGGTATCATCCAAATCCACGCCTGCTTTTCCACATTCATCACGTCTTCTAAGAATAATAAAAATGTATTCTTTCTTCTGAATAATTAAAAGTTTGATGGTCATTTGAAATTCACACAATTCGAATTCGATAGGTGTATGCAGTTCTCTTATAAAGTTGGACAAGGTGTTGTTAGGATGTGCATCCAACGAAGCAGAGGATGGCAGTATAATGTCGAAGTGGTCGGGTGACACTTAAGTTTCATTATTGCAGCAGCTTTTATATAGGACTTGAAGCTTTCTGGGTACCCTAGTCACTTCACCAGATACAGTACATCTTTCTCTTCCCTGTACCTTTGCTTCCTAAATTTTTCTCAATTTTAAACACCTGTTTTACTAAGTTAAATGTTACCTTCTGCAACTCCTTGCCATAAAAACTACCCTCAATTTCTTCGACATTCAGATCCGTGACGTAGTACAGTACCGCCTCGTCTTAGGCTTAATAGCTCTAACTTTAAAGATTTTCTGAGTCCATCCTTGCTCAAATACTTTCGTGAATTTACTCCCTGGTCGCAACAGACTTACATAATCATTGATTTTGAAACGTTCTGCCAATGGAGTTGTTCGGCGTCTATCTTTTTTCACCTCATGCTCTGCATGCGTATCTCTTTTTAAAACTTCATTAGGTGATGTACCAATCATACGAAGGTGTGATCGGTTTTAGGATCACACCAACTTTTCCAGAATGCCTATGTATCTGTACGTAATTTTATGTGTAAAATAACGATGCATGCGCTCCTTAACCGTGTGTTGTATTGTTTCAGCTAAAGAAGCCTTATGCACAGAATTGGATGTATAATAATTGATATTAAACTCTGCCAACATGTTCTGCAAAGATCGACCTATACATTCTTTCCCTAAATCTGTAAGAAATAACCTGGGATCCTGTTTTTTTTTAGCATCATTGCTTTTGTAGCTTTAGCAACTGTTTCAGGTGATTTATTTTTAAGAGGAATAAGCCACAAGTGTCTAACGAAAACATCGATTATAAATAGAATGTATCGGTACCCGTCATTATACACCGAATACTTTGCATGTCAGTCAGATCAGCTGGCCAAAGATAATCACTCGAGGCGACTTTTGTTTTAGCAGTTTTAAACCTTCTCACAGGCTTGTGAAGTGTACAGGTGTCATGTTCACGCAAAACCTCTCAACGTCATTTTCCTCTAAACCCTCACTATAGACACCTCTGTAGTCTGTCAACACCGTTGTAAGAAGCTGGGTTAGAAATGTCGTAATAGAGTTTTCCTCATACGACAGGATTTACGCGTTGTAGTTGCCCGAGGGTAGGGCTATACGCTGGTGAACCTCTTCTTCTTCTTCTTCTCCTCCAGAGGTCTTGCTCTCACAATTTTTTGAAGGAAATTCTTCCTAACCAAAACCTAACGCTTCCAGTAACACCCAAGAAATTCATAGAATTGGTGAAACTCTGTGTCGAAAATAATGTATTCTATTGACGCGTTCTATAAACAGAAGTATGGTAGGACCATGGACAATCCCCTCTTCCCAATTTTGGCCAATTTATTTATGGAGTTTTTTGAAACAAAATTGTTGTCTAAGATATCCTTCCCCAATCAAATTTGGTTAAGATATGTGGATGACATATCAGTATGGCCAGCTAATAAGAATTTTGATGATTTTTTTTCCAAACTCAATAACGTTCATCAATCAATTAAGTTTAAATATGAATGGGAAAGGGATAGAAAAATAACTTTTTTGGATGTTCCAATAAATACAAAAAAATACATAAAATTGTCTGTGTATAGGAAGGAGACCAATTCAAACTCTTACATTCACTATTTTTCATTTCATAATGACCAAGTAAAAAAATCAATTGTATGGTCAATGTTCCTAAGAGCATATTGAATCTGTCACCCTTCTTATGTTGATGAAGAGATAAAAAAATAACAATATATTTAAAAATCTATATTATCCCAAATGGTAAATTTTTTAACGCTCATCTAGCAGCCATAAAAACCTTTTATACTGGCAGGTCAACTGTAAACAAGGATTACAAGAAAAGTATTGTCCTTCACTATAACAAAAACTTGAAAGGGCTTAAGAAAACTTGTCAGAGAATTGGCACTAATGTGGCATTCAAATATAATAACTACATAAATAACATATTAATAAAGAACACACCTAAAGACGAAAAAGACACATTACCATGTGAAGAATGTCCTGATAATGTATATGTGGGAAAAATGGATAGAGACGTCAGTAAAAGAATTTATGAACACAAGAGAGATGTGAGGGTTGGGAATGAAAAAGTGCTATATTCTATCATGTTAGAGAATATAACCACGTAATAGATTTCAATAATTGTAACTTTGTTTTCAAATCTAATAATTATGTAAAACGTAGAATTGTTGGATCTAGTTTTATAGGCTCTATACAAAATTTTAATCTGTTTGATGGTCAATTCTCTTTTAACAAAACTATATGTAATACAATTAAGAATTTTGTAACATTACCATCCAAAAATCCCCAGGTAACACAAGTACAATTGGGCTCATTATTCTTAGGACACTATTGAGAACAGAGAGCGACACCTGCTGTGTGTACTACAAATGGTTGTAACATTTCATGAATGAATAGACAACAACGGTGGTTGGACAAGATATTAAATTTGTGCTGTTCATGTATAAAATATCTCTCAAATACAATGGTAATTATGAATGTGTAACACCTTTGCAAAATTGTCAAATATCATCGTGTAAATGACTGTGTTTACTGATATGAATCACTATAATAGTTTTATTTCCTGTAATTCTCTCCTTTGAGGTATGAGACCGCCAAGAGTCACAGCTGCAGTGGTTTAACACTTAAGTTGTAACATGGAACTTATTAATACAAAACAATTATATGCATTTATGATGCTGCCTCAATACAAAACATTCTTCGTTTTTAAATAATATTTCTCTCAGTGACTGTTTATTACTATATCAGTGTTGATGATCTAGAAATAGCACTTGCTCCGGATATAACAATGCCATACCAGTAGTATCTAGTCAGCTGTCGTTTATTTGCCAATTGGAAGATATTCTAAGCAGTGACGTATGAAACCTACAAATACTCATCAATTTGGTAATGTTATAATCAGTGATGTAGTCGAGACCACCAAGTCCGAGACTGAGACCGAGACCTGATCCTGTGAGACCAAGATCGAGACCGAGATCAAAGGTTCGAGATCGAGATCTACCTTCCGAGATCGAGACCCTTAAAATTTGAGACCGAGATCGAGACCAAGCTCATGCCCTTTCAATTTGTTTTACACTACTATGGAAATTAGACTATGTTAAGTATATTAATAAACTAATAACTACTTTCTCAGATGTAGTGTGTTGAATGCAAAAAATGTAGCCTATAAATTAACAAATGAATATATATATACACGTACTTTTTATTTATTTACTTATTTTATATCTGTTACAGAAAGTTTAATGAACGTACCCACTACCCAGTTTGACTTGTACATTTATTTAAAGCATGATAGGTGCTCATTACACTTAAGGAACATCAGCATGCTCAGAAGATCTGCTGAAGTTCGACTTCTGTGGGGCCTCATTATTATGCCTCCATGGCTAAATACACGCTCAATTGGAGCACTAGAGACAGACACTGTTAAAACAGTCATGGCAATATTGGTCAGTGATGGGAATTTATCCCTTTTCTGGTGCCAAAACTTTATTGGAGAGCAGTTGTCTAAAATATGAAATTCATCGATCTCTAAGAGGTACCACCGCAACTGTTCCCTGCGGTTCAAAATCTTCCCAATTTCAACATGTATTTTTCATTACGGTCTCGAGAGGTCTCGAAAGGTCTCGGGGAGAAAAACCGAGACCGTGTCTGTCGAGACCGAGATCTAAATAGCGGAGACCGAGATCGAGATCGAGATCTGTAAATTGGGTCTCGAGATCGGTCTCGAGACCGAGACCGATCTCGAGACCTACATCACTGGTTATAATGTTATTAAAATTTAATATGCATCAAAACATTGTTTTTTCATTCATAAACCGCCCATATATGTGTGAAGAGATTGACCGGAAATTCTTTCCTTGTCGTTCACAAACAGAAAAAAGACAGAAAAACACACGTGGGTTAAAGGAGAGCGAAGCAAATTGTGCTGGGTTTTTCCCCAAAAAACGCGAAAAACTAGTCGTCTTCCGAGCCTATATAAGCCCGAGTTAACTTAAAATTGCTCTTGCTCTCTTCGTTACTCCTCGTGAATCTCCACTGTCACGTAGCGCCGTTCGATCTCAGCTGGCCTCAGTCCTTCAAGCAACAGTTCACTAATACACGAAGTGAATCACCATTTGAAGCGACCTCCAATTTCATCCCGTCGGAAGCAAATGCCATTCTACCTGCGTCGTCCTTTTGGCCTTGGCTTCACTCATCCTTCACCACAATTCGATTGTCGCCCTTTCAACAAGTCTATCAAAGGGCCCTCAACACATCCTCCTGCCGGTAGGTCTGTACGTTCACACACCATCTCCGTCGAAACGCAGTATGGTCAACCTTCACGTACACCCTCGTCAGTATTCAGAGTTATCCACGTCGAAACGCAGTACGGTTAACCTTCACTTAGGCTTCTTCAGCCTCCGTCGTAAATGCATGTCCGTAAGCCTTTTGTAGGCTCTCACTCGACCTACAGTGTTTTGTTACGTGTGCTAGACTATTCAAGATTTAAAGCTGAAAATACCACAAACTCTGAGTAATCGAGTAGGTCCAAAAGTGTACACAAACAACCGGCAAGTTAACTTTCCCATTATGACTACAGTAGGCCTATTCAATTATTTTACCGTATTCAGTTATCTTACCATATTTGTATCCGCTTGTTTATTTGCTCATTTATTTATTTCATTTTACTTGCCTAATCTGTTTACTGTACCAACACCGTACTTTCATTACCTCCGTTATTATTTGGCTTAATTATTGTGTGTTCACTGTCGCATATCTCCTTAGCCAACCTGAATTAGTGTTTCTTGTAATTATTATATTCAATTAACGCTTATACTGTATAAACCATTTCTCATTGCTAAGAATCAACCATTATAATATAGCACAATTACCGTATAAAAAATTGTCAATCACTGTGAAAAAATAATTAATTTATTTTTCTAATTAAACACAAAACAATAAAGTAATTTCTCTCTCCTTATTAAATATTGTTTGTTTGGGCTGTGCCCCGAACTGGTGACCCCTAATTACCTAATTATTCATTTCAATTTAATTCATAAATTATATTAAACGTTCATTCTGGGCCACTATAAATTGGTGATCCGTAGGTTACTATATATGTATTTATATATACAAGCTGTGCCTTCGGCACCCTACCCTTCGGGAAGGGCTTGTGTGCTTCGCACAGGCCGCCTTCGGCTAAGCGACAAAAGTAAAAAACGCCATTATCCCCATTACCCCCACCCCTCTCCCCCATTACGAACCACCCCACTCCCCCATTATCTCCCCTCCTCCATTACCACCAACCACTCCCCCGTTACCCCCCACCCCTCTCCTCCATTACCCTCTCCTCTCCTCCATTACCCCCACCCCCCAGGGAGGAAGGGCTGGGACCTTGCAACAATTGATTAACTTTGCAATTGCATATGCACTCGAACATTTTGCGGCCATACTACTTTGGGAACGAAATAGTGTGGCACATATACTATCACTGATATCATTTTCACCTGAAATGTATTCTTTTATAGCCGGACGATGTGCAACTTTATTTTTATTTATTTTTTTTTCACTTTTTCATGTATTTTTTTTATTGGTTGTAGATATGAGGGTTTTGCTATAACACAAAATAATATCTGAATCTATGTTCAATATTAAATGTAAATAAATAAATGAATCAATAAATAAAAACAGGGGGGAATGGGTGGTCCAAGTCGTGGAATTTGCTCAGGGCGCAATAATACCTATCAACATATCAACGGCTGTTTCATACATTGAAATTTCAGTTCGTTCAGGCTTGCCAATACCATGAACACTGTCATCACGTCCAAAGGTATTTTTTTAGTTTTTAGATCATTTTTCATTCATTTCATTGACATCCACCTTGTTAATATATATCCCCTTCTTGAATTTATATTTACTTATTCATTTATGTTTCCTTAGTAATATGTAAGCCAGTGTGAAAAATGCTTTGCATGAATTGGTCCCCAATTAACCCACCCCTAATATCTTCAGTCTAACTATAGAGTAGATTAAGCCTAGCCTTGTAGGGGTCAGCCTAGAGATTCCGGAAATGGTCCAGAGCGGGCAGAGTAAATTGAGGTCCACAGTAGGATTCCTCACCAAATTAGGTTAGGGTAATTTACCTTAGCCTTTGTTAAGCTATGAATTGATGCTAGGTCTTAGACAATAATGTAGGCTTAATTTTACTGACCCAGCTTATATTATGTCCCAAACTGGGTTCAAAAACACAACTGATCACTTACTGAGTGTTATTAGACAGTCCCTCTTCTCTTTGCTCAATATTTGAGAGTGTACTTGCTAATGGGGATCTTTTTCCGTTTTTTAGCCTCTTCCTCTCCCTGTTCCGTCTTGCTCCCCCGTTCCTTCTTGTCCGTTCTTCCCGCGGCTTTTTCCACCAGCGTCTCCTTGGTTTTTTTCGGTTGGTTGATCGGCAATGTATGTCTATTACCGAGCACGCTCTATCACACAGTATATAAATACTAATGTGGAGAATAACTCTGGTGAGCAACCAATTGGTTTCATCCACCCAGTTATTGACATAAAAGGAGTTTAATAATTGTTAGATTAATTACCTACCTACTCAGTGGACCATTTTCGTTACCTCCCAACTACCCACACGTATCAGTTTTCCATCTACTGGGGGCCCGGGAAGATAAAAATCTTGGTGTCACTGTCACCAATTTTTATGTCTGAGTGTAGACTAGCTATTTCAATGAAAATGCCTGTTAATCTGATTAACAGTGACTATCTTCACCTTCTCATGGAGAAGATGTAGCATTTAATTAGAAGAGAAAATATACATCCATAGGATGAAACTGTTCATGATCTTTACCATAAGAAAAGGAAAAGTGAATGTTAGAAGATGAAATTACAATTCCCCAGCATCTATTTTTTGCTGTAAAACTAGTCGCGCCTTTACGCTGTTTGTCGCTGAGGTCTTGTGTCTGTCAATGTTGTAGTAGGATGTGTTACCGCTCCTACTCTCAAGGGGATACAAACTGGAAGTTCAGTGTCTCCAATTGTTACTGTCGGTGGAAAGGGCTCTCCAAAGTCCATTGTGTTGGGTCCAGACTCTAGGGGTACAAAAGAGAAATGTGTCTTGTTGTGTCACCCATTGAAGTCCTTAATTTGACCACTTTTGTTACCCCGTCTGCCCCTGGTCTGAGTTCTAAATCTCTTGCCAGAGGCCAGTATTGTCTTGGAGTACTGTCATGTATAAGAACAAGGTCCCCTACCTTAATTGTGTCAGACCAATCCTTCTTAGTCATTTGTTTGTCATCAAGTACTCAGTTTTCCACTGTTTAATGAAATGAGCTTTAACTCTAGTTAAGTGTTGTAGTTTAGTCTGGAGTTCATCATGTTGTTGCGTCCAGTTTGGATCCTCTGAAGAGTCTATATTGTAGATCGGCAGGAGGCTAACTTGCTCTCCTCGAATCAAATGATTTGGAGTTAATGGTTCCGAGTCATTAATGTTGTCACTCACATAAGTGAGTGGTCTATTGTTGATGATGTTCTCAATCTCAGCCAGGAGAGTGAGCAATTCAAACAAGTGTATCTGTTTTTTATTAATTGCTTTCTTCAAGCAATTCTTTACTGTTTGTATATTCCTCTCCCAGATAGAGCGATACCAAGGAGAGGCAATTGGAATATACTTCCACTTTATTTTTGAATTTTGTACATATAATTGTGTGACTTCATTGCTTAACAAGTCGTTAATGACCTGTTCTCTAGCCTTGAAACATGTAGCATTGTCAGTCCAAACTGTCTTGGGTACTGAATGTCGTGCGCAGAATCTCTTAAAGACAGCAACAAAAGATTCTGCTGGAAGGTCCTCCACAACATCCAGATAAACAGCTCGTGAGGCAGCACATGTAAACAGTACAATGTACATTTTTTGTTCAGTGTCAACCACCCCTCAGTCAATGCTCCTGTATAGTCAATGCCTACAGTCTCAAAGGGTCTGTTGAGAGTAACTCTCTCCTCTGGCAAAGCAGGAGGATTTGGTTTCCTATAGGGCTTAGCATGGATACGCCTACATGTGACACACTCATTCAGGACTGTTTTAACAGTGATCCTTCCCTTGGGTATCCACTAAGTTTTTCTTAATGCAGTTAGTGTCTGTGGTACCCCCATATGATGTACATCATTGTGTGTTTGTCTGATGATTAATGTTGTCAGATAGCTAAATCTAGGTAATAGGATTGGATGTTTGCTTTTGTAAGACAGTTTTGATTTGTATAGTCTCCCTTTAAAGTTTAGACCTACAACTACTGATGGTACAGGCTCTTTTGTTTGTTTCCCCTTAGTCAAGAATTCTAACTCTTTATTGTACTCCTTTTGTTGTGCATGCCCTATCCAGTACTTGGTTGCAACTTCTGTATAATTGTGATTGGGTATCCAATAAGTTTTTCTTAATGCAGTTAGTGTCTGTGGTACCCCCATATGATGTACATCATTGTGTGTTTGTCTGATGATTAATGTTGTCAGATAGCTAAATCTAGGTAATAGGATTGGATGTTTGCTTTTGTAAGACAGTTTTGATTTGTCTAGTCTCCCTTTAAAGTTTAGACCTACAACTACTGATGGTACAGGCTCTTTTGTTTGTTTCCCCTTAGTCAAGAATTCTAACTCTTTATTGTACTCCTTTTGTTGTGCATGCCCTATCCAGTACTTGGTTGCAACTTCTGTATAATTGTGATTGTTCTTATTTAGCTGTTTGTTAATTGTAGTTAAACAGTTGTGAGCAAACCTCAAACAGTAGGCTGTGACCCTGACAAGTTTGCTGAAATCAGAATAATGTTCATAATTAGTGATTGGTTCAAGCACGGATGATGGGAGCACAATTTTCCGAAACATTTGCTAATAAAATTAAAAGGAGAAGCTTGCGTAGCCAGGCTACCCAGTCAAATAAATAAATAATTGTTCAGGGTGCTTACGTAGCTGGGTGACCCGGTCAAATAATAAACAATTTATGGAACCGGGTCATATTTTTGTTAGTTTTAACGAAAATTATCACGATTTAACCTAACCAGTCGTCAAATGCGTACAGTTGACCTAACCAGGCATTCACTAATTTTCCCATAGATTTCGAGTGATTTTAAGCAACTTTTAACAGATACCATACAAAGAGTGTAACAAAGTACAGTATATGTGAATGACTCGGGTACGTAAATTGTTTATTGTTTATTATTTGACAGGGTACCCTGGCTACAAAAGCTCTTGCGTTAAATAGCCAGGTAGCTCGGGTACGTAACACTCCGAAATTAAAATATGTACCATCTTTTTGTTCTCATATATATATATATATATATATATATATATATACACAGCATATGAGAAATCAGCATTAGGCATGAGAAAAAATATATATATATATATTCTCATACCTAATATTGATTTCTTTGTATAGTATTAGTATCATACTTTCAATAATGACTTAAGATTAATATATACTCCAATTAATAATACTTATTCATGATATATATATTATTAATATTAACTATGTTTTATTTTGAATTAAGAGCCCAGTAAAGCCTAAAGCTTAAGGGCAAAATGAAAGAAAATAAATAAAATAAATAAATAAAAAATAGTTCTTTTCATTCGAAAAGGTTAAATTTTATGTCAAGTTAACTTGTTCCACAGGTCATTGGTCTGTATTACAGAGTCACTTAGGTTCCATGAACCAAGTTTTGTTTGACTTCAACAACTTGTAGGATAAACCTCTGGTCAGAAAGTCTGCTGGATTTTGTTTAGTTGGAACATAGTGAAAATTAACTTGTAGGCTTTCATTAACTTCAGCTATTTCTTTTAGCCTGTTTCTTACAAAGATGTTCTTACTATTAATGCTATCATTCCGTATTCAGGCAAGACAAATCTGACTTTCGAGCCAGATGTGGATATCAGTTATGTTCACATCATGGTAAGCATCCTTAAGCAATGAAATGGGTTTAATGGCTAACGCAGCAGCCAATAGTTCCAATTGAGGTATGGTTTGGGTAGGTTTGAGAGGTGCAACTTTCCCTTTTGCATAAATTAGATGACTTTCTGTAGGACTTGCAAGGTACGTACAGCACCCATAAGCCTGTGTGCTTGCATCAGCAAATACATGAAGTCTCTGGTGTTTATCCCTAAAACCACAGCACCTTTGTATTTTAATGTTCTGCACTTTTGATAAATCAGCAGCTAATTTCTTCCAAAATTTTTTATCTTCAGTTGTTATTGGCTCATCCCACCCAACATTTGTCTTCCAAACTTCTTGGAGGAGAATCTTTGATTTTATTGTGGAAGGCAGGAACAGACCAATGGGATCAAAAATTTTTGAAGCCTCTGATAATATTTGTCTTAGAGTTAACTTCCTCATCAAGTTTAAAACCTTTAGTGCAGATTGAATCATGATTGTTAGAAGTTGCATCCAAATACCAGTTCATACCTAAAGTTTTAACTCTGTCTGATGGTTCAGTAAGACCATTATTATCCTTTAAAATCTTTTCGTTTAAATCCTCATCATTTGAAATCCACTCTCTAAGTTCGAAGTTACCTTGTTGCATAATGTTTTGAGAGTGTTCATAGATCTCAGATAATTCAGATTTTGTTGATGTTGAGCCTATTAGATTGTCTACATAAAAATGTTCCTTAAGGAAGTTTAGTGTTAAAGAGTTATTAAACTGGTTCAAATGATGTCTAATTGTCAATGCTAATAGGCTAGGTGAGCAATTGGCTCCAAACAACACAACATTAAATCTATAGGTTATGAACCCTTTATTCAAATCAAATGAATCCCTGAACCATAAGAACCTAAGTTGGTTCTTGTCATTCATTTTTAAGATTTATTCTCAAAAATGCCTTTGAAATGTCACTTTGTAAGGCATATTTATCTAACCTGAACCTGAGTAAGATCTTCACAAGGTCAGAAATGAGATTAGGACCCTCAATCAGGCAATCATTCAAACTGTGTTTATCACTGTCTTTGAGGCTACAGTTATATACTACTCTGAGTTTTGTTGTTGGGGTTCTTGTCGATAAACCCCCCTGTGGGTTAAATAATGACAACCATCCTTTTTAAAAGGGTTATTTGTTAATTCTTCAATGAAGCCTTTCTGTAGCTGTTCTTTGAAGATATCACTGTACATTTGAATTCCATTATCTTGTTTGAGCTTTTTCATTACTTTATATAAATGTCCTTTAGCTACTTTGAGATTATCTCTTAAAGTTGGACAATTTATTTTCCAAGGTAAATCAACAAAATAACTATTGTCTTTGCACTGAATGGTGTCTTCAAATCTTTCTACCATTAACTGATCATCTGATGTTTGATTTGTGTCAATATTCACAGATTCTAGCAACCATAAAGTTTGAATTGCCTCCTCTAAAGTTTCATTTGATAGTGATGAATTAATGTTCTCAGCTGTTGTAATATTATTCAAAGTGTTGCTATTCTTACAGGTGTCATGTAGGACTGAGTTCAGGCACATAGTATTTGTTAGTCATGAACTATTTTGTTTTAGGTCTAGGTTGTATCTGGATAGGTCACCCAAAGGGGCTATCCCTGATGGTGTCTGATAAGCTATACCATTGCAGTACCTGTGCCCCTATGAATAAGATGAATATAATCTGCCTCCATTAACATTTCAATGTTAGCTACTGTGTTGTTTGTGATATGTCTAACAGCTATATTGTACTGTTTCCTCAAATGATTGATGGTTTGTTCCAGTTTGGTACAACCAGTTTGTTTTGTCCTACTTTTGGAATAATAACTGTTTTAATTTTTTCTAATCCATTTTCTACATGTAATTCTAGGTCAATTGCCTTATAGCTATTTTTGTTTGAATTATCCTTAACAAAAGATGTGATATTGAGTTCTTGTTCATTCGGGTTTGGTATCAAACCCAATTTATTAACTAAATTTTGCGAAACAAATGTTTGTTGAGAACAAGAGTCTATAAGACATCTCACTGGAGTGGTGCTACCCTCACCATTCACTAAGTCCAAAGTAATAGTTGGTGAAAGAACCTCAGTGTTTTTTGTTACGTTGTTTGAACAAACAGAATGTCCCATGAAAGTGGCATTTTCTTGATTATCCTTGTTTGGGAGGAGGTATCTTTTGAGTTTGAGTATTGTTGTTTCGACACTTCAGTGAATCACACATTGATGAAACATGTCGTGAACGTTTACAAAACTTACAATTGAATCTTAACCCAGATATACAGTCTTTCTTATAATGTCCCTGGCCAGTACACCTTTCACATAGGTTCAACTGTTCACATTTTTTAGATCTTGAGTTAAAATCTGAATATTTGCCGCACCCAGTACTACTGTGTTCATCACTTGCACAAAATTTACAATGTGGTGTGTAAGTTGAGGCAGCAGTTACATTTAAGTTCTGTAATGTAGGTGTTCGTGTGTTACAGTTGTTCACATTTGATTCCACAGTATCAAGTTTTGTCTGTTTGGCTGTAGCTAGTTCTGAATTTGAAATTAGTTAGGATAGTTGGAAAGTGTTTTCTGATGTTTTCAAGATTAGGATAATTTTCTCCCGTCTTTTGAACTAAAACATCTTTAATCTTCAAAGGGAGGCATCTAAGAACTGCGCCTTGTATAAGCCAAGATGAAGCTTTAACATATATCTCATGCCTAACCATTTGTCCTATAATAGCTTCTAATTTTGAATAAAATCTTTCCATATCACTATGGTTATCTTTTACGGGTGCAAAATCAATAATTTGTTGAGATAATTCAAATATAATCTCATCTTTATTAATTTAATTACGTTTCAAGAGATCAATAGCTACTTCATATGAATCACCCACAGCTAGTAAATAGGCTATCATGTTATAGGCTCTACTGTTAAGGAAACTAGTTAAGTAGCTAAACCTATCAACAGTTGGAATATAAGGTTTATTACCTATTCAACTCTCAAATTTTTCAATGAAAGATGGGAATTGTACCCTGTCCCCATCAAATGTTGGTACTAGTCAAGTGGGTAACTTAGCCCTAAATTCTTGTGACTCGGGATTTGGCATGCCACTTAAATTTTGTTGAAAGTTAGCTCTACTTTGATTAAAATCAGAAATAGGTTTATTTGGTGTTAAGTAGGTCAAACGAGACTGTAATCTCCTTATGTGCTGTTCAATTGAAATTACCTGATGCTCATTATCAGAGTAAAGGTCTATAAGTTGTTCATCAGCCATTTCAGGTTCAATTAACTTTGAAATACTCTCATCAGTGGCTATTATATCCTTCTTAAAGTTATCCAATTTAAGAATTGTTTACTCTAAATCTTCCTTGCCTGGTTGTGTAATATTGTTAAAAGTGTTGATGGCCTTGTAACAGCGCCCAACTTTCCCCTCTTTTTCTTTTTTAATTGTTTCAATTCCTTACTGTCCATGTTTAAGTCAAAATTGTTTAACTGGGGATCGTAATGAAATATAGGGCAACAAGAAATTATCAGACAAAACAGTCAAGTTTTAAATTTAGTTAAATCCCCCAAGTATTTATGTGCCACTCAGTTCTAAGCTTTAAGAGAATGGGACTCCTTAAATGTAAATGTTTCCTAGTTAGGCCCTAGGTTGTAGACCTAATTAGGCAAGTTTGTTACTTCAGGCTTGATTAGGTTAGGTTTAAGCTAGACCATTTAGCCTAATTCTGCAATTTTTGTTAAGAAAGGTTAAGCCTAAAGTACGTAAATTCCCCGCACTGGCCACCAATGTGAAAAATGCTCTGTATCAATTGGTACCCAATTAACCCACCCCTAATATCTCCAGTCTAACTATAGAGTAGATTAAGCCTAGCCTTGTAGTGGTCAGCCTAGAGATTCCGGAAATGGTCCAGAGCGGGCAGGGTAAATTGAAGTCCACAGTAGGATTCCTCACCAAATTAGGTTAGGGTAATTTACCTTAGCCTTTGTTAAGCTATAAGTTGATGCTAGGTCTTAGACCATAATGTAGGCCTAATTTTACTGACCCAGCTTATATTATGTCCCCAAACTGGGTTCAAAAACACAACTGATCACTTACTGAGTGTTATTAGACAGTCCCTCTTCTCTTTGCTCAATTTTTGAGGGCGTACTTGCTGGTGGGATCTTTTTCCGTTTTTAGCCTCTTTCTCTCCCTGTTCCGTCTTGCTCCCCCGTTCCTTCTTGTCCGTTCTTCCCGCGGCTTTTTCCACCAGCGTCCCCTTGGTTTTTTTCGGTTGGTTGATCGGTAATGTATATCTATTACCTAGCACGCTCTATCACACAGTATATAAATACTAATGTGGAGAATAACTCTGGAGAGAAACCAATTGGTTTCATTCACCCAGTTATTGACATAAAAGGAGTTTAATAATTGTTAGATTAACTACCTACCTACTCAGTGGACCATTTTCGTTACCTCCCAACTACCCACACGTATCAGTTTTCCAAACCAGAGTGATGTGTATATGTACAGTATGTATGAAAATGAAAATCAAAATGAAATGAAAATGAAAAGGTTTATTGGCAGACTATAGTCCATATGACAAATATTATTAATACAATGACAGTTCATATACTAAGGATAGAAATATATACAATTGATTAGAAATAATACTGTAATGTCGAAGTTAAGTGGAGAGAGGATATTTGTGACACCCGTTTGATTCTTAACAAATTTCCAAAATTTTTTATTATTGTTATTTATGTGAGCTTCACAGGCTTTTAATGCTCGAATAGACTCTTCTTCCTGTTTATACCGCCTTCTGGCCGCCTTATACTCACCACGACTTTTACACATATTCAAGTATATTGGTCCTAATCTGGGTCTACCATGAAAGCACCACAAATCATAGGCGTCATTCGATTCCCTCTTCAGGGGAGCAATACAATCATTCCATCCAGGAATAATCTTAGTATGATAGTTGTAAGATTTAATCAGGGGGCTTCCTGCTTCTCTTAACACGGATATTATCTTACTATAATACCTATCTATGAGTTTACAGTTAGAATCACTTGAGCAAGGATTATTACAGGCAAGGTGCAAAATTTCTAAATTATTAAAGAGGTGACTTGTTCTCTCTTTGTATTCTATTCTCTGCTGCATCGTAACACTGGAACAATCGACGCGATTATTCTTACGTATTGAGTTCTTGTTAAGTCGTGTTGCGCATACATTGGTAACGTTAATTAATATTTCTAATGGTCTATGATCAAAAAGAAGGAAATCATACAGAATATGAACTCTAACAATTCGATCCTTTAGATTATTACTAGTGAGACAATGATCAATCCACCTGGTGGTACCACTCATATCACTAACGTATGTAAAATTACCACTGGCTAACCCTAATACATCTACATCACTTATACTTAAATTGGCCGACTCGCACATGTTACCCAATTCTACAAAGAATTCCGAGTTTACATGTGCGTTAAAGTCCCTCATTATTATACAGTGAGAACATATATATATATATATATATATATATATATATATATATATATTATATACAAATTCAGAATGGTTCCCTGAGACAATTATATGTTAAACACAGACCGTGCATGGAACAAGGAACTCTTCTGGGAAAATTAAATCCACTATAGTCCGAATAAGTAATGGTAAATGACAAATACCATAGTTTTTCTTTTTCATGATTTTAGCCCGACGTGGGCAACGGGTCTCTCGCAAAGAGATCCCATAAATATAGCTTCCCTCACCAGCTATCTGCAAAGCAGACAGGATCCAGCTTTGGGACATGGATCTAGGGTTTAAAGCAAGCCTAGATCCCTACACTCAGAACCTCTATATAAGTAAAAGACTCGTTGCATTCACGTCGTGTTGAATAAATCAAAGAAAAAGGGGGTAACTATTGTATTTTTAGCCAAAAAAAACCAAAACTTAAACCTCAACCGGGACATTGAGCGTCCACTTTTCAAGGCACATAACACGTCCGTTTAATATACACAAATTCAGAATGGTTCCCTGAGACAATTATATGTTAAACACAGACCGTGCATGGAACAAGGAACTCTTCTGGGAAAATTAAATCCACTATAGTCCGAATAAGTAATGGTAAATGACAAATACCATAGTTTTTCTTTTTCATGATTTTAGCCCGACGTGGGCAACGGGTCTCTCGCAAAGAGATCCCATAAATATAGCTTCCCTCACCAGCTATCTGCTGGATCCTGTCTGCTTTGCAGATAGCTGGTGAGGGAAGCTATATTTATGGGATCTCTTTGCGAGAGACCCGTTGCCCACGTCGGGCTAAAATCATGAAAAAGAAAAACTATGGTATTTGTCATTTACCATTACTTATTCGGACTATAGTGGATTTAATTTTCCCAGAAGAGTTCCTTGTTCCATGCACGGTCTGTGTTTAACATATAATTGTCTCAGGGAACCATTCTGAATTTGTGTATATTAAACGGACGTGTTATGTGCCTTGAAAAGTGGACGCTCAATGTCCCGGTTGAGGTTTAAGTTTTGGTTTTTTTTGGCTAAAATTACAATAGTTACCCCCTTTTTCTTTGATTTATTCAACACGACGTGAATGCAACGAGTCTTTTACTTATATAGAGGTTCTGAGTGTAGGGATCTAGGCTTGCTTTAAACCCTAGATCCATGTCCCAAAGCTGGATCCTGTCTGCTTTGCAGATAGCTGGTGAGGGAAGCTATATTTATGGGATCTCTTTGCGAGAGACCCGTTGCCCACGTCGGGCTAAAATCATGAAAAAGAAAAACTATGGTATTTGTCATTTACCATTACTTATTCGGACTATAGTGGATTTAATTTTCCCAGAAGAGTTCCTTGTTCCATGCACGGTCTGTGTTTAACATATATATATATATATACATATATATATATATATTATATATATATAAATGAAAATGAAAATGAAAATCAAAAGGTTTATTGGCAGACTATAGTCCATATGACAAATATTATTAATACAATGACAGTTCATATAATAAGGATAGAAATATGTACAATTGATTAGAAATAATACTGCACTGTCGAAGTTAAGTGGATCTACAGACAGACGTTTTCGTACCAAGAAGTCCATAGCTTAGAGGATAAATGGCAGGACTCATGGATAGCTTGGGTGATCGGGTTGGTTGATTTTTTAATTCTTTGCATTAGACTGTGTTGAGCACGTCTTGTTACCTCCGGGAAGCTCGGGACATTGTGGGTAGCAAACATTTGCGAAGCTGAGCATCTCGGGGGTAATTTATGTAAGAGTCTAAAAGACCTGTTGTACAGCAAATTTAGGGTTCTGCCAGAACCTTTTTTATAATTCACCCAGAGTTGCTGTCCGTATATACACCTTTCAACCTTTCGAATGTTCCGTGCGATGATTCCTCATTTCACGAAGGTCAAGCTTATCGCCCCTCCTCTCGAGTTCGCCTGGTAAAGTAGTGAGTTGTTTTCTTATACTCTCCACCTCACATAGCCAGGTACACTCGGCTCTTCGGGGATTGTTCTGAGCCAAGCGTCTAATCTTCTTTTGAAGATATCCACCGCAACACCTCTCGTGTTTCTTAGTTCTTTGGGCAGCTGATTAAGCAGTCTTTATCCTCTCACAACAAAACTATTTTCTTTCAGGATTGAGGATATTCCCTCTCTAGCCTTTAATTTGGGAACAAGACACAGTCTTCCTTTTCTACTTTCCACTGTTGTTTGGGGAGTTACAGGGTTCAGAGTAAGATTAAGGGCCAGTTTCTCCATTATTTTCCAAGTGTAAATAATGGTGTATCTCTCTCTTCTCCTTTCCAGTGAATATAGGTTTAATTCGCGTAACCTTTCCCAGTAATTTAGTTTTTTGCACCCATTCATCTTGGCTGTGAAGCTTCTCTGAATCCCTTCTAGCTGTCTAATGTCTTCTTTTTTTATATGGGCCTGTTAGGACCGAGAAGTATTCCAACTAATTTCCAATTTGGGTATTATCAGTGTTTTCAGTAGAGGAATCATTATATTCCCCTCCTTTCGTTTAAAGGTCTTCAGTATCTGCTCAGTTATTCTCTTTGTTCGCTTTACTGCTATCTTATTTTGTGTTTCAAATTTCGCATCAGACAAAAATTTTCTTTCCCTTTAGGCACACTGAAATTATTATTATGGTTTTAACTAGGAAACACAAAGAAAAATGAAATAATATTGTAGACTATCTTGAACTGCCCCATTTTTGGAAAAATATGAAATGGGTGTCGTAACTGGGTTTACGGTGGTTTATAACTGATTCCTGGCTATGTTGTGTGGGAAAGAAATACATATAACCCACAACAAACTAAAAAATAGATCTGCAAATAATTTTCACGTTATTTGATGAATTTCTATTTACTTTTTCTTTACATTTCTTTACAATTACTTTTTCTTTACATTTACATTCTTGAATTTAGTGTTTTGTTGCAAGGAACATAAAGAAACAAGGAAAGAAAAATAACCGGTTTTTTATTTGTTTTATTAAATAAATGGTAACTGCAAAAAACAACCTTTACTATTCGAATAAAGAAGACAAACTTTTAGCAAAATCCTTTCTGGTTTCGACGTTTGGCATCAGACTACGTGAAATCATTTTAGCTCTGATAAAACCATCTCGTGTTTCAAACCCAAATATCGAACTTCAAGAGTCCGTCACTAATTTAATACAATAATCTACATTAATGGGTATGATTGGGATGATTTGGAATGTTCAATGCGTTTTCTTTGATAACTAAAATTGCTGCTTTTGTTAGCTTCATTGTAAGATGTGGCTCACTTATTTTAGTATTATTCCAATTAATTATTTCATTCCAGTCCTTTGCATCAAAATTAAGATCGGGAACCTTGAAATATCTCAATTCTAAATTTTGACCAATCTCATTTCGCATGTCCATGGTTTTGCTAACAGCTTTTTTACGTTTTTACCAAGAACCACAAAACATTGCCAGAAGAATATTTTCCGGGAGAGCAAACAATGCATTTCGGAATGTATACTTCTAAACAATTTCTACTGATTCTCTATGCAAATGCTTAACCCTATTAATAGCAGAAAACACATGCCTTGGGCCATCTATGCAATTAGTATACACTTGATTAGGACCATAATTTGTCACAATGAAGTGTGTTATTGTGTAAAGTTTCTTTGTTGGTTTTACTGTTGAAACATAAATCCTACAAACCTTATTAGCAAGAGTTAACCATCTACCATGACAAAGAGGACCTGGCTTTACATGAGTATGGTGTTCAACAACTGTATCATTTCTGATTGCTGAAATAATACGGTATAAGGCCTGCTGATCTCCACTGAGACCATCAACAATGTGTTGTGGCAGATATAATAGTTCTTTACCGCTAGTTATAGGGTTGAATTGTACTACTGGATTGCTTTCACAAAACTGAATGGCTTTCCCAATATGACTAACAAAGGTACTTGCCCCAGATGTTGTACCAGCCAATGTTTAAAAAATATGTCTTAGAGGTAATTCATTTGTATGAAGCATACAAATGAACCTTTGAAGTGGCTTACCAAGTGCTTTCTCCATAACATGCTTCACACCACCTTTATAAACAGTGTTGGTATTTGTGCTTTCACACCCTATTATAGCTATACCATTTTGTAGATGTATCTCTTTAATAAATGACAATCCTGAATTTGCTATGTCTGCAGCCTTACTCGATTCTGGTGTCTGATGGGTAATATATTCTCCAACTGGTTCAGCAATCATCACATAGTGTTCTTCACTCTTCTTTTCACTGTACCACCTATCATTGACTTTCTCTTTACATTTAAGTCTGATCCTTTCGACCATCGAAGCTTAAGGACGTAATAGTGCACCGGCCAAAATTAAAAAATTGACTTTGAACGACGTTTTTTGTTAATAGCTGGCACCCATGCTAAATCAATGTACTTGTGAGCGAGGAATAAAATGCAGGTGGATGCCACTCTCGCATTTGGCTTTGAAGGTCATTTTCGAGGTCAAACTGTGCAAAAAATTATATTTTCTGATTTTAATTTTAAAAAAAATATTCTTAGCCAACTGGTTTGACCAAATGTTTCATTTTGCCACACTTAATGATAAAGAAGTATGATGACACGCTTATTCCATCCGAACTATCAGTTCAAGGTCAAATTCAAGTTAATCACGACCGAAATTGTGCTAAAACTTTGTGATTTTTTATTTTAATTGGCGAAAAAAAACATTAAGCAAGTCTGTTTATCAAAACAATTTATTTTAACATGATTAGTGCCTAATAAGTTTGATGACATGGCATGAATTAGGTATTCACAGTAACAGAATTATCACAACTAAATCACAAAGCAGTAAATATAGCTCCATAACTATACAGTTTACACACTAGTAACATCTACAAGTTCACGTTTCTTGATGAACAGCACCGAAATGCTGCACTGACAGTCACATTTGTGTGGATTGCAACCACTTAAGAACAGAGTTATTAGTTCCTTACAGCACATTCCAGCTTCTCTCGATTTCAGCCCGGAAGAGAGACATAGATCTACTGTCCAGCTGGGTTACAGCAACCGCTGTCGTCACAACCACACGCTGTCATACACTTCATCCTTTTCCTGAAGCAGTTGCATCTAACTGTCTTGCACTTTTTCTTGCAACCACAAGCAACAAGCTCCAGGCAGGCTTCAGGAATTGGGGGAAGTCTTGTCCACACTGGTAGGAGGCTCCCATCTTCCAACTTCCAGGCTGAAGTGTCCACCGGAGCTTCAACATCTACGTGTTCTTTGTCAGCCTGGAGCCATATTTTGGCCTGATAGTTTGCCCGCTTGGTGTAGAGCCACAGGGCATCCTTTGTCGGTGGGAGCATTTCCAGAGTCTTCTTGGCCTTCCCAAAAACGTGAACTCTGGCGTCATCAACTGTGTATTGTTCCGGGGTGCCATACAAATGACACACAAACTTCTCAACATCTGTGATATCCCCATCTCGACCGCTTTTAGGAAAAAAAAACCCGGTGGAAAAAATCCCCCGGCGGAAAAAATCCAACAAGGAAAAAATCCCCCCGGAAAATATCCCCCGGAGGAAAAAATCCCCCAGCTGAACAGAAATGAAGGCTAATAATTTGAATAATAACGTAGGTGTGCATTCGTTCGTTCTTATCCCAAATAGTTTACATATTTCGTTCGTTCGTTCGCTCTTTCTGGAATTTTCAATAGTTTACTTGAGACTTTACTTAAGACTTTACTTTAGTGTTGTCGTACCCATCATGGAGTTCATAAGATCTAATAAAGGTGGCTTAAAGTTGTGCTTTGAAGGCCATGTATACGTTAAACAGAAAGAGTTAGCAAACAATGTTGTGTCCTTCGAATGTGTTAAACGCCGTGCTAATTCACAGTGCAAAGCCAGAATTAAAGTGAAAGATAGTGAAATTGTTCAAAGAGTTAATGATCATACACATGCTCCAGATGCAAGTAGCGTTCTAAAATTAAAGGCTTTAGACAACATGAAGGAGAAAGCCAAAGGTACACACGACACTCCTGGGCAGATAGTTTCACAAGAAGTGGAGATGCTGGAGGAAGGAGCAGCCGCAAGTCTTCCAACAATAAAGGATTTAAAAAGAAATTTAAGGCAGTGTAGACAAAGAAGTATGAAATCATTTCCATTACCGCTTGATACAGAACATTTAATTATTCCTGACGAGTTCAAACATACAAAGAAAAATGAAGACTTTTTATTGTTTGACTCTGGCCCATTAGGCCCCAGACTTCTGATTTTTGGTTCAAATAATAATTTGTCCCATCTAGAAAATAACAAAGACTGGTATATGGATGGCACTTTCGGTGTGACTCCTTCATTGTTTTCACAGGTATATACTATACATACATTTATTAATGGGCGAGCAACTCCATGCATTTATGCTCTTTTACCTAATAAAACTGAAGCTACCTACAAAATGTTACTTGAAAAATTAAAAATTTGGAATGGAAATTTGAACCCCTCGAGCATTATGGTTGATTTTGAAAAGGCAATGCATAAGAGTATAAAAAATGCTTTTCCTGATACTAATTTAAAAGGATGTTTTTTTCATTTATGTCAAAATATCTACCGAAAAATTCAAGGGCAGGCCTTTCGCACTTATATATGAATGACACAAACTTTTCTTTAAAAATGCGTATGATTTCAGCTTTAGCTTTTTGCCCACCAGATAAAGTGATTGAAGCTTTTGAAAAACTTTGAGGATTTTCCTGAAGAAGCTTATTGTATTTTGGATTATTTCGAGGACACCTACATTGGCAGACCCAATAGGAGAAGCAGGAGACTTCCAATGTTTGACATCAACATTTGGAATATGTATGCAAGAGCTCAGAATGAGTTTCCCAGAACCAACAATGCCGTCGAAGGTTGGCACAGGAGCTTTGCATCAAATATTGGATGTTTCCATCCAAATATTTGGGTTTTTCTAAGATGTTTGCAAAAAGAGCAAGCATTGCAAGAAACTTACACAGTACAGGATTGTGCTGGTCACCCCTCGCAAGACCAGAAGAAAAAATACAAAAATGTAACAGCTCGCATTCAAAATATTATCAACAAATGCGAAGAATATTCAATTTTAGATTATCTTAAGGGTATAGCTTATAACTTAACATTTTGAGATATTAAACTATTTTCCCTAAAATACAAGTCAAACTTTTAACTTTTTTTTTTTTATTTTTTTTTTATTTTGTAAAAAATAAATTTATCCTGCATTTATTTATTTATTTATTTATCCTTCTGGGGGATTTTTTCCTCCGGGGGTTTGTTTCCGGGGGGATTTTTTCCTTGTTGGATTTTTTCCGCCGGGGGATTTTTTCCACCGGGTTTTTTTTTCCTGATCCCATCTCGACCAATGGCGTGCAGCAGGAGTGGGTGGTCACTGAACACCTTCCAACGCTTTTTTTTTCCATGACTACTGAAGGACGAGACTGTGTCACACCCGGTCAAAGCGTGGAAGCTGACCAGTTTGTCCCTGACTGGGGGCGACAAGCTCTTGAATACATCGTGCACGGGGTAGCAGTTTCGGTTCTTGGCCGTTCCGCACAGCATCCACACTTCAGCGACCTTGGTGCAAACGAAGTGAATCAGCAGCACCATTACATCAGTATCTCTGCACACTACCAGTATTCGTTTATAGCCCTGGGACACTGCATCACATGAGTGAAGGATGAGCCTGGTGTCCGTCTCTTCATGGTTGCTATGCAGTGGAACGTCATATCGCCCGGTTGACCGTACTTCAGTGACTTCAGAGAAGCTACCCCCTGTCACCAGCTGATATCTTTCTTGAAGATCTCTGCTCTGCCCTTCTCAGTGATGACGTTAGACAGAAACAAGGCTAGGTCAGCCTTGTTTGTATCCAGAGCCATGAAGTTTTTCCACACTTGCAGTGGAACTCGTGGGCCATCAATGACTTTCCGAATCGTTTCTTCTTTCTTGCACGCTTTGTTCTGGTAACTGCTTTGATCGATTCTTCCCCTGCGTACCGATCAAAGATGACATCAACTCTTGTGGTGTGTTCATTGAAATAACTCATCACGGCTTGAAGAACACTTCAGCATAGTCGCCGAATGCCCGACAGCCGTCAGGCTTGCCAAGAGCTTGGATGAGTACATGGCCATCTATCATCACACAGGTCTTCAGATCAGAGGTTGGAACCTCTGAGCCATCAGGATGTTCATCAGCTCAGACTTCGATGTCGAATTCATTTCTCCTCCTGCCTTCGCCAGACTAAATGGGTCTGGGGACAGTTCGTGCTCCAAGACGTTGACCATCTCCACCATGCGACCTGCGGTCGCGGCATTCAGGAGCCGCTGTAATAGCTTTCTGTCAGCTTTGATGGTCTTCTGCATGTTCTACTTGGTGGAAACTATAGCTTTGTACACATCAGCGAAGGTTTTCGACCGATGTTTCTTCATCGTTTCATGGAAGCCTACTATCTGTTTGTTTTCAAAATCGTTTGTTTTCAAAATCGTTAATAAAATCAATAACGTAAATTTTGACAAACTGTTCACTTTCGATAACAGCAATACTCGTAATAACGGATTTAAGTTGCGTGGCAGACTTTTCTTACTAATATCGCTAAAAACTTCTTTACGTTTAAAGTAATTGATAAGTGGACTAATCTTTCCGCGTCAGTCGTTAACTGTATCAGTGTTAATATGTTTAAGAACCGTTTAGATAGGCATTTTATAAATATTAACGTTGTTTAAAATAAAAACAATCAGCAATAGGAGCTCTGTGGGTGTGGTCGAGGATGAGTCTGTTGATGATTAATGCCAGCTTGTGACATGCCAGCGTGTGATGACAGCAATAAAATTATTATTAAAAAAAAATTAGACTAACACGAACGTAGATGGAGCTCGTGTCGTAAACTAACCCACCTTTTTGTTATACTCTACGTTCTTGTTTTTTTCTTATCCTCTCCTTACTTGCATGTCTGCAACTTTCTTTACTTGCATGTCTGTAGTTTGCATGGTATGACAGTGAGTTAAGACTGTGTTTGTATGGTTTGTAAGCGTTCTTGTTATACTTCTTTTCATCTTTCACCCCTCTCCTATTCTCTTCGACTATTTTTCCGACTTGTCGGCAGTGGCTGGCGGATGATGATGGGGAGTCTTTCTTTCTCTTTTTCTGAATGAATGTTAACCCACGAATGATAGGTTTTGCTACTTACTGTCCTCTTTTAACTCTCTCCTCTTTCCTTTCTCTCGGGCTAACCTTAGAGTAGATCTTAAGATCTTTGTTAGCCTTAGCTTCTGTAGAACTGTAGATCTGTTCAATCAGTCTCTCCTTCATGAAACCGATTACATGCTGCTTTCCTCGATCCTGAGCTGTCAGCAGGTTCTCCACAACATCTGTGGGTGCAGTGTCTTTGGTTGCCAGTGAAACAAGTGGGATGTTAGTGGCGGCATCTGTATCTCCGGCTTCATTCACGTGAACTCTGAAGATCTCAAACTGCTTCAACTGCTGAACTAGCTTCATGACATCATGAGCGTCACGCGTATTGCGAGAAGGCAGACTGTCAACCCGAGTGAAGGTGGCTTCCCCATCATCATCTTGAAGATTGAAGAGGCATCTTGTGTCTTGAGAGATGCATGAACGCTCTGACCATGTGATGCAGAACCTGTCTCTTGCTTGGTCATTCTTTTTGATGCTGATGATACCATTGTGCATCTTGCATGTACGATTTATCCATTCGGTTGCCTGATCAGCAGGAACTTGGTTGAAACGCTTCGCCGTCCTCTTGACGACAAAGTTCCCATTACAGAACTCTGCATGAACTTCTGGTGCTGACTTCTAAAGACCTCTCATATCAGGCAAGTAGACCGGCCCCCAACGTGCATAGTTTGTGTGGTCATAGATAGTTAGCTAAGGCAGCGCTGCAGCAAAGGCTTCTATGTGGAGACTCCACATGCCATCTCTCTGAGCTCTGATGAAGGCCAGTAGGATCTCTACCATTTCCATGTAGGATAACCACAGCATGAAGTTGGGATTTTCAGAGTGCTGGTCATTGAATTCCTCGATGAGACTGGCATTTATCATCTGCCAAAACGTCTGAGAAGTTGTCAACAGTATCGCGCATCTCATCTATTCCAGCTCTGTCTTTGAAAAGCGAAACAACATTGAGGGCAAGCTGTTTGACGTTCTCATCTCCGTTGCCAGTTGCAGCCAGCCATGACTCAAACATCTGCCACTTGATGCGCCACAGTGCCTCATACGTCAGCTAGTGACCTCTCACAGCTCGGTAGTAGGCCTTGCCGTCCAGCATTGCCTCAATGGTGTTAGCCGCGTACACACCTGCCTCTGTCCATAAGTCATCAAGTCCCACACTTTCCATGTGTTGGCCAATAGCTTTCAGAAAGTTGAAGCAGATATGGAGGCCTCCCATGAGCAAGACCACTTTGGCAAATTTCGAGTTTGGTCAGACTAGTTCATTACCCCTGCTGTACAGAGGCTGATCAGCAGTGATGATGGTGTACTTCTAGCTGACATACTCAAAAATGGCCATAAAGCGATTGATGACGGTGTTCATGGTGTCATTGTCATCTGCTGGTGCCTGCAGGATTGGCAACATCCCGGCGGTCGTTACTGGTGGATCCGCAGTGCTGACAGATTGATTGAATGCTCCCCAGCTTGGAACGGACATCGCTTCATCATGGCTGCGTGACACCACCCAGAAATTCCTTGGCACGTGCACGGTCCCTCTCAGGTTCTTGTGACAAGACGTCTATGTCAGTGTCGTAGCCAGGAGGAGATGGCCTCTTGCCAGATGGGAGGGTAACCTGGTCCAGCCTTTGGAACTCCTGTAGGTCATCAGGTTTGATAGATTTCGATCTCTTGTGCTTGCCACCCTTTTGGCCATGACTCTGCTGTGAAGCGGGGCCTCTCTGCCATACCATCAGTTGAGTGCTGTGGAAGGTGTTCTTCCCGTCTAAGGTTGACTCCAAGATATCTATATTGTCACAAAAGCAGTTTATCATTCTCTCTTTGACGATGGTGTCAGGGATGTCGACACATCCATTCTCAGCATACCTCTCCAGGATGTTCTGAGCGATGGTGGTGTCTATCCTTCTTACAGTGTCGATACCAATAGTGTGATTTGCCGCGTGGAACAGACCTAGGAGTGCTTCTGAGCGGGTGGCTTAGTGCAGAGTAAGACCCAAGTCCACATGCTTTAGAATTAACTTTCGTCGGTTGGAGACTGCATAGACTATGTCCTGGCCAATGCTTACACACACTCCGCTTCACTTTCTGGTCCTCTTCACTTACCTCATCCACAGCATTCATTCCCCCAAAGAGCAATCGTAGAAACAGGTACAGACTGTCGGGTATGACGCGATCAACATGTTCCTGATGAAGACCTTGCCATGTCTCGGAGTGTCCAAGAGTTTCAAGAAGATCTTGTCGAACCTTCAGAGCCACGTGTACTATATCTTGGAATATGCTGCTAGTGGCACACATGCGGACATCAGCATCTTCATCTTCAGTAGACTCTGACTCAGAAGTGACAGAACCTTGTTCACAAGACTTAGCCAGTGCTTTGGAGATGATGAAATCTGAGCTCTCTCCAGGGTAAATCAGCAGCGAGCCCCTTGACAATGGGCGTACATAGCTGGCGTTTGATCCAAGCAGCCTTTGAACATCTTCGTAGAACGTTGTTCTCCTGGAGTATTTCACGGTGATGCCGGTGTCATTACACATACTCTCGTATCTGTCCCAGACGTCTGCCATGTCGTATACGTGACCACGAGACAGGCCTACTCTCAAGTCTTTGCACAGCTTCGTCATGCACTCATTTTCAGGCCCTTCCTGCTCCTCTGACACCGCTTGTTTTCTAGTACGTCTCAAATGTCACCAAACATACCAGATGATAGCAGCCTTCAACTGTAATCACATCACTCACCGATGACAATGGTATGCTCATGATAGGGTCGTGTTTGACACGCTGGATAAAGTCATCTGACTTCTCCATTGTCTCCACCCTGTGCAGTTTCTTTGTGGTCTTCTTTTGGCAAAACATGCAGAGGTGCCAGTCAATCACTGGTGTTGAACGTTTACGCTTTGGGGGAAAAACCTGAGAGCCTGCACTTTTTGTGGTCGCCGATGCACCCATGGTCTGCTGCTGACTTCGCAGCCTTTTGAGTTTGCCTTCAGAGGTGAATAAAGAGTAGCATGATTTATGCCACTTGAGTTCCAATGCATTGAAATCATCCTTGGAATGACTTTCCAGTCTTTGTTAAACATCAAGATAGTAGGTATCTCCCAGGTTCTTTCTCTCATCGCCCACAGCCATAGTTCTTGTTTTTCGTTCTGCTGATGCTGTGCGCAGGTCACCAGCTCTGCTTTAACAGAAGAAGCAACAATCCTCACTGACATCCTGACGTTTCATCTTGCGCTTGATGACAGCCACAGGGTCCATTCCTGATGAGCTACCTATCTACAAAGACAAGTGGGAATGGCAGTATGTAGTAGCCACATAAATATTGAAACAATTCGAAACATACCTATCCTTTAGCAGTATTATTATTATTTTACCAGCTGGCACTGTCTGCACTCTTTTAATTGCATATACCAAACCAATGTCTGGCCAGCTAGTGCATTGAAAATATTCAACATGTGAAAGTATACTATTATTTGTACTATGGTAGTAGTAGTAGTAGTAGTAGGCACATGCGCACCTCACCCAGCATACTAAATGTAGTTTTAATGGAAATAAAGACACCCAGATTCACATTTACATTCAATTATTATCAATAAAATCACAAAAATATGCTTTATGTGCTAATGATACACCTTTAAACACGTTGTTACATAGAGCCACCACTGAAATGCAAAAATTCGGAATTTTTCAGAATTTGACTTTTGTAACCATGTGTGGGACCTTCATACCCAAAATTGAGAGTGGCATCCACCCACATCTTGTTTGGCATCCTCAATACTATTTATCAAAGGTGGGTGCCTGCTCTTAACGAAAAACATTCATTTTTTTTCTGGAGGAGTTTTGAACTTTTGTCCGGCCCACTATCAGTATTTTACCATAAAAAATGTCCTTAGGACTCTAATAGCGGACCATTCGACCCGTCATTACGACGAATATTTGCCCTTGGTCCAATATTTACATAATACGGTAAAGCATTCCTCCACAGGCGCCAAACCCTTTTTCCTTTTTTTGGAGAGGGAGCCCAGGGAGGAGGATTTTGATAATATCAACGCCATAGATTGTTACCATCAAAATGACGACCATTATAATTTGCGCCATCTAAAAATGATGCAGGACGCGTACGAGGAAGTAAGGAAAGAAATGGTGAGGAAGAGGAAAGAAATGATCGAGAGAACAGCTCATATGAAGTTAAGAACGCCCCAGATATGGGAGAGAGTGTACGTAAGGATGGTACCCACCCCAGGTGAGCCGAAGGGCTTGCAACAGGTCTACGATGGCCAAGCATCTGGAAACAGGAAAAGAGAGGCGAGTCCATATAAATAATATGAAGACCGAGAAGGATGGTAGCACAGGACACGAAGAAGGTAATGAAGAGCATAAGGAGGACTCCGATTATGACCATAGACCTGGCGAAGACAACACTGAATCGGCGGAAAAGGACGCCGAGCTGGCTGTAAAAGAATACCCTTCGGATGTGGGATAGGAGCATCCTCTTCAGACGAAGGATTATTCAGCACATGTAGATAGACCACTACCTAAGATCGACATGACGGCGGACAATGTGGTAACGAAAGGGGCCCAAGGACGGCCCTCGGAAATAAAAATTGTGGAAGATAAGCTCGATCGCATCATAGAAGAACTGGCTAGACAAAGATCACGTCCACAGTTCGAAGGTTACTGGAATCATCTATTATTTGTTTTGAGGCAAGGGCAACCAGAGGAGACACATATTCGATGCGCCTCCTCCCACGTTAGGTAAATCACCGGTAATGACAGATAAGGTTAAACCGGAACCAACCCTTCCGCCAAGTCTGCCTTCCCCAAATCAGAGGCGCAAAGATCCGAAAATAAGGGAGAAACCTACACCGGAGTTTTGTCGTAACGCACCCACGCTACGCGTTGCGATCCAAGGAACACTGATTTGACTATAGTAGTTTCGAGGCATAGAAATTTGCGAGATTTCTTCCATATCCACTTTTGAAGAGTGCACCCGATCTTGTCGGAACGTTAGAAATGATGGGTTTCACAGAGGGAACACTCGCAGAAACCTAAATTCTGCGGCCTGACGAAGGAACGGGCACATTTTAAAATCAATAAGGAAGTGCTCGTTTTAGCGATTGTCTCAATATAAAAAGGCAACAATGTCATTTGTATATATCATTTAAAATTTTCAAAATAATATACATGAGTACTTTCGACAATGAGGCAGAGCATCACAATAAATGTATCGATTCTACCACATTGCTATATCCATAGAGTAAACGCAAGTAGCATGGGCGCAAAATGGACGAGTGCAAGAATGTCGCAAGGTGTTGCAGAGATAATGATCAATGTTGCAAAGGGGGGTTGGGTACGTTGCAAAGGGGGAGGGGGTATAAAATGAAGGGGTGGGAGTTGCAAAGGGGGTGAGGAGTATGCAATGAAAGGGGTGGGGTATGCAATGAAGGGGGAGGGGGTTATGGAACAACTCAATTTTGCAAACGGGAGAGGGGAGGGAGCTTCGGGGGAAGAAGGGAGGATGACCTCCCCCACAAAGGGGTAGCCTTAACCCAAGAGAGGAAGAGAAAGGAGAGACGGAGGAGGTCTTTGGGGGAGAAGATTGGATGTCCTCACCCCCCACCAAAGCGAAACCTAACCTAAGTCTTAACCTAAGGAGGAAGGAGAGAGTTCTTTATTCCACCAGAGTCCGCAGCATTATGAGCGGTCAGGGGCCAAGCAGGTGTTATATAGAGGATGGTGAGTTGCCAGATAGCACTTATTTATATATGGAGGGGGTTACTAGGGAGCATTTATTTTAATTGTTCATGTATACCTTATTAGGGTGAGTTGCTTGATACCACCATTTATTTAATTTACATGATTTGCCAAATAATGTTTTTATTCATATGAAGGGATTACTAGATACCACCATTTACTTTAATTTACATGAGTTGCCAAATAGTGTTTTTATTTGTATGAGCAGAGTTGACAGATATCACCATTTATTTTAATTTTTTATTTATATGAGGATAGTTCGCAGATACCGCCATTTGTCTTAATTCACATGAGTTGCCAAATATTGTTTTTATTTATTAAAAGCAAGAGCGACTTTCTCCTTAAAGTTATTCAGAAAGAGAGCTAATTATTAAAACAAACCCAATATTAACAATAAAAGAAATACATTTAAACCGAAATAAAACATCATTAAATCATTCTGTTTATTCAGACGAATTATTGGAAATATATAGAAGATAAATATGCAATCCTATACATGCGATGGAATGATCAAAAAATAAAATAAAAATAATAATAGTATAAGAAATATGAACGATGAATATATATGATCAAAACATAAAATAAAAAATGTATAAGCATCAATACATGCGAAATATATACAAACACACACACAATTATATTAAATAATAAATAAATTGGAAATAAATACATTCACTCTGTTCTACTGCGCAAAACACTAAACTCACTCGTAATCGAGCCTAGTCACATCATTATTGCTTTGCACTACGCAGTAAACACGGCTTAACATTATTTCACCGGCCAAGTTAGAGGGAGACCTATGCTCTATATAAAAGGCCTCCATATCGTTCAGTACTATTTTATACCCACTTTACAACCGTTTGGTAGGTTATCTTTAAACGATTTTATTCAAAAGCACACACAAGAAATCATCGTTAACCACATCAATATTAAACATTCCTTTTCAATCGAGGGTTTATTCTTACCGATGAACTAAGGTGGCCCATTTATCTATCTACCAACCAATTTTTCTACTTTTTATTGTTGTAAACTTTGAAGAAAACCATGTTATTTATGTAACAATAAATCTCTCACGCCAGCACAAGCTCTTTTACAGAAATCTTTTTACGATGCATAACTCGCACGCTGCTTGATGTATACAGTAGCTAATAATTCACAATGCAGGTTTACCGGAACAAGAAAATGATTTATAACTCGGTCGATAGGAGTTATAACTTCAATAAAGAGCAGAGATAAAATAATCCAGTTACAAAGTAAAACTCCTAAAATACTCAATACAGAAGTACGATGACATGCAAGCAAGCATTCAATCGAAACTTATTAATTGTACAGAAGATTTTCAATTTTATGTTCCATATGAATTACCCCTATTAAATTTTCTGAAATCCAATTAGTAATTTTTTTAACTTTTTACAAAATATAATAATAATAATTAGTAAGTAAATTACGATCATCTACTTTTATCATTACTCTGTCTAAACATTTTAGTTAAGAGCGAAAGCTTTAAACTACCCACAAGAGACATGCAAAACGTTCTACACATTCTGCACGGCAAAAGAACTAAGTATTTAAACGAATACCAACATTGATAATAAATGAATTACACAGGTTTCTTTATGTTGTAACTGTTTCATTAACTCACTATACATTTTAAAGACAGTTTAAGAAATTATTTAGACGCAAAACGAGCCTTACAAGAAACACACTAGACTCTTTAAATTATACATTAACATTGTTTTAGGGAGATCCTCAGGAAGGAAGCTGAGGAGAAATTTTCAAATTGATCCGTGGCTTCCTCCCCAATTACAATCATACTTATTGATTGCTCACCCCAACGAAAAAAAATTTTACGAAAATTATAAGAACCCGACAGAGAATCCCGTGGTTATTATTATCATTATTATTATTATGGGGAAAACAAAGTGTTAATTAATTTTTTTTAATTCTCTTTTTATTCTAAGATACGAAAATTCTTGTTGCCAGATAAAATTAATTCTCGATAAATTACGAACTAAGAACGGCACACACACACACACACACTTTCAGGAATGAGGACCTCTCTCACGCCTACTAAATCTAGGGCACTAGTTCACGCGTTTCAGGCCTAACGTCTTTGATGATTTAAAAAGAAAACTATCCTATTCTAAATATCGCATCTGATGTTTTAAACAATACATTTAAACCTATATCCGCAAGAACTAAACTGTAGCAATAACACTTCTTTACGTTGTAAAGACATCATATAATTTCACGCAGAATAAATACAAAAATATGGGGTCAAATTCAACTTAATATATATACAGTATATATATATATATATATATATATATATATATATATATATAATATAATAAAATAAACGAACAAGAAAATTTTTTCAACATCACGGACACGTTACGGATGCTAAATGTCATCCACATGCAGTTGACACAGCTGGAAACTCCGGAGCCAAACCGCTACCGGGCAAGAAGCTACCAGTACAAGTAGGCGGAAACGGATCTCTCACGGAGGATCATAGGGCAACGAATCAAGCGATATCGAAGGAAAACAAACTTGAAATGCGCAAGGGGCAACGAAATACAGAGAACATAAAAATTGTCCTGGCTTATATTCAAGGAATAAGACCAAACCAGTCACTCAGTAAGGTTTCGTACCTGAAAGGATTTATGGACCAAACAAGGGCGGACATCGCATACCTCAGAGAAACTCATCTTTAAGATTGCCAAGGAAATTGTGAAAACTGCGAACATTGTATTGATAAGAAAGAGATAAATATAGAGGGCTTCAACTTACTAAGAGCGGATAGAACGACGAGACGTATAAAAGTGGCTGTGTTATATACTGTATGTGCAGGAAGGTCATATGACAGAGACGATAATAAGTAAATCAAACAGCTATGTGGAACTCTTAGCAGTGAAAATGGAAAAACTAAACGTGATAGTAATAGTCATCTATAGACCTCCAAGCACCCCAACCGAAAAATTCTCGGAGGCCATTGATGACATCAGAAAGCTAATAAAGGCCATAAACCCTCCATCCCCCAATATAATGATCAGCGGAGACTTTAACTTCTCATTTATAAAATAAGAAAAGGTTGATAGGAATATATATATTCACCAGAACAAGGGGGGCACAAGAGAAGACCAGAAGCAAGCAAAAATATTGATGACTCTCACAAATGAGTTTATGCTGACACAGGAGATAACAGGAAATACCAGAAAAAATAATTGCCTAGATCTGTTATTCACGAATAACACGAACTTGATTGCTGATATAAAAATAACCCCAACCATTATCTCAGACCACAACTTAATCGAGATATCAACAAACATGACGACAGCATTAAAAGACAATACACATATTGAGGAAAGAAGTAAATTCGGGCCTTTAACTTAAACTCCTAGACTATAAATTGGGAAGCAGTCAGATCGCACATGGCCCAAATAGAATGGAGAACAATTTTCGAGAATAAAACAACTGAAAAAATGCAAACAACCTTGGAAAAAAACGCTGAGAATTTTAGAAAAATATGCTCCGAAATCACAGCTAAAAGGAAAGAGGAGCTGGCTAGAGAGGCGAAAGAGAAGACTTCCGCAAAAGAGAGTGAAGACGAAGTTAGGCAACTGCGGAGATAATGACAGGAAAGCAATAAAAGAAAAACTGGAGGGTATCGATAGGGAAATACAAGCCCTGATTAAGGACCATACAGAGAGGGAAGAGGAAAAGGCTGTAGAAGCAATAAGGGAAAATCCAAAATACTTCTATAGCTATACAAAAACGAAAACAAAAACATGCGCCGCTATTGGGCCCTTAAGGACGAGAAATAATGAACTAACCGACGATCCAAAAGAAATATCTGATACATTGAGAGCTCAATATGAATCAGTTTTCAGTACCCCAAAAAGTGACAAAGCGATACCTGACATAAATGCAATTTTTGAAGAGGAATTGTAAGGAGAATATATAACAGACTTTGATTTTACACCAGAAGATGTAGCGAGAGCTATAGGACAAATGAAACCACATTCAGCTGCAGGTCCGGACAATTGCAACGCATTATTGATTAAAAACTGTAAAAATGAAATACCTACACCTTTATACTGGATATGGAGAAGATCCCTAGACACTGGGGAAATACCGAGCATCTTGAAAAGAGCAAACATTGTCCCTATATATAAAGGAGGGGACAGATCTCAAGCAAAGAACTATAGACCAGTGTCATTGACGTCCCACCTCACCAAAGTATTTGAAAGAATAGTTAGAGAGAAAATTTATGACTTCCTGGAGACACGGGAAAGATTCAACGGAAATAAGTATGGATTCCGATGAGGTAGATCATGCCTATCACAACTAGTAGAACACTACAACAATATCCTAGATGCTTTGGAAGGCAATGACAACTACGATTTTATGTACACAGATTTTGCTAAAGCTTTCGACAAATGTGACCATGGTATAATAGCACATAAAATTAAATATATGGGAATAACAGGCAAAGTGGGAAAATGGATCTACAACTTCCTCAGAGAACGTCTGCAGGTCGTCAAAATTCCAGGTATATCATCATCAGAATCGGAAGTACGGAGCTCAGTACACAATGGACAGTACTGGCCCCACTCCTGTTCATTATCATGCTAACAGACATAGACAGCGGAGTAAACAGCAACAGTATAGTAACATCCTTTGCAGACGATACAAAGATCAGCAGAAAAATCAGCGACGTACATGACGTGGAGGCCTTGCAGAGGGACACGAACAAAATATACAAATGGTCAGAAGACACCAACATGTCATTTAACACCGAGAAATTTCAGCTCCTGAGATATGGTAGAAAAGAAGAACTTAAACAGACTGCATATTATGCTCCAGATAGACAGGAAATTCAGAGAAGCACGAAAGCGATCGATCTCGGGATGACAGATGATTCGAAATTCGAAACAGAAAATCAGATAGCGATAAATAAAGCAAAAAGAGTCGCGGGATAAATAAAGCAAAAAGAGTCGCGGGACAGTTAATAAGAACGTTCAAGAGAAGGGACAGGACAGTAATGATTCCCCTGCTAAAAACACTGATTATACGAAAACTTGAATACTGCTCAGTTTTGACGTCCCCCTATAAAAAGGAAGAAACTAATAAACTAGAAGAAACACAAAGGCATTTCACAGCCAAAATTGATGGCTGCAAAGAACTCAACTACTGGGAAAGACTACGTAAACTAAATCTGTACTTCCTGGAAAGAAGAAGAGAGAGTTACACCATAATCTACATATGGAAAATGATCGAAAAACTGGTACCAAACCTAAAACTAACCCCAATTACCATTCAAACAACACTGGAAAATAGGAAAGGCAGAATATATATATATATATATATATATATATATATATATATATATATATATATATATATATTGTTCTACTTCTCGAATAAACACGTGGCTTGAGAAACTGATTCCTAATTCATCACATTGTTACAAACACATTTTAAAAACGTAGGCATCTTATAATTCTCGTAGTCGTGTGGAAAATGTGCCAAATGCACCATACCACATAGGTCCATAGTTTAACATGATCAACGATCCATCATCATCCATCATCTTAAACATTAGGTACCCTTAAATTAAAAATTTGTTTCCCCTCACAGATAAATTATTTTCTTTCAGACCCTGAAGTTCACACATTGTGTATATACACATTTATTTAACTAGTAACACAAGAAATAAAATACTCAAAGAAAAAAACGAAAATCACATATAATTATCATTAAAATTTATATTCAATGAAGCCTACATCTTTGTAAGAACGTACCAAAGCCAAACGAGAAATGTCACACACCGCCTATTACGAAATGGTACCTTACTACTATTATCATCTCACTTTTAAATGCATTGTCCGTGTTGTGGTACCCCGGAAACCCTGAACAAAAGATAAAACACGTCGCTTTGTACTTCTCATATCTCTGTATGAGGCTTACGGTATCCGAGTGTAAAAGAAGTACAGTGTTATCTGTTTTAAGTTAACTGTATTAAAACACTCCTTTCCAATCGAGTGTTTATTCTTACCGACCGGGCTATTCATACGTGATCACTTCTTCACACATCATAGTTGCAGTTGAAATAATCTTCTAAGTCGTAACGACATCTCCCCGATTACGCAGGTTAATAATACAGGAGTTTATTCCTGTGTGATTATCTTATGATATTTTCTTAAGTGATGATACCATGATGTATATTCCAACCATAAAAAATGAGAATGCGCTGTAAGACAAATAAAAATAAACTCTCTCTCTCTCTCTCTCTCTCTCTCTCTCTCTCTCTCTCTCTCTCTCTTTGTATCACACACAAATATTTTAGGAACTTACCAAAAGTTATATTGTATAAAATGAAAAAAGTATCTTTATCCCGACTAATAAAGGTACATCTATATAGAAATACTTAAACCTTATACGATACTAAACACACAAGTAAAAAGAAAAAATTATTCCAAGGCTTTTCATGTATTCAGAAATACATCTCGTCAGGGATTGATTGTTCTTTCTTTCTCTCTCTTTTGCGCGGTTATTTCATTGAGATTAATCAAGCTCATATACAGGTCCTACATTGCCTATAAGATCTGTGGCACGTGGAACACACAGCCTTCAGAAGATGTGAACAGTTCCTCTGTGGATCAGTTCAAGTAAAGGATAGAATGAATCTTGCATATTATTTGAAGGTGTAGGCATTTTTCTTTGGCGCCACTGCTAAGTAACAACTCCACGGTATGGGGAGCATTGCTTCTGAGGTACTTCTTTTCCTTGTAACTCTCCCTCTCTCTCTCTCTCTCTCTCTCTCTCTCTCTCTCTCGAAGATGCTGCAAATTGTGGAAGACATGTCCCAAAAATACATCAAATTATATATATATATATATATATATATATATATATATATATATATATATATATATGATGAATTTCGCAACTAAATATATGATGCAAACCCGTGAAGAAAAATAAAAATAAATACAAGACCTCTCATTTATTGAACAGTACACAAGATATTTTATCATGATGTGATTCAATTTATACGTTCCTGATCTATTATTGAAATTATTTCTAAAGTATATGAACCCGCATTCGATTTATCTTTGTTTTTAGAGAATTTTAGAACCCTTCCTTCAACGTATTTTTTCATCTCTCCGGGGTTACGTCGTAGACAATGTCGTAGCTCCGCTACCGGTTGATCAGCGAAGTTAAGCGACATTGTATCTGGGCTATAGTTGGACGGGTGACTGTCCGCCGCGCCCAGATGATATAGTGACCCATGGCTCGGGTGCTGGGTATAAATGTAGCCACTCCGTCATGTCATATGACTTTATATGTCGCATTGAGTCTATCTCTTATTATTTTCAACTCTCCGAAAGAATATTACAGAAATTTTTCATAATTACGTGTTATACTCGTTATTTTTTTATTCATAATGCCTAATTCTTAAAGTAACTTAACTGAACCTAACCTAACTTACACTTCTTTAGGGTGAATTTCACACTTAAACATATGAATGAATGATTGATGCAAACCACAAGGAAAAAGAGGAAATGTTTCCAAGTCCTTTCGTGTAATCAGCAGTACACCTCGTCGGGGAATGGAGAAGGCGAGTGACGAAAATATATACATATGTACAACGGAACAGAGAAATAAAGAGATTAGCACATGGTTAACAAGCATTGCTTAAAAGCGAAAGACATTTTAACAAGATATTGTTAATTTTATACATTCCATATTCTATTCCTACTACTACTAATGAGGAAAAAAACCTTGGTTTAACTTTACTTGCTCTAATGCTAGCAGCAACAGAGATGAGTTTTTCAGAAATTATCGTTGCCATCCATCTCCTGGCTCATTTTTGTGCTCTCTGTTTACGACGCACATCAATGTCAGACGCCATTTTCGAAACTGCGTTAACCATCAGTTTTATACAATGGCGTTTAAAAGCGGTTTTATAAAAAGAGGGGAGGTACAAACTGGAAAAATCCGGTTATGTGAAGCGCAGAAAGTTCAAACTTACGGCCCAAAATAAATTTCAACCCCAAGGCTTATTATTTAGCTAAGAAAAAAGGCTGGGGCAAAATATATTGAGTGTCCCTAGTATGTAGGTATGTTCGTAGGAGCGTGTACGTAAGAATGACATCCATCCATCTATGAGGTCCTTCCACTTGACTGTAATCCACGTACAGCTTTTAAACCAAAAAAGGTCTGATGGAAGGGATAAAGTTATAAGAAAGGGTCACACGTAAGCAAAAAAGGGTGCCACAGATGAATTAAAATTAAAAATAAAATTAAAAATAATAGCCCAGGTTAGGTGAAGTACCATAGAGGATATGCAATGGTATGTAGAGAGAGTTAATTAGTTAAATTGTGTTAGAAGGGGCACTTTGTATCCCAATTTATTCGCGTTACTGTGGTCGACTTTTTTCGCAGGTGATGTAGCTATTCCTTCTGCTGTTGACACGACACGAAATCGCAGGGTTTCAAGAAATGGACGCGAATGGAGTGTTCTTTACCAGGCAGGGAACGCTCATACCGAGTGGACCGATCTACGTGTTCTCAGTTCGCATGAGTCTAACCCCTACTTGGAAGATCTGCAAGCCCTCCGTGGGAAGATGGAAACGCTGCAGGGAGCGTGTGACCATGCTTTACGATCGTATGGGGAACTGGAGAACAATACCCGGATAGTGTCGGAACTGCATCTTGTTCGGAGGACTGTCGACAATCTTCACAACCAATTGGATGAGGCCCGCTGGGAAATCTGCACCTTCCTTGATGTTCTACCGAGGGAGGACGCCGACGATCACAGGGGCCGAGAACTAATTATTTCAATAAATCACTGACCCAGGGAGTGGAAATGATGGAGATCAATCGATTCGTGGACAAGCTGGAATTGGAACAGTTTCAGACCAATCGTCACCGGACGTGGTACTTCGCCAACGTGGGAGGAACTACGTTTCTTCTACTAATACTCGTGGCAGTGTGTTGCTACCTTAGATGCCGAGGAAACCACGACTGGGGATCATTAACGGTTACCTCCAGTCACGGGCGACCGGAGACTCCACCGACAGCACCCTTTACCCTCTCAGCGGAACCCTCTTCCGCAGCTACACCAGCCAGCTCCTCACGTGAAATTATAGGTATTCGACGTTACCCAAGAGTGAGATTCGGCTCGGAGTTTGAGGCCGGCAATGGCTCCAAAGAAAACGACATACCCGATGGGGTGAGGTCTGTCGAAAACGTCACCTACGCACCCATGACGTCAACGGTTTATGAAGGACCCCCGAGTGTGTTTCCCCCTAGTCTAAGTTCTAGTGTTTAAAATTAACTAAAAATAACCAGTGATTGAATTTTTAATTTCATGCTTATGTCTGTAGATTTGTATTATCTGATTTGTCGAAAATATTGCCTGATAGTTAATCTTGTCCAACTTTATATCTTCGTCTATGAGTTTTATATTTTATATTTTATACCTTATATAATTTATATCTCCGTCTATACGTTTATACTCTGTAACTGTTACTTTCCTAACCATGTACCCCTAAACCTATGTTTTCCTTTTCGATTCTATTCTTTCCGATTGGTTAACATGATCATTGTCTTGATTAATTGATTTTATCTATGAGTATTATACATGATAATTGAAGGGTATATTTGTAACATGATCCATGCTCATGATCGGTATATTCCCTCTTGTTGCAGACTAGAATATGCGGCTCACGGAGATGCCATTGGAGATTCAGTATAAAATTCTAGAATACGTGCACGATTACGCATTTGTGGTCGGCCGTGTGTGCTGGCTTCGGCACGAGTATTTTGTCAAGGAAAAATGTTATTCAAAGGTGTACTACAAATACATAGACTCACTTAATTTATGGTCACAAATCGACCAATGGATCGACCGGACGCCCGAGAAAAGCTGCTTACGTATAACTAATCTGTGCAAAGAGCATAGACACATCACACGAGAGTGTTTGAGGGCTCTACTTAGATTCAGGAGAGTTAAGCTTCTGAACCAACACAGGGTCCGATTCTTACCCGCCGAACGTAGTAGTTACTTAAAGTTTTTCATTCATTTTGATCAATTACAGTCGCTGAAGCTAGCTGAAGTAGTGATGCCCATAGGGCTGTTGTCTGCTCTTAGTGTGCTTCCCCGACTAACGACACTTAAATTGCGGAAGGTCCACTTCTTGGGTCATAACCATACTCGTGAAATAGAACGACTCATCGTAGAACATGACACCTTAATTCATTTTCGACTGCAATATTTTACCGTGGGAACCGGATTGACTTTCTAAGTGTGTTTTGCGTAAATTTCGCTGAAAGTAACATTCCGTTCTGAGAAAATGCGACCCTCTCAGCTAAACTGAGTGTAGTAGACTCAGGTTACCATCAGTATTTATATCTATATAACATCACTCTAAAAGGGCCCCTAGAATATGGCACGGATAGTGAGGACGAAGCTGCCAACCTTTCAGACTAGTGCCCGAGAGGACAGGTGCGTTCAATTTGGGATCACGTTGCATATACGAAGCTTCAAGGGTTCATAAGTCACGGGTTCTACCGTGTTTGCTTCTTATAATTGTGTTCCGTGATTACGTTTAGTATTTGTTCTTTTACAATTGTGTTTATTTCTTTGTGTGTAGTTTTCGTTATTCTGTTTAGCTTAGAACCTTCTTCAGAGGTCGTCCCTGTTTGTTTAATCCTCACATGCGTTAATTTATTAATTTTTATGATTTCTGACCACCTATAGTGTACCTTGATGTAAATTAATTTATCCGTTTACCTTTCATTTTGACTTGTCTACACAAAATTTTGTTTTATGTATGAGTAACCCTATGTTAGTACCGTGGGGTGGTCAAACACCGTTAGTACCATGGGGTGTTTGAACACACCAAATTCAAAAAAATTCAAAAAATTACTAACGTTTCTAATATATTCATATAGCTGCTTCAACATATTCCTCCACTCACTAATGAACAGATTACAGTAATTTCAATGTAGCTGAAATTTTTCACTTTTGTGTAAAAAAAACTAGTCGAACAAAAATAAAATAAAGTTTTGATTCTAAATACTCATTTATTAGGTAAAGGCGTGCAGGATTATACATGATATGATTTTTTTCTCAGTATCATTATAAATTGTAATTATAAAATTATAAACATAAGTATATAAAAGCATAATTGAGTTTAATTTTCTCATTCTTTACTACAATCCTAACTAAAGAGATCTGTCAATGTTGTGACATAAAAATAGCAAAACGTTCTGTTACCGATTCCCTATAAAACATATGTTTTTTATTCCTGCCAATGTACACCAAGACAGTAATAGAAAACAAAAAATAATAGAAAACTCATCAAAATAACCGCAAACTGTTCCAATAAAATGAAATGGCAAGAAAAATATAAGTGAGGTCATTACAAAACTATGAAGGAGAAGCTTGTTTCTGCCAAACATCCTCACCATTACCTATCACTCTGATTCATCACCCGATATTGTACCTTCGCACTCAATGCAACTGACAAGCAACTTGGTGTGTCTCTTCACACATGTAACCTTCACGATCACGTAACCTGGCACAGAATGTACATCTCTTTGCCCCACGTGATATCTGTGGCTGGGAGGGTGTTGAGCACTCTACAGCTCTTGGCAACATTCTTTTAATTCCTTCTCTGAGATCCTTCTTCAGATGTATGATCTGCATTCTCCTCTTTAGAGTGTCCTCTATAAGCTGCATAGCTACATTCTTGATGAACAAGCGGCGCTTTAGCTTGTTCTGAGGGTTGTGACAGTATAGGATGTAGGAATTTATGTTTGAGATGTTCAGGAGAGTGTAGAAAACAGTCATGGGCCAACGACGGCTATTTCTTGAAGTGTCATACTCCCCTGCCATCTGGTCGACCATATCAACGCCTCCTTTAGTTGAATTGTAGAAGATGATCATTTCAGGTTTCTTCTTATCACCAGAATTTGGGTCAATTCTGTCATCATAGTGCATGCTGCTGACGAGAACAACATTTTTCTTCTTCTTACTGTCTGGCGTGTATGAGACTAGTGTCACTTTATCTGTAAAGCCGAACATACTGTCATACCTAGTTCTGTTCTTTACCTCTAAGAATTCCTTAGAAATCTCAGGTTTGTTTTTTCGGAGTGTGCCCACCGCACTCAATTGATGGTCATGAAGCAGCTTTTGGAGTAGTGGGTAAGTGGTATACCAGTTGTCAAACGTGACATTTCTGCCTGATCCTGAGATCTGTGAGGTAAGCCTTGTGACCAAAGCAATGGATGAATTGTCTACCTTGAATGGGCCATCAGGCTGTTTTCCTGCATATATTCCATTTTACATACATAGTAAGTTTTTGCATCAGTCATTGCCTGTATCTTTATTCCATACTTGGCTGGTTTGTTGGGTATATATTGTCTGAAGGGACATTTGCCCCTGAAGGCTGCAAGCATCTCATCAATTGTCACAAGCTCTGATGGAGAATAGTTCCTCAGACAGTGCCATCAGAATTCCACAGATCATCAAGGTTCATTCTTTTGCTGTGATAAAGACCAACTAAAAGTAGTAGGCCAAGAAAGGCTTTCATTTCTACAATGTCAGTGTCACTTGCCTTGCTAGTCTGAACATAATTCTGTCTCTTGTCACTGATGAACTGGTTAGTCTTGTCAACCAATAAATCCACTATTTCAGGTGTGATGAAGAGTCCCCAGAAGTCAGTAGGTGACTGTGCATTTAGGGCTGGTCCTCTTGTCCTTCTCTCCCCCAGAAGACATTATGAGGACGGGTAGGAACTGTTACATTGCGTACTTTCTTCTCCCACCACGTTTTCTTGTCTTTTCCCAGCCACCTATCACGTCTGGGCTGTTTCCGTTGGGGCTCTTGTGGTGGATCATCAGGCCCCGATTCATAGCAATCAGAGTCAGGAATATGCTCATCCTCCTCCACGAAATCTGATTCACCTTCACTGTCATCTTCTGGATCACTTGCAACGTCACATTCGTCCAACAACTTCCGAATCGTCTCCATCTCTTTTTCGTCGTCGGCCATCTTGTATCTGAAAAGTTAACATGAATTTTATAGCTCCAATCATTTAGAAATCTTCCACAAAGCAAATATTATTTGATAATCTGCATTATTATCTTAGATAAACTTATATTATTTTACTTATATTATTTTATATTATATTATTTTCCATTGAAAAGAAAATTTAAGAAAAAATTTATAAATCATGAAAACTTACTTGGTTAGTACCGAGGGGTGACTGCACACCCAACGAGGACAAAATCTCGTCTACTTCTCACACAAGCAGGGGCAGGACTGCAGGACTCTTGGTGCTCCCTCCACTCACAGATTCAGGAAGGTACTGGATAAAACAGGAATATTAGTGTTGCCAATTGAGAAATATGAGCAAAAGACATTTTTAGGGGTATTCAAACACCCCACGGTACTAACGAAGGGTTAAATTGGTTTATAACTTTTTAATGGTCTTTAAGTGGAGTGGATGAACTTTAGAGAAAAAAAATGTTCTTCCTTTATTACTGTGACTATTTTTCCGACTATTTGCTCCCTATACCGAATTCGGTGTATAAATTCACTTCTAACTGTGTTTTTATTTTCAATTTACTATGTTTACGGTTGTACTTATTTAACTGGAATTGTTATAGAATAACCGCTCTTTATCCGCTCTCGACCTTATAGACACGAGTCCAATGCACATGTTTCAGACCCGAGACTGACCAAACCCGGGACGATTTTACTGCTTGAACTTACCCACGCTACACGCATAAACCCTTAGCCGTCAGGTATAAACCCGTGCCGTAGGCCGGTTCATCTACTCCCATTAATCATAGCATAAAGTATAATGTAAACCCTCATTCATTATTCACCCTCTTAAGGCTTACTACCCCAAAGCATCGAAGCCATCCTGATGCCCTAGTGACGTTAAAGGGCAATTGAGGTTCTCCCTTCAGTCAACGAGAGAAAAAGAACCCACGGAAACCTTCAACTGCGAGTATAAGGTTGTAATATATATTCTGCTCGATTTTTTAGTTCATTCAGAACAAAAATTAAAGGACTTATAAGGACAAATTTGCTCGAATTTTTAGTTTATTCACAACAAAAATTAAATGACATAATGACATTAATTACACTAGGCAACAAATTTCAACTTTTTTTTTGTTACAGACACGTGAACTACTGATTCCTACTAAAGCGCTGATGCTGATTTCAGATCTGATATCAAAATTTCTCTATCACGTCCAGATTTTGTGTAACCGAAAACCCCTATTTTTCATTTTTTTTCTCACCCGCTTCTATTACGAAAGCCGTCTAAGCTACTTTTCCATGCCATGTTTATGTTAAGCATACTTAAATAATTAGTGAACAGGGATGTCTTTCCTCCTTTATTCTGGCTTAAGACAGACAGCGGAATTCCGCTGGTGGAGTTACCACCCCTGCGCCAACCATCCACCCAAAGCGCGTTAGTATTTTGTTGTTACTACTGAAAGGCAAATTCCTGTTCTTAAGTGAAACTTTGGTGTGTCCTCTTCCTTTGTCGCTTGTAGGATGACGAGCTCTCCTTCTGCAGGAACCAACAATAATCTCCCATCATATTTGGGTTGAAATTACCTTGGTATCTGTTTTCCATAACTGAGATCTGTTGGTGGAAGCGCTCACCATGCTCGTCACTTACAGCCCCAAGGTTGGCCGGGAAGAAGTCAAGATGAGAATGTAAAAAATGAATTTTCAAAGACATTCTGCATCCCATTATTTCATAAGATTTAAGCATGTTTTCTACGAGTTTACGGTGGTTTTCAGCTTTGTGGTTTCCAAGAAAATTTTTGACAACTTCAACGAAAGATGTCCATGCTCCTAGTTCATTCTCATTTAGGTTAGATGGAAACGATGAGTCGTGGATGACATTGCGGATCTGTGGTCCAGTGAAAACTCCAGCTTCTAGCTTAGCATCTGTCAATATTCTTTTGAATTTATCCTTTAAATATTGGAAACCACTACCTTGATGATCCATACCCTTCACGAAATTTTTCATAAGGCCAAGTTTAATGTGAAGTGGTGGAAGATGTACTTTCTGAGGGTCAATAAGTGCTGGGTGTTTCACATTGTATTTACCAACAACATGTTCAGTTCTAGATGGCCAATCATGTTTTTTGTAGTGGTTCTTGTCATCTCTGCTGTTCCATAGACACAAAAAGCACATATGCTTTGTGTAGCCCAACTGTAACCCAAGAAGTAATGATACAACTTTAAGGTCGCCACAAATATTCCATGTGTGGTCCTTATATTTGATGAGTCTTAGCAGCAGTTTCATCAATTCATAAGTCTCATTAAGGCCAGTGGCATGTGCTACAGGTATTGAAGGTTTTTCATTGCCGTTGTGCAGTAATACAGCTTTAAGGCTAGCTTTACTAGAGTCAATGAACAGTCTCCATTCTTTTGGATCATAGCGACAGCCAATCCCTTGCATCAGACCACTGATATCATGGCAGAAACAAACGTTTTCTTCCTGTAAGTAAAATGATGAAAACTGCAAATGGCGATGGCGGAAATGGGCAACTTTGGTGTTTGGTTGGAGAAGATTAAATTCTTGAAGTCTTGAACCAAGCAACTCTGCCTTTCTTTTGGTAATTCCAAATCGCGCACTAAGTCATTTAACTCCGCTTGACTTAACAAATGTGGGGAAATATTTGCATCTGGAACATATATGCCATCTTTCCCTGTTTCTATATCACTAGCAGAATCTTCAGATGAACTGCTGTCTGTTATCGTTGCTGGTGGAACTGGTGGTGGATTTGTTTCATCATGTGGTACTGGTTTCATTGCTGATTCGCAGTTTGGGTACGTGATCTTTGATTTGTTTTTCTTTGTGAAACCAGCAATCTTTGTCAAACAAAATAACAATCATTGAAGTGATTTTTCGGCTCACGCCAAACCATGGGGACTGAGAACGGCATAGCTTTTCTTTTACCATTCATCCAAGCTATTAACATTGCATTGCACTGTGCACAGCAAATATGTGGTGCCCAGTCCCTCTGTTGGTCTCCTAACTTAGTCAAAATAACACTTGTAGGCAAGTTTAATCTTTGTTATGATGTTTCTACGTTGTGGCTTAGGTGTATATTGTCCACAGACAAAGCAGAAGTTGTCTGGGTGATTTACACAAGCACGTCTATTTGATGCCATTTTGAATTACCATACAATATCTGAAAAAACGTAGAAAGTAATTATTACGATGTGCAAAATAAAAAGAAATACACACCGTAGTACAAAACAAATGCTATAAAAACACACAAGTCACCACAACCTGTCACTTGCTCATCAGCAGAGAGCTTCAACAACCGTTCTGCTTGACTGACCGTTGGGCCGTTGCCCGTTACTATGCTCTTGACTCAGTGTTGCCAACTCGGGATAAATTTTATTTATCAAAATTGTTCGAATTTGTATATAGTTGGCAAAAAAAATTGCTTTAACCTTGAAAAGCATGTTTCATATTACTGGCATTAAGCTGATTAAAACCAAAATCTGGACGTGGTAGAAAATTTTACTAAAAGTGATTTGCATTTTACACAAAATCTAGACGTGATAGAAAAAATCTAATTATAGATTTGAAATCAGCATACCGAAATTAGCTAGGAGCACCTATTTGGTCTTCTGTAACAAAATCTTTGTTGCCTAGTGTTATCAATATAATTCCCTTCTTTTTCTATAACCTCCTCCCACCCGTAGAAAAGTTTTTTTTATGCCACGTTCGAAGAAATCCCTTGGTTTCGAGTTAAAAAAAAACGATCACTTCGTTCTCGATAGCTTCCTTGGATTGCAACTTTTCTCCATCTAGGTGGTGTTGCAGACTTCTGAATAAATGGTAGTCTGAAGGTGCGATGTCCGGAGAATAAGGTGGATGAGGCATTTTTTCCCAACCAAATGCTTCTAATTGGACAGTGGTGATTCGAGCAGTGTGAGGGCGCGTGTTATCCTGGTGGTATAGAACACCTCTGCGATTAATTAATGCAGGACGTTTTTCTTGTAATGCCATCTTTAATCGTTGGAGTTGTTGGCAATACACTTCAGCTGTGATTGTTTGGTTATCTGGCAGAAGCTCAAAATGAGTAATTCCTTGCATATCCCACCAAACGCATAGCAAAATTTTCTTTGGATGGGGTCCATTCCTTGGCTGAGGTTCAGGCTTTGTTTCACGGCTAAGCCACTGATGTCAACGCTTAATATTGTTATAGAGGACCCATTTTTCATCCCCAGTGACGATCTGATTAAAAAACGGTGCCTGCAGTTGCCGAGAATGCAGTGATGTGCAAATATCGATTCGATGTTGAAGATTCGCTTGTGACAAATCATGCGGAACCCATTTTCCAACCTTCACTACTTTTCCTAACAGCTTCAAATGACGATGAATGGTCATATGGCTAACGCCGAGTTGCAGGCCAAGTTTTCTTACAGTTACCGTTGGATTTTCCTCCACTGTTGCTTTCAGCAACTCTTTATCTAACTCATTTGGTCGTCCTGTTCGTTAGCAATCTTTCAGACTGACGTCTCTATTTCTGAACTTCTCAAACAATCTCCTACACATCCACTCGCTCAAAACATCATCTCCAAAACTCTTTGAATGTTTCTTGCGGATTCACTAGCATTAGCTCCTTTATGGAACTCATACAGCATCACATGTCGAATATGCTCTTTCGTGGGCTCCATGTTTTTTCAATTACTGTAATATCGTAAGGGTGGCGTTGTAACTGTATGAAAAACACCAGAGAAAATATTCATTACCCTAATCCTACACTCACCTAAGTCATTCTGTATCGTGATAAAACCTGTGCGAACCTGTCGCCGAGTGTATTTTGCAACATTTCTAAAACTATTTCACATTATCTAGAGGTTATTCTATTACCTATCGTCCCTTCTCTAATAAGCAGAATTTATGTTACAACCTGATAAATACTGTAGCTTTGGTATCAACATTGACGCCACAACACCAACTATATAATATACAAGGGCCACTCACAATATTTTGCCCCATCTTTTTTTTTTCTTTCCAAGTTTCCTTGGAAGTTCCAGAAATTTTGTACACAAGTAGTTACATACCTTTATTACAAGTTTTTATTTTTCCACATAGTCTCCATCTTTTTCTACGGCTTTCCTCTACCTCGAAACAAGGGCCTTTATTCCTTGCTGGTAAAAGTCCGCTGGGTTCCGCTGGGGCCACCTCTTAAACTCCTCAACAACCTCATCGTCACTCTGAAACTTTCTTCCACAAATAGCATCCTTCATTGACTCAAACAAATGGAAGTCTGAAGGTACCAAATCCGGACTGTATGGAGGGTAGGGTAACACAGTCAAGTGCATTTTTGTGATGGCTCTTGTTTGCAAACTATTGTGTGGTCTTGCGTTATCGTGCAAAAGAAAGACGACTTCCAGTTTTTTCTCCGGTCGAACTCGCTTTATACAGTACGTCTCTGGAGTCTCTGTACGGAGCAATATATGCTTCTGAGTTGATTGTTTGTCCTTTCTTAATAAGACTATGATGATACAAATTGAGACAGGTTTCTCTAACGGCCCCATTTTTGCATGAATACAATTTAACAAACACAAAAAATAGAGTTCTCATCTGGCATACATCCGTCAACATTAGATCATATGAATAATCACCATTAATATCATTTTGAAACCACAACTATAAATTTTATAACTTTATTAATATATTATTTTGCGTTTTTCCCATATTTAAGTATTCCTGCCAAGGTCGTACTGTATACTTGTACGCACCGTGTCTTCTGACTTCCCAGGCACCACAGTTCACCTGACAGCCAGCTGCAATAGTTGTCCCCCAGCTACAGAATCCAGAGGTAAGAAGCTAGTGAGCATGCTATGAGAAATGATATAAAAAAATATTGTTACACTTGTTACAATGTACAATTCACTGACATGAGTAAACTACCAGTGTCTCCACAAATTAAAACTACCAGTGTCTCCACAACTTAAACAACATTCTTCTTCACATCAACCTAGCAACATCCGCTCTTGCAGCAACTCTACACCAACAGCTTTCCATGCAGTAGCATTTACCATTTCAAGTTCCCCATGCTATTCAGCAAAGAAAAACTTTGTGAGCACAAGGCATTCTAAGAACATTGAATGTTTGGAACTCCTGAGAAGTTCCCTCATAATCTTTTGCCAACCAATTTACAAGTGTCTCGGTACTTTCTCTCTCTCAAAAAAAAAAAGTTAAAATGCAGCTAACAAACCACTCATCAGACAAATAACTCAGGAGCTACTAAAACTTTGGCAGCAAGTATCATTCCCCACACTTCAGGAAAAAGCTGTTTCAAAAGGTAGCAAGATTCATAGAAAGAGGAGCAACGTTGAGTAGATCAGAAACATCAATGAAACTAAAAAGTGAATATATAAATAGTCTCAGTAATTTGTTTAATATATGTTCCTGTAAATGTAATTTAAAATCTCATATAGACATAGGATGCATTGATGATTGTAAAGAAATTCACATAGATCACATATGTCGGAGAGATGAAAAGTACCAACAGAGGGATTACAGTTTCTACTTGATCAGAGGAGTGATCGTAAAATGTACATAAGATAGTGTAGATGTGCATGCCACACAAATTTTACAAAAGAGATACAAGTGGAAGCTCTCAGAACAAGTAAGTAAAGAAAAGAAAACCATCAATCTTTCCACTGAAGTTCAACCTTTGAGCTTAGTAGGAAATTCTTCAGATGAAGACAGTGATAATGGGATAATGGAAACTGAAGACTGTGGTCTTGAAAAGACTGGAAGCCAAATGAGAATGTCTTTGCGGCATGTTGCAATGTTGGCAGATAGATTTGGTGTATCAAATCGTGCTACTGCTGCTATTGCAACTGCAACTTTGAGAGACACTGGTATGATCACCAAAGAAGATGACCATCTCGTAATAGGGAGAAGTAAAGTGCAGACAGAAAGAGAAAAACTTCGAAAATCATTGAAAAGTGATAAAGTGAATCCTATTATAGTGGGCCGGTCAAAAATTGAAAAGTCCTCTAGAAAAAAACTTAACGGCGTTTTTGTTAAGAGCAGGCACCCACCTTAGATAAGTAGTACTGAGGATGCCAAACAAGATGTGGGTGGATGCCACTCTTAATTTTGGGTTTGAAGGTCCCACACATGGTTACAAAAGTCAAATTCTGAAAAATTCCGAATTTTTGCATTTCAGTGGCGGCTCTATGTAACAACGTATTTAAAGGTGTATCATTAGCACATAAAGCATATTTTTGTGATTTTATGGATAATAATTCAATGTAACTGTGAATCTGGGTGTCTTTATTTCCATTAAAACTACATTTAGTATGCTGGGTGAGGTGCGCATGTGCCTACTACTACTACTACTACTACCATAGTACAAGTAATAGTATACTTTCACATGTTGAATATTTTCAATGCACTGGCTGGCCAGACATTGGTTTGGTATATGCAATTAAAAGAGTGCAGACAGTGCCAGCTGGTAAAATAATAATAATAATACTGCTAAAGGATTGGTATGTTTCGAATTGTTTCAATATATATGTGGCTACTACATACTGCCATTCCAACTTGTCTTTGTAGGTAGGGGGGCTCATCAGCAATGGACCCTGTAGCTGTCATCAAGCGCAAGAGGAAACGTCAGGATGTCAGTAAGGATTGTTGCTTCTTCTGCTAAAGCAGCGCTGGTGACCTGCGCACAGCATCAGCAGAAGGAAAAACAACAACTATGACTGTGGGCGATGAGAGAAAGAACCTGGGAGATACCTACTATCTTGATGTTTTACAAAGACTGGAAAGTCATTCCAAGGATGAGTTCAATGCATTGGAACTCAAGTGGCATAAATCATGCTACTCTTTATTCTCCTCTGAAAGCAAACTCAAAAGGCTGCGAAGTCAGCAGCAGACCATGGGTGCATCGGCGACCACAAAAAGTGCAGGCTCTCAGGCTTTTCCCCCAAAGAGTAGACGTTCAACACCAGTGATTGACTGGACCCTCTGCATGTTTTACGAAAAGAAGACCACAATGGAAAAACTATATATGCTTACAACATGGTATCGTATGTGGTACCTTTACTTCTTCATTAAATATAAATTATTAATTAATTGAATTAAATATCTACAAAATTGCCTCGGGATTGGCGACATAGCCTATTGGGAATGAAATAATTGCCATACATACATAGAACCCCAAATGTAGGCATTGAACCTGCATGACAACAAGAAAATCAAATTTATTATTTCGTATACAAAATTCTCCATTGCTGGCTCGTGAAAATTACTTCGAGAGAAGAGCCAACGAACTTTGCAACTTCAGCAAATAATAAAATACGAAGATTATATTATAGCGGCTCGCTCGGGGCTTGTTTATGTTACAGCGATGCTTTAAGCAAGGAAGATGTACTTTATTTTCCTATAAGTTCTGAGTGAAATCCTCATAATATAAAACCTAATAACTAAAAAAAAGGATAGGCCTATACCTTCAGGTATTTAAATATAGTGACTGCTTATATTAATTACATCAAACAAATCGTTGTGTAACTCCATCGTACCGCGGCCCTACATCGAAAAACATCGTCGCGTCCTACGAACAGAAGAGAGGCTCAACAAAATAATAAGGTAAGGCAATTTCTTTCTTTACCATTAAGGAGCGCAAATACCGAGGGAAAATAAACATATAGAGGTCCTTTGGAGACCTACACATACATAACTCTCTAACGAAAAAACGTAGGGCTTTTGTCGTTAACTCTCCACTGTAATCTGCTGGAAATTTCCAACGGATGAGGGGATGTAGGGGGCCGATCCCTTTACCTTTACACTAACACAAACTTTACCTTTACACGAACACAAACTTTACCTTTACATTAATCGTAAACAAAGCCTTGTTCATTTAACAGGCTTAATTCACTTTAGGTCCTATAAGAAATAGGCCAATTTCGACATAAGCATATTTAGTAGGCCCACAACCTAAGCCTATTTAGTAGTCCCACTTCACCTTACCTAATAGGCCTAATATACTCATACACTGAAGGCCTACTTCAAACTAAAATTGTAATTTAAATATAAAAGAAGCCTACCTCACAAAGAAGGCCCTACTCTTTATACTTAAGGCCTATCCTAACTAAAAACACTAAATTTATAATTCAACCTGTTGCTTGTACCCTGTGGTGAATGGACGTGCTGTCTCGCTCTCTCTATTTAACACCAAAATTAGAAGGGAATAATCTACTCGGCGGTTTATTCTGTTTACATCCGAAAGTGTATAAAGTATCAGTGAATCCGTGCATATAAATTATAAAGTGAAATTCATTAAAATTAAGAAAGTGCAATACAGTTTACATAATTGATCACCAGTTTTAACGTATATATTCAAAACGAAATACGGTTGGCATTCGAGAAAATTTGAAACAAGACAGGAAAAAGGTCACAAAACGCAAAGGTCAGAAAACCCTCGAAATACCCTCGACCATCGAAATGAAAGAAATAGATATAAAAGTAAATAAATAAAGAATTTGTGTGGGTATTTCTTCTTACGCTAATTAAGGAATAGCATGGATATGGGTCCAAATTCTCACTTAATCTGTAATTTGTGCAATTAGTAACAACGGAAACTAGCGATTAGATGTGATTTCTGCCAACGATTAAACGACTTTAACTGCATGAATTGGAATGATGGGAAATAACTCTTGTCTCGAACGCGAAACACGTCGTGGGGATCAAATTTCTATGTGGCGCATGTACACAGACCGTAAATTCTTTCGCGGTCTTTAAAGAAATGGAGATAGCAGACTCGAAAGTTACAAAAAAGAATGAAATAATGGGGACACATGTGGTCCGAAATGGTCCCAACGAAAAACAGGGTGGATGAGAGAGAAGACGAAATAACGAATAACAGCATAATAACGAACAACAATTTAATAACAAATAACGATATAAACAAATAATACGGAAGGAAGACATAGATGAAAGGAAAGAAATAAGTAAAAGTGCGAAGTAGACAAACGGTCCAACGAGCGAAATGATAAAAAGATAACTAAAAACTAAAATAGAAAATAAACAGCCAAAGAAAAATAATGATAATGCCAAAACTAAGAACTTGGAAAATAATAAGAAAGAAAGCAGAAGCGTAGAAAATATCGTATGCAAATACTACGCGAAAGGAAACTGCAGATATCGGGATGGGCAATGCATATATGCACATCCCACATTATGCAAAATGCATTACACAAGTGGATACTGCAATTTGATAAGAAATGCATGTTCCACCATCTTACGGTCTGCAACACTTATGAAAGATATGGGAGTTGCAAATACGAAAAAAAATGCCGATACCACCACCCTCAAAGGAACGCAACGAGGGAACAAAAAACGAACATCAAAGAAGAGTGGCAATTTTTTAGACGCAGCCAACACATTTCAGCTGCTAAATACTATCCAGCAATTACAAAACCAGCTGACAAATATAGAATCCGAGAGCCGGACAGAAGGTACGAACAAAGGCACTTCATGCGTTATCGGGACAACAGGTACCGACAAAGATAAAAAGAGGTAAATTCTCGGAGGACCACAAGGCAACGAAACCGGCACCCCCATTGGAAAACAAATCGGAACCACCTGTATGCGAAAAAGAAAGAGAAAAAATAAAAATAATCCTAGCCAACATACAGGGCCTTAAATCAAACCATTCCACGAACAAAGTTATACCTGAAAGGACTCATGCAAGAAGCCGGAGCAGACTTTGCATGCCTCACGGAAACTCATCTAAAGGACTGCCAGGCGAACTGTGAAAATTGTGAGTCCTGTATTGACAAAAAAGAAATACAAATTGACAACTATAACATCCTCCGAGCCGACAGAACAGTGAGACGTAAAGGAGGATGTGCTATTTACACACGCGAAAGGCACATAGCAGAAATGGCTATAAGTACCTCAAACAACTACGTAGAATGTGTAGCAGCAAAAATTGAAAAATTAAATATGGTACTAATTGTAATGTACAGACCCCCAAACACGCCAACCTCAAAATTTTCAGATTCCATTACAGAGGTAAGAAACTTAGTAAAAGATCTACACTCTCCAACCCCAAATATTTTTCTCTGTGGTGATTTTAATTTCCCATTCATGAAATATAAAAGGATAGGAAAAAATATATGTATACACCAGGACAAGGGGGGCACACGAGAAGACCAGGAGCAGGTAAAAATGCTACTAGCTTAGCTGATGAATTTATGTTAACGCAAGAAATAACAGAAAACACAAGAAAAAACAACTGCCTAGATTTGGTATTCACAAACAACAGTAATCTAATTGATAATGTAGAAATACCCCAACTATGATATCAGACCACAACATCATTGAAATAACAACTAATATAAAGGCAACAGGAAAGGAAAGAACACGCACAACAGAAAGAAGCAAATTCGAAATTTTTAATTTTCACTCCAAAGCTATAAACTGGGAAGATGTGACATCCAGCATGGAAGTAATAGATTGGAAAACCATTTTCGAGGCCAAGACAACGGAAGAGATGCTAATGACGTTAGAGGAGAAGACGTTAGAAATTGTGGAAAAACATGTCCCAAAGATACAACAAAGAGGAAAGAGAAGCAGGTTCGAAAGACAAAAGAGGGCATTGTTTCGAAAGAGAAAAAGAGTGACTGCAAAATTAAGTAATTGTAAAGATAACATCAGAAAAATATTAAATGATAAACTACAAAGTATCGATGTCGTCATACAGGAACTAATCGAGAAGCATACAGAAAAAGAAGATGACGCTATAGAAGCGATAAAGGCTAACTCAAAGTACTTCTATAATTTCGCAAAAAGAAAGTCGAAAAACCATGCGACTATCGGACCTTTAAAAAATGAGAACAGTGATCTGATGATCTAACAGAAGTATCTGAAATATTAAAGCTCAGTATGAATCATCTTTCAGTATCCCAAAAACTGACAAATTGATATGCGATAGAAACGCGTTCTTTGAAGAAGAACCACAAGGGGAAAGTATAACGGATTTCGACTTTACGACGGATGATATTACACAAGCCATAGGGAAACTAAAAACACACTCAGCGGCAGGACCGGATAAATGGAATGCCACACTGATCAAAAACTGCAAGAATGCAATCGCTGAGCCCCTATACTGGATATGGAGACGATCATTAGACACGGGAGAAATACCGGGCATCCTGAAGAGCGCGAACATAGTCCCAATATATAAAGGAGGAGATCGATCCGAGGCCAAAAACTATAGGCCAGTGTCGCTTACATCTCATCTCACTAAAATATTTGAAAGAATAGTTAGACAGAAAATCTATGACTTTTTGGAAACTCAGAAAAAATTCAATGATAACCAACACGGGTTTCGGTCAGGCAGATCATGCCTATCACAACTAATGGAACACTACAACAACATTATTGATTCACTTGAAAGTAATGAAAACTATGATGTACTATACACAGACTTTGCTAAAGCGTTCGACAAGTGTGACCACGGAATCATAATACATAAACTGAAATATATGGGAATAACAGGAAAAGTAGGGAAATGGATATATAATTTCCTTAGTGAGCGGAGGCAAGTCGTTACAGTACAAGGAGTATCTTCATCAGAATCAGAGGTCCTCAGCTCAGTACCACAAGGAACAGTATTAGCTCCACTACTCTTCATAATCATGCTAACTGACATAGATGAGGACGTTACCAGAGACAGCACAGTAACATCCTTTGCGGATGACACAAAGATCAGTAGAAAAATAAGAAACCCAGAAGACATAGGATCTCTACAAACCGACATAAACAATCTACAAGTGGACGGAAGACAACAATATGAAGTTTAACACCGAGAAATTTCAGCTATTACGGTACGGAAAAAGAGAAGACCTAAATCCATGGAATATTATACCCCAAATGGACAGGAAATTCAGAGAAATTCCAGAGCAAAAGATTTAGGGGTTGTAATGACAGATGATGCGAAATTTGAAACACAAAATAAGATAGCAGTAAACAGAGCAAAGAGAATAACGGGTCAGATATTGAGAACCTTTAAACGAAGGGATAGGAATGTAATGATTCCTCTACTGAAAACCCTGATCATACCCAAATTGGAATACTGCTCGGTCCTAACATCCCCATATAAAAAAGAAGACATTAGACAGCTGGAGGGGATCCAAGAAGCTTCACAGCCAAGATCAATGGGTGCAAAGAACTAAATTACTGGGAAAGGTTACGCGAACTAGACCTATTCACTGGAAAGGAGAAGAGAGAGATACACCATTATTTACACTTGAAAAATAATGGAGAAACTAGTCCCTAATCTTACTCTGAACCCAGTAACTCCCCTAAAAACGGTGGAAAGTAGAAAAAGAAGACTGTGTCGTGTTCTCAAATTAAAGGCGAGACAGGGAACATCCTTAACCCTGAATGAAAATAGTTTTGTAGTGGGGGACCAAAACTGTTTAATCAGTTGCCCAAAGACCTAAGAAACACGAAGGGAGTTGCAGTGGACATCTTCAAATGAAGACTAGACGCCTGGCTCAGAACAATCCCCGATGAGCCGAGCATAGCTGGCTATGTGAGGTGGAGAGCACAAGAAACCAACTCACTACTTCACCAGGCCAACTCGAGAGGAGGGGCGACAGGCTTGACCTTCGCGAAATGAGGAATCATCGCGCGAAACCTTTGTAAGGTTGTAAGGTAAGGTTGTGGTGTAGGTCATAAAATTTATTTCAGCAATTTAACTTACTCATAAGACTCATTAACATCACAAAATTAAACTCCAACCTTTAACATCAAAAATTTCAACTCAGAACTTTAACATCACAAAGACCTAAAGCAGTTGCACGAATTCAAACCTACACCCACATAACACACACATTCTAAGTCCTATTTGACATATAGGCGTAACACATTCTAAGTCCTATTTGACATATAGGCGTAACACATTCTAAGTCCTATTTCACATATAGGCATAAAACAGACAAGGCTTGATATAAGGGTCTCAAATGCAACATTTGAGGATCTTTATTCAGCCAAATTGGTTAACCTAACACAAAACTAAAAAATAAAACCCTACAACAAAATCTACATTTACACACATATACACAGTATATAAATATATACATACAACTCCAAGCATCCAATTCTTCTTTTAAAGAAGAATCACTCAACATATTTCATCAACAGACACATGCATTCCTTGCAAACAGATTGGATTCCTTCAAAACCCCAAACCTTCTAGACCTACCTGTAGGAAACAAAACATTTACTCAAATATAACTACGGGTATTGACTTCACTGGAGTGGTGAATCCAAGTTTTGAAGACCAACTGGATTCCGAGGAATGCAAAAAAAATAAATACATATATATATATATATATATACACACACACACACACACACACGCGCGCGCACGCACGCACACACACTGTACTTTTTACATGTGTGTCAAACAAAACAACCTGTCTGAACATAATCAAGGATCGGAGAGTAAAAGCTTTTATTGCTGCACTCTGGTTCTGTGCACAAAATTTTGTGCCAAAAATTATATGGTTGGACAGTGGCACATACAAACAATTCTACTCTAAAAGGTTTTATGGCCTACCTTGGCCATAGCCAAAACTATTCAACAAGGGGCTGATAGACTACTTTGGCCATAGCCAAAACTATTCAACAAGGCCCTTATGGCCTATCTTGGCCATAGGGCAAACTCTTACAAGGGTCTTGTGGCCTCCCTTGGCCAGAGACCAAACTCTTACAAGGGACTTGTGGCCTTCCTTGGCCAGAGACCAAACGCTTACAAGGGTCTTGTGGCCTCCCTTGGCCAGAGACCAAACTCTTACAAGGGTCTTGTGGCCTCCCTTGGCCAGAGACCAAACTCTTACAAGGGTCTTGTGGCCTCCCTTGCCAGAGACCAAACTCTTACAACGGTCTTGTGGCCTCCCTTGGCCAGAGACCAAAGTACAAAAAGGGTCTTGTGGCCTCCCTTGGCCAGAGACCAAACTACAAAAATGGACTTGTGGCCTCACTTGGCCAGAGACCAAACTACAAAAAGGGTCTTGTCTTGTGGCCTCCCTTGGCCAGAGACCAAAGTGCAAAAAGGGTCTTGTGGCCTCCCTTGGCCAGAGACCAAACTACAAGAAGGATCTTGTGTAAAGTGACCATATTTTTAGGAGCAAAAAGCGGGACATTTTTCTATTTTTGGAGTTATAAATTAAAATGACTATATTTTCAGGAGCCAAAAGCGGGACACCTCTCTACCTTATATATATATATATATATATATATATATACATTCAACTGCAAAGAACACGCAGTATAAATAACGTAAAGAACGACGCTTGTATAGGAGATATTCCGCGCAAGACGAGAGAGAGAAAACGGAACAAATGAAAAAATGAAGTAACCACCTGGGAATCGAACCCGGGATCTTCCGATTGCCGGTCAGACGCGATACCATTACACCATGGACTTCACTCTTCCAAATGCCGTAATTCTTCTACATACTCGCAGAAACCAATGCCCCAAGGGGGCACCTCCCGCATGCCGTAACATTATATACATTCAACTGCAAAGAACACGCAGTATAAATAACGTAAAGAACGACGCGTGGTTACTTCATTTTTTCATTTGTTCCGTTTTCTCTCTCTCGTCTTGCGCGGAATATCTCCTATACAAGCGTCGTTCTTTACGATATATATATATATATATTTATATGGAACATAATTATTACTTCACTGCTTGTATTTTTCTCTTGAGTACATAATTATGAAAAAAATTAACTCAACTGAGAATGGCTTATATCTATGACATACCAATACACAATATTATCGTACTTGCTTTTCAATTCCCGTACTTTTCAGTTGATGAAATCTTCTGAAGTAACTCCGGAGTTGATTTCAACATAGTGTAGAACTCCATACAGGTTTGATTGAAGTTTATTTTAGTTAAAAGTAAAGCTTTTAGAGTTGAGACTTTCAGTTGTGCTTTCTCAGATGTCCACGTCTTATTCATTTCAGAGAAAGCACGTTCAGTCGAAGCATTAGTTCCTGGAAGACAGGGTATGAACTGAACTAATGCTGACATTCGTTGATGATTGATATCTCTGGCCTTGAAATGAGTGAATACTTCCACTCAGCGCTGGTCTGTTGATAACTTAGATGCATTCCACTCTGCTACTTTCTCATCACTAATGTACTTTGCAAAACACGTGAACTCATCAAATAATTCAGTGTCAAATATGGGGTCAAATATTTGTTTTTCAGCAGCAAAATCCATTGTTTTCTCAACAACTGACTACTTTGGAACTTGTTTTAATAAAGCCCACTGCGTACACTCAACGTTTGGCAAGTGACCCGACCACTGATCCAAGTACTTAACACATGTGTCATAAAACTCAACTAATATTTTCTTTACGGATAAGGAATCATTAGAATCAATCAACCCATCTTGTTCAAATTTGTTTACAAGACTCCTGACTGAGAGTGGCACAAACACATTATCTTTCTTTGATTGCAAATTATCCTTCAGATCAGAAATTGCACTCATCACTCCCACAACTGATATATGTTCACCCTGAATCTTTAAAACCACTTGGTGAAAAATGGCTGCTTGACAGTGCACAAAGTTGAGCCAGATCTCTGATTGTGGGTTTTCAAAAAAGTTTTTCAGTATCACTGGACACTTGCTTTGGCTCAGAAAGTATGATCTTAGACCAGGAAACAACTTGAGTATTCTTTCAACTGCAGGCATTAATGCCAACTACCTTGTTTTACTATATCCCAGTAACTGTTTATATTCGATGTCCAGAAAATCACAAAACTCTTTCAGCTCTTCTACTCGAACAGTATAGATGTAGAAATATGAATATATTTTTACAACCACTGTTTCCACATCAATTGGCAGACAGTCACTGGCAGACTGAACAGCATTATGTACAATATGTGCAAAACAACCAATCCCAATTATTTCTCTACCAATGTAATCATTTAGCTTCCTGAAAATGTTATTCACTCCTTTTCTTGCAGCACCACCAAAATTACAGTTAGTGTTATCACCACAGAAAGCAACTAATTTTCTGCCCAGTTCATGCTCTTCAATAATATCAGTTAAATATTTCACCACAATATCTGAGGTTTCTCCAGGCTGAGATTTAAAGTCAATAAGCTTCACTTGAGCACCTTCATATGGCTGAAAGAAGCGAATTAAAACAGGAAACAGCTTGATGTTTCCATCGTTGCTTGCATCAGTTAGCATTGTTATGCAATGAGCATCCTTTAATTTTTTTAATTCTGTTGTTGTTGTTGTTGTTTAGCCGATCAGCCTACCCTGATCGAGCAAGCCGGCGGCACGCAGGTAACCGATCGCCCTCTTCGGAGTGGACCAGAGGTTCAGCGCACTAGTGATGTTGTGTTGTGTTCGTTGTTGTGCTAGAGCGGTACAGTCTGTCATAATGTGTTCAATTGTTTGTGGTATGTCGTGGCACAGGTGGCAGGTGTCGTCTATGGAGTTGTCTAGTCTGTGTTTATATGTTAGTAAGTTGGGGTGATGTCCACATCGGAATCGTGCTAAGTTAACTCGATCCGATCTGCTCAGGCTGATCTCTGACCTGTTAATGGGTGGCGGCTTCGCACCTAGGACCGCATTCGGACCGAGTCGTGTCAGTGCTTTGTGGGTTAGGTGTGTGTGTATGTGTTTCTGTACTGTGTGATGTCTGTGGGGCGTGGTATGGAATGGAGTATTTGGTTATAATGTCTCTCTGGTGTTACCTTAATGGTGCGAGGTGACGGTGCGTGATTGTACATGTAGTGGCAAGGGTGTTGTGGGTTAGTTGTCGCTGCTGCCATGAATTGTGTTCCCCTCATGTCTAAATGTTCCCTAACTTTCAGTATTTTTGTTTCTGTGTGCAGGTGTTCTATTGGTGTTGTTTGAGTGCATCCTGTAATGATACGAAGTGCGTTGTTTTGTATTGTCTGTAAGGTGTTTATGTGTGTGTTTGAGATAATGGGTGCCCAGCATGGGCTAGCATAGTCCATAACTGAGCGAATATATTGTTTGTATATGAGTGATGTTGTTTCCTGCTGGTGTCCAAAGTTTGTGCCTGTTAGTACCCTAAGCGTGTTAAGTCTTGACGTACATTTGTTTTTAATATCCTGAATGTGGTTTGCAAAAGATAATGATGTGTTGTATGTGACCCCAAGTATTTTGGTCCTGTGAGTGTGTGGAATGTTGATGTTGTTTAGTGTAAGCTGTGGAATTAACTGGTGTTCTTTTGTATTGCTTGTAAGCAAGGTGACGGTTGATTTTGTGGGCGCTACTTTGAGTCTATTGTGTGTGAGCCAGTCTTGCATACTGTTTATGTATGTTTGTAGGTTATTTGTAGCGGTGTCGATGTTGTTGTGGGTGGATGTTAGAGTGATGTCATCTGCATATGATGATAATGTAAGCTTGTTATCTATGGGTGTTGGAATGTCATGCATGTATAAGTTGAAGAGTGTTGGTGAGAGAACAGAGCCTTGAGGGACCCCGTTCGGAAAAAGCTTGTTTTTGGATGACTTTCCATTAAATGTGACATGTGAGTATCTTCCTGAAAGATAGTTGCTCAGCCACCTTTTGGTGTTATTGTGCAGGTTTGTGTTGAGTATTTTGTTTATGAGAGGGAAGCGTGGGATAGCACCAAATGCTTTACTAATGTCTATTGTTGCTAATAGTGTACGTTGAGCTGGTCGTCTGGAGTTGATGCCATCCATGATGTGCTGCGTGAGGTTAGTGAGTAATGTCGTGGTTGAGTGGTGAGGTCTGAATCCATGTTGAGTAGGCGATAGTGGAATGTGTGGGTTGGTGATTTGTAAGAGTAGTCTTTCTGTTACTTTTGAAGGTGTGCATAGTAAAGTAATGGGTCTATAGGAAGCTGGTTCTGTTGGATTTTTGTTTGGTTTGAGTACGGTAGTGTAATAATTTTACCTTGTTTCCATATGTCAGGAAAAATACAGTGTTGGTATGAATATGTGCTGATATTTGAGAGACATGTGTGTCAAACACAACAACCTGTCTGAACATAACCAAGGATCGGAGAGTAAAAGCTTTTATTTAATTCTGTTTCAGCATATGGTGCAAATACTGTACATTTGAAACAATCGCTTCGCACTTTGTTCTGGCACATGAAAATTTTGGTTCAAAGCATGTTTTCAAAATTTTTGTTGCACAGTCAGTAGATCTGAAGCTTTGATTTTCCCTGACTGTATGGTAAACCCACAAACCCTCAGCAGCAGCTACTTCTAAATCCTTATTACTAGGCGTCACACTTTTAAAATAATCACTCACTATCTTACTAGATGAAGCACCGATATCAATCGATTTGTGTCTTTTTGAGCCAAGATGCTTAGTAATATCATTAATCCCACCATGTCCAATGCTGAAGTCACTTCTACATTTCTCACACCGTACATCACTTTCTGCTGTTGTTTTTGTAATAAATGGATATTTAGACTGTAGATGTGCATTAAATGTACACTTCCTTTTAGTTTTAGACATTTTGTGTTGTCAAACTAGGCCTACGACCTTACGTACGATACAATTAATAACTTTCCTTATCCTTCAAACGAAAAAGTTTAACCTAGCTGCAAAAGAAAAAAAAAGGATGCAGGGATAAAAATTAATTAAGGTTATTAATTAAGCAAACATAAAAACATAAAAGCGTTACACTGCAACACAACTTTACACAGAGGCCGCTCATGAAACACTGAAACGCTAGTCGGGAATCACGGCACTGCCGCACGGCAACATGTATCGTACCAGTTCAGTTTGCAAGTTACTATTTAGATTTGGAATTCAGAATGTGGCATAATTCTATTAATTCATAAAGGACATCTAATGTCTAATGTGACAGTAATTTTAATAAAGCGGGACATTTATGAAAATTTGCTCCAAATGCGGGACATTTATGAAAATTTGCTCCAAATGCAGGACATTTTCGGGACATTTTGAAAAGAGGGACACATGTCATAAATTCGGGACTGTCCCGCTCAAAATCGGGACTCTGGTCACCTTAGTCTTGTGGCCTCCCTTGGCCAGACACCAAACTACAACAAGGGTCTTATGGCCTCCCTTGGCCAGAGACCAAACTACAACAAGGATCTTATGGCCTCCTTTGGCCATGGGCCAAACAAGGGTCTTATGGCCTCCTTTGGCCATGGGCCAAACAACAATGCTCTTATGGCCTCCCTTGGCCATGGGCCAAACAACAAGGGTCTTATGGCCTCCTTTGGCCATAAGCCAAACAACAACGGTTTTATGGCCTACCTTGGCCATGAGTCAAGCAAGAACGGTCTTATGGCCTCCCTTGGCCATGGGACCAAACAAAAAGGTCTTATGGCCTCCCTTGTCCATGGGCCAAACAAAGTGGTCTTCTGGCCTTCTTTGGCCATGGGCCAAACAACAAGGGTCTTATGGCCTCCCTTGGCCATGGGCCAAACAACAAGGGTCTTATGGCCTCTTTTGGCCATGGGCCAAACAACAAGGGTCTTATGGCCTCCTTTGGCCATGGGCCAAACAAGGGTCTTATGGCCTTCTTTAGCCATGGGCCAAACAACAACGGTCTTATGGCCTACCTTGGCCATGGGCCAAACAACAACGGTCTTATGGCCTCCCTTGGCCAGAGACCAAACAACACAAAAACAGTACAGGATTCAAAGTCCCAAGCCCTCCAGATCTACCTGAGGATGAGTAACATTTACTCTACTAAAACTACCGGTATTGACTAGTCTCAAGTGGTAGGAGGTTTGAATACAGTACAAACTCTTTTAACCAAACAACGCAACCTGGAAGTACAGTACATTTCAATTAACTCACCAACGTAGAAGTCACTTTAAAACATAAATCGTCAACAAAACAAAGCATGCAAAACTCCAAAACAACATTAGTAAACCAGCATTTAAAAACTGGTGACTTATAAAACTTAGCCAAATAATGAGCAAAGTTAAAATGCTTAATAACTTTACTTTAATTCCAAACTGATTGACATAACTTTAACTAAACTTGAGAAGTTGGCCTCTTGAACTTTTATATTTAAATAGGTCTTGATTAATCTTTCTCTTTTTAAATTCCTACTTCATTCCTTTTAATCCATTTCACATGGTTTAAAACATAGTTTGTCAAAAAATTTAATCTATAACATACAAATTTTTCTCCGCCCACCCCCGGCTATATGGAAAAACTATATATGCTTACAACATGGTATCGTATGTGGTACCTTTACTTCTTAATTAAATATAAATTATTAATTAATTGAATTAAATATCTACAAAATTGCCTCGGGATTGGCGACATAGCCTATTGGGAAGGAAATAATTGCCATACATACATAGAACCCCAAATGTAAGCATTGAACCTGCATGACAACAAGAAAACGAAATTTATTATTTCGTATACAAAATTCTCCGTTGCTGATTCGTGAAAATTACTTCGAGAGAAGAGTCAACGAACTTTGCAACTTCAGCAAATAATAAAATACGAAGATTATATTATAGCGGCTCGCTTTAAGCAAGGAAGATGTACCTTACAGTATTTTCCTATAAGTTCTGAGTGAAATCCTCATAATATAAAACCTAATAACTAAAAAGGATAGGCCTATACCTTCAGGTATTTAAATATAGTGACTGCCAATATTAATTACATCAAAGCAACTCGTTGTGTAACTCCATCGTAGAGCGGCCCTACATCGAAAAACATCGTCGCGTCCTACGAACAGAAGCAAGGCTGAACGAAATAATAAGGTAAGACAATTTCTTTCTTTACCATTAAGGAGCGCAAATACCGAAGCCAAATAAACATAAAGAGGTCCTTCGAAGACCTACACATACATAACTCTAACGAAAAAACGTAGGGCTTTTGTCGTTAACTCTCCACTGTAATCTGCTGAAAATTTCCAACGGATGAGGGTAACCGGCAATCATCCCATGGCCCTATAGTTTTTTCACAACCACAAAGAAACTGCACAGGGTGGAGACAATGGAGAAGTCAGATGATTTGATCCAGCGTGCCAAACACGACCGTGTCATGAGCATACCGTTGTCAGCGGTGAGTGATGTGATTGCAGTTGAAGGCTGCTATCATCTGGCATGTTTGATGACATTTGAGAGACGTACTAGAAAACAAGCGGTGTCAGAGGAGCAGCAAGGGCCTGAAAATGAGTGCATGACGAAGCTGTGCAAAGACTTGACAGCAGTGGCGGCTCGTCGGTAGGCACTGCGGAACTGCAGTACCCCTAAATTTTTTATTTACAATTGAAATAATCAAGAACAATATAAGGATGAGCTCACTGAATAAGTTTTTCAATAACTTTTGAAACTTTTATTCATTGCTCAATGCTCATCCTTTTATTTCAGTAATTATTTCAACCCATTCTTAGAGACAGCACCCCTAGAATTTTTAGTCACGAGCCGCCACTGCTTGACAGTAGACCTGTCTCGTGGTCACGTATACGACATGGCAGACGTCTGGGACAGATACGAGAGTATGTGTAATGACACCGGCATCACCGTGAAATACTCCAGGAGAACAACGTTCTACGAAGATGTTCAAAGGCTGCTTGGATCAAACGCCAGCTATGTACGCCCATTGTCAAGGGGCCCGCTGCTGATATACCCTGGAGATAGCTCAGATTTCATCATTTCAGAGTCAACTGAAGATGAAGATGCTGATGTCCGCATGTGACCCACTAGCAGCATATTCCAAGATATGGTACACGTGGCTCTGAAGTTTCGACAAGATCTTCTTGAAACTCTTGGACACTCCGAGACATGGCAAGGTCTTCATCAGGAACATGTTGATCGCGTCATACCCGACAGTCTGTACCTGTTTCTACGATTGCTCATTGGGGGAATGAATGCTGTGGATAAGGGAAGTGAAGAGGACCAGAAAGTGAAGCGGAGTGTGTGTAGCATTGCCCAGGACATAGTCTATGCAGTCTCCAACCGACGAAAGTTAACACCAAAGCATGTGGGCTTGGGTCTTACTCTGCACCAAGCCACCCGCTCAGAAGCACTCCTAGATCCCTTCCACGCGTCAAATCACACTATTGGTATCGACACTGTAAGAAGGATAGACACCACCATCGCTCAGAACATCCTGGAGAAGTATGCTGAGAATGGATGTGTCTACATCCCTGACACCATCGTCAAAGTGAGAATGATTCACTGCTCTTGTGACAACAGAGATGTCTTGGAGTCAACCTTAGACGGAAGAACACCTTCCACAGCACTCAACTGATGGTATGGCAGAGAGGCCCCACTCCACAGCAGAGTCATGGCCAAAAGGGTGGCAAGCACAAGAGATCGAAATCTATCAAACCTGATGACCTAAAGGAGTCCCAAAGGCTGGACCAGGCTACCCTCCCATCTGGCAAGAGGCCATCTCCTCCTGGCTACGACACTGACATAGACGTCTTGTCACATGAACCTGAGAGGGACCGGGCACGTGCCAAGGACTTCCTGTGTGGTGTCACTCAGCCATGATGAAGCGATGTCCGTTCCAAGCTGGGGAGCATTCAATCAATCTGTCAGCACTGCGGATTCACCAGTAACGACCGCCGGGATGTTGCCAATCCTGCAGGCACCAGCAGATGACAATGACACCATGATCACCGTCATCAATCGCTTCATTGCCATTTCTGAGTATGTCACCCAGAAGTACACCATCATCACTGCTTATCAGCCTCTGTACAGCAGGGGTAAGGAACTAGTCTGGGCAAACTTGAAATTTGCTAACGTGGTCTTGCTCATGGGAGGCCTCCATATCTGCTTCAACTTTCTGAAAGCCATTGGTCAACACATGGAGAGTGTGGGACTTGATGACTTATGGACAGAGGCAGGTGTGTACGCGGCTAACACCACTGAGACAATGCTGGACGGCAAGGTCTACTACCGAGCTGTGAGAGGTCACTAGCTGACGTATGAGGCACTGTGGCGCATCAAGTGGTAGATGTTTGAGTCATGGCTGGCTGCAACTGGCAACGGAGATGAGAACGTCAAACAGTTTGCCCTCAATGTTGCTTCGCTTTTCAAAGACAGAGCTGGAATAGATGAGATGCGCGATACTGTTGACAACTTCTCAGACGTTTTGGCAGATGATAAATTCCAGTCTCATTGAGGAATTCAATGACCAGCACTCAGAAAATCCCAACTTCATGCTGTGGTCATCCTACATGGAAATGGTAGAGATCCTACTGGCATTCATTATAGCTCAGAGATATGGCATGTGGAATCTCCACATAGAAGCCTTTGCTGCAATGCTGCCTTAGCTAACTATCTATGACCACACAAACTATACACGTTGGGGGCCGGCCTACTTGGCTGATATGAGAGGTCTTGAGAAGTCAGCACCAGAAGTTCATGCAGAGTTCTGTAATGGGAACTTTGTCGTCAAGAGGACGGCGAAGCGTTTCAACCAAGTTCCTTCTGATCAGGCAACCGAATGGATAAATCGTACAAGCAAGATACACAATGGTATCATCGGCATCACAAAGAATGACCAAGCAAGAGACAGGTTCTGCATCACATGGTCAGAGCGTCATGCATCTCTCAAGACACAAGATGCCTCTTCAATCTTCAAGATGATGATGGGGAAGCTACCTTCAATCGGGTTGACAGTCTGCCTTCTCGCAATACGCGTGACGCTCATGATGTCATGAAGCTAGTTCAGCAGTTGAAGCAGTTTGAGATCTTCAGAGTTCACGTGAGTGAAGCAGGAGATACAGATGCCGCCACTAACAGCCCACTTGTTTCACTGACAACCAAAGACACTGCACCCACAGATGTGATGTTGTGGAGAACCTGCTGACAGCTCAGGATCGAGGAAAGCAGCATATAATCGGCTTCATGAAGGAAAGACTGATTGAACAGATAGTGGGCGTCCATGAAACGATGAAGAAACATCGGTCGAAAACCTTCGCTGATGTGTACAAAGCTACAGTTTCCACCAAGCAGAACATGCAGAAGACCATCAAAGCTGACAGAAAGTTTTACAGCGGCTCCTGAATGCCGCGACCGCAGGTCGCATGGTGGAGATGGTTAACGTCTTGAAGCATGAACTGTCCCCAGTTCCATTTAGCCTGGCAAAGGCAGGAGGAGAAATGAATTCGACATCGAAGTCTGAGCTGATGAACATCCTGATGGCTCAGCAGACCATAAGCTCAGAGGTTCCAACCTCTGATCTGAAGACCTGTGTGATGATAGATGGCCATGCACTCATCCAAGCTCTTGGCAAGCCTGGCGGCTGTCGGACATTCGGCGACTATGCTGAAGTGTTCTTCAAGGCCGTGACGAGTTATTTCAATGAACACACCACAAGAGTTGATGTCATCTTTGATCGGTACGCAGAGGAAGGATCGATCAAAGCAGTTACCAGGACAAAGCGTGCAAGAAAGAAGAAACGATTCGGAAAGTCATTGATGGCCCTCAAGTTCACACCAGGACACACCAGGACACCAGGCTCATCCTTCACTCATGTGAAGCAGCGTCCCAGGGCTATGAACGAATACTGGTAGTGTGCAAAGATACTGATGTAATGGTGCTGCTGATTCACTTCGTTTGCACCAAGGTCGCTGAAGTGTGGATGCTGTGCGGAACAGCCATGAACCGAAAATGCTACCCCGTGCACGATGTATTCAAGAGTTTGTCGCCCCCAGTCAGGGACAACCTGGTCAGCTTCCACGCTTTGACTGGCTGTGATACAGTCCCGTCCTTCAGTGGTCATGGAAAAAAGAAGCGTTGGAAGGTGTTCAGTGACAACCCACTCCTGCTGCACGCCATTGGTCGAGATGGGGATATCACAGATGTTGAGAAGTTTGTGCGTCATTTGTATGGCACCCCGGAGCAACACACAGTTGATGACGCCAGAGTTCACGTTTTTGGGAAGGCCAAGAAGAGTGGAAATGCTCCCACCGACAAAGGATGCCCTGGAGCTCCACGCCAAGCGGGTAAGCTATCAGGCCAAAATTTGGCTCCAGGCTGACAAAGAGCACGTAGATGTTGAAGATCCGGTGGACACTTCAGCCTGGAAGTTGGAAGATGGGAGCCTCCTACCAGTGTGGACAAGACTTCCCCCAATTCCTTAAGCCTGCCTGGAGCTTGTTGCTTGTGGTTGCAAGAAAAAGTGCAAGACAGCTAGATGCAACTGCTTCAGGAAAAGGATGAAGTGTACGACAGCTTGTGGTTGTGACGACAGCGGTTGCTGTAACCCAGCTGGACAGTAGATCTATGTCTCTCTTCCGGGCTGAAATCGAGAGAAGCTGGAATGTGCTGTAAGGAACTAATAACTCTGTTCTTAAGTGATTGCAATTCACACAATTGTGACTGTCAGTGCAGCATTTCGGTGCTGTTCATCAAGAAACGTGAACTTGTAGATGTTACTAGTGTGTAAACTGTATAGTTATGGAGCTATATTTACCGCTTTGTGATTTAGTTGTGATAATTCTGTTACTGTGAGTACCTAATTCATGCCATGCCATCAAACTTATTAGGCACTAATCATGTTAAAATAAATTGTTTTGATAAACAGACTTGCTCAATGTTTTTTTTCGCCAATTAAAATAAAAAATCACAAATTTTTAGCACAATTTCGGTCGTGATTAACTTGAATTTGACCTTGAGTTGATAGTTCGGATGGAATAAGCGTGTCATCATACTTCTTTATCACTAAGTGTGGCAAAATGAAACATTTGGTCAAACCAGTTGGCTCAGAATATTTTTTTAAAATTAAAATCAGAAAATATTTTTTTGCACAGTTTGACCTCGAAAATGACCTTCAAAGCCAAATGCGAGAGTGGCATCCACCTGCATTTTATTCCTCACCCACAGGTACATTGATTTAGCATGGGTACCAGCTATTAACAAAAAACGCCGTTCAAAGTCGATTTTTTAAGTTTGGCCGGTCCACTATGATGTTGTAAAATGTAAAATGTTGCTTTCAAATGTTGCATTGCCCCATGCCGTACAATCGACATTCGCGCTCTTAACTTCAATTTTTAGTCCTAATCATTCGACGAATAGAGAACTAAGAAGACAGACATCTGAACCTGAATTTAACAGGATCCGTGGGTCCATATGCCCTACTTGTCCCCTAATGATGGGTATGACTAAGTGTCGAGGGATCACAGGTTTCCTAATGACCTCACTTACAGAGGCATTGTTTTCGATTTGTTTCTCCATTTGCAGTTCCATTGTTTCTCCATTTGCACCTGATTTATTCTTTTTCACTCCCATTCTCATATGCAACAAATTTAACTCTGAGCTAATCACCTCATTTACTGATGCATCCACCGTCTCACTTATAAACTGTATTATTTCATCAAATTTACGTTCCAACACGGACCTATTCTCACAATCCACTTTCTCCTCACACTTATTATCACACAACTGCATATCCACGCTCGTTACTGTTACCGCTGGTTCACCCATTATTATGTCACATCCTCTGACGTCATCCTTTCTGCTGGGAACACACAAGCTTATTTCATTCTCCTCTTGTCTCACTTCATTCGTTTCTTTCATTCCCTTTTCCATATATTCTGCCTCATACACAAACGTAATTTTTTCCAAAATTTCCTTTACTCGATCTTGGTTTATTTTAAAGCTTTGTACCGAAACCTGTTCATTTACCAGCCTTAGTTCATACGACTGGTGACATTCGAGCGAGTCACGACTCGGACTACTATAATAACTATATTTAGAGTATGGGCGATATCTCTTTTGACTAATACGACACTGCATAGAGGTACGCCAATCACGATAACAGGACCCGGACTGTGCCTTCCTAGACAGAGTACGTAAGTCCTATCGGGCTGGATCGAAAGAATGTGCTGAACCATTTTTATTAGACATCTTTCTAACAATCATAATAATAATCATAATAATCATAATAATTATCATGAAACTCCTTTCCATACTCCTCTCTCTTCGCCGCACCATTAGTATTTGATTCTTTTCTGCCTAGTAAAGGGCATCTGTTGGCCAAGTGTCCGAACTTGCGGCACAAGAAACATATCAGCGCGGTACAACAATCAAGATAATATTCCTTCATATATTGGGAAGGGCATAGGTTGACCAAGTGTCCGACCTCGCCGCACCATAAACATATCGACGCGGTTTTACCTTGCCTATATACCGTGGAGGGTATATAGTATTCATAGCCTCCGAGCCTTTTTATGTACCTTTCATATCTCCTCATCTTAGCTACTATACCCAAGCCATGATGTGGCGTTTAAAATCATGAGTCATGATAACTGGGCCGTATCCCTACTCTCTACTAGAGGTGTTGCTAAGATATCTCTCCTCGCAGCTATTTGAACTCTGGTGACCTTTCTCACCACTCATATAGATTTGCTCTAACCTTAACCCTAAAGGGAATATGAGTTCATCCAAGGGGAATTCCCAATCGTCGTCTGGATTATTTAACGCGGCTGAAAAGCACGGATCAACGGATCCAAAAGTAGGATCGGGTTGTGAATCTAACAAGGAGAAATTGTGGGCAGAGGATGTACAAAGGGGGACAAGGGAACTTTTAGGTCATGATAATATTGTGAAGGTGGAAATTTATGACGGGATTCGAGATCACTTTCAAGGACCAAACTTACGTTCGCTGGCGATAGGGGAAATTTTGCGTTTACCCTTCGCCGCTTCAACTAACGAGAGTCGATCACCTGATTTTTACGTCTTGTCGAAGGCGGACGGGAGGCTTCTGCACTGGGTGTTCTCGAGGTCACTCCTTTGGGATGAAAAGTGGGTTGCTTGGGTGGTGGTCGTTTTGGTGGTATCCACCACTGGTCTTAGTCGGGTATCTGCGTCCTATTCTGGACGGAGGAAGCGTCGTTCTGAGGTTCCTCCTGGGCTATGAAAACGTGAAGACAGGCGGGAGGAGCACGTACCGTCTGCAAGTCCTTCACTGAAGTCCTTGGTAAATGTGAACAGAAACTCATTGGTAAGAGATACACTCCACTAGGAGTCCAATGGAAGCACTTGATGACACCAATATTATAAAGGGTGTTTCATAACATGTGGGACGCACTTTCAGGATGGATTCAATACCTGAAAACAATGAAAAAAAATTATATAAACTTATGCCCGAAATCGCTTTGTTTCCGAGTTACAGCCCGTTATGTGTTCCAGCAAGTACCCACCTTACCTTTAAAGGAAGTGCTCAAAATGACCGCCTTGCGCTTAAATACATGCCTGAACACGCATCGTCATAGACTGCTTGACGCATTCAAACATTACAGGTATTGCTCGGATTTTCTGGTATCCTTGTTCTACATGTTGGCGAAGCATTTCAAAGGTGTCAATGGGTGTCACGTAAACGATGGATTTCAGATGACCCCACAGGTAAAAATCGAGTGGATTCAGGTCCGGGAAGCGAGCAGGCCACTTAATGGGTCCTCCACGGCCTATCCATTTATCAGAGAAAGGTCATCCAAATAGTCTCTGGCTACTCGACTAAAATGAGACGGAGCACCGTCATGCATAAACCACATACGACGTCGGACACCAAGAAGAACTTCATCTAGTAAATCGCTTAATTCATTCCTTAAAAACTGGAATAGGATTCTCCTGTTATCTTCAAGGCAAAACAAAAGGAACGATTAAGTTGTCAGCAATAAGTCCTGCCCATACATTGATACTAAATTGTTCTTGGTGCCTTAACTGGATGATGGCATGCGGATTATCTTCAGCCCAGTGAAAAGTGTTGTGAAAAATTGATCACGCCATTTCTTGTAAAGGCAGCCTTATCAGAAAACAATACCCAGGATAGAAAAAGAGAATCGCGAGCACACTGTTGAAGGAACCAAATACAAAAAGCCTCTCGTGGTGGGAAATCAGCTTCAGTAAGGCCTTGTACTCTCTGAATGTGATATGGGTAAAGCTGTTGTTCCCGTAAAATTCTCCACACATTTGTGTATCTTACACCCTCTGCTGCTACTTTCCTTCGAGTGCTGACACCAGGATGTTCCTCCACGACGATTCGGAAACGTTTCCGCATACAGACATCTTGCTGCGGCCGCATTACACTCGGCAAGTTCACACATGAGATGCATATCTGTCATTTCTATGTTTGAATAAGCCTCCATTCTCACTTCAAATGCACACTATCACTGAATAGAACAAAAACTTTGAAGTTTTTTTTTCACTGGACTGACCTTATTCACGGTAAGAAGTTATGAATACGAACAGTGAAACACCGCGATGCACCTCTGACAGACTGATGGCTCTACACTCAACGATATTGAAACATGTCATAGAGTGTACGAAACACTACAATCGGCAAGGCCATGCATGAAATAAGTCTCGTTCACAATCACAAACATTGTCGGCAAGCAGTATTTGTAAACAGTTTGCGGAAAGAATTGCTGGAACACAAAACGGGCTGTAACTCGGAAACAAAGCGATTTTCGGCATATGTTTATATGAACTTTTTCATTGTTTTCAGGTGCTGAATCCATCCTAAAAGTGCATCCCACATGTTATGAAACACCCTCTATAGCTGGTGTCGTGGCGTCAATGCTGACACCAAAGCTATATAGTTGAAGGTTTCCGTGGGGTCTTTTTCTCCCGTTGGCTCAAGGCGGTAACCTCAATTGCCCTTTAACGTCACTTGGGTATCAGGATGGCTTCGATGCTTTGGGGTATTAGGCCTTAAGAGGGTGAATAATGAATGAGGGCTCACATTACAGTATATGTTATTCTATGATTAATGGGAGTAGATGAACCGGCCTACGGCACGGGATATAACTGACGGCTAAGGGGTTATGCGTATAGCATGGGTAAGTTCAAGTAGTAAAATCGTTCCGGGTGTGGTCAGTCTCAGACTTTTATAGTCTCGGGTTTCACGCATGCGCATTGGACTCGTGTCTATAAGTTCGAGCGTCCACTGCGACTCAGCGGATAAGGAGCGGTTATTCTCTAAAATATACCTTGTGTGTGTGTATATATATATATATATAAATAAATGCAGATCATATCGTATACATACGTACATCACTTGTGCTACTCTGACCAAAGATTGAATAGGCTTAGCGTATTTAAATAATTATGTTGCCTACTCCTACTGGATATTTTAAAAAATATGCGTAAGCAGCTTACATGTAAACTAATAACTAGGCCTAGGTTACAAGCCATTAGGTTTATTTCTATATCTCGCGAAAAGCGAGATATAGAAATAAAGAACTCAAAAAGTTTTATTTACAAGCTACTGAAGTTCAGTATGAGCTCCTTTTGTGGCTCCTTTTGAGGTTACAACATTTCTGAATGAGCAAATTGCCTGATCGTTGGATCGTTGGATCGAACCCCTATGCCTGATCGTTGGATCGGGCATGGGGGTGGGCCCCTTTCTTGGCCGACTCGTTCGCACGCTCTAACCCCCCTTGACTTCTTCCTCCGGTGCTATGTCAAAAATGAAGTATTTGTTCCACCAATGGCCAAAACTTTGGAACATCTGAAGGAAAGGATACGTGAGGCTGTTAGAAAAGTTCAGTACGATATGCTACAAAATGTATGGAGGGAAACAATAACGCCTTAATATCTGCAGAGGTACAAAAGGAGCTCATATTGAACTTCAATGGGTTGTAAAGAAAACTATTTGAGTTCTTCTTTATTTCTATATCTTCCTTTTCGCCGTAGCTTTGTTAGTTTTTTCAAAATAAATGTTTAAAATCGGTAATATCTTTTGTAATCACCCTGTACATTCAGAGAAATAGATTGGTAATGACTTCATATACTGTATTTACATGGCAAAGAACTGCCATTAACAAGCGAATTTTATTCTTTATTGGTAGAATTGAGTTGTATGATAAATCTCAATAGATAAATCTTGATAAATCTTGATAGCTTTAAAGTTTAGATATAGAGGCAAAGACAGAGAAGTACATGGAAATTATCTGTTGTAAGTTTCAAAAGGGTTTAGAAATACATACAGTTAAGCTATTCCGATTCGGCTAGGATTGCACATTAACATGCTAAATACCTACAGTATATGTAATTATGTATAGTTGTAATGTTATAATGTTATAATGTTTCAGACCAACAAATACCCTAGGATCCACTCATGGCTGGTCTACCTAACTGTGTTCGTAATTGTGTATTGTGTATGTCCTCCGTGGTGGCGGAGGGGACCTACAACTTTAAGTGGGTTCCGAACCACAAGGACATAAGAAATTTATGTAAAATCTGCCTGTACATTGCAACGACCAATTTTTACAAAACTAAATAATTATCAATTTAAAACTAATTAATTATCGAATTAAAACTAAAGATAGAATCTCTGGATCCAGAGGATCAAGTCATAATAGACTACTATCCACAAATATGTTACACTATATCTATTTATAACCGACATGCAAATATATCAGATCCAAAGAATCCAGTCAATTTCATTACGGTATCCATCAATATTAGTCGTTAAGATTATACGTTCGTATTTATTTGGATATTACATGCTGAAATATAATTAAATGTAATTAATATAATATAAATATATTAATAGTATTAATATCAATATTATTAATAGTAATATCAATTATTAATACAATCAGTTTAAATATAATAAGACTGTACAGTTGCCAGCATATGTAACGTTTCTCGCCTCACGGGCGACTCCGTACATGTGGCACGCCGCAGCGATAGTCAAGGTACCCCAACTGGGGGAAGGTGGAGTGGAGAGGGGACAACCGAACCCAAAAACTTATAACATTGACATACAGGTAAGGCGCCGTTCAAAAATTACGTAACGCTATTTTTTTCTAAAACCTGAACTACCCCCCCCCCCCTGTAACTTTCCGTAACGTGTGGGGTGTGAGGTGGGGGAAGTGTTGCATACCATCTTAGGAGGTGCCTGGTCTAGTGTTACAGAATGTTCCTGGGGGATCTGGGGTGTCAAGTTTTAGCAAAAATAGCGTTACGTAATTTTGAACGGCCCCTAATTATAATGTAATATCTATGCTCATAAAGATAAACGATTATGATTACTGCAAGTCTATATGAACAGTTACCACAATACAACTTTTTATATACTAGTGAATTTGAACCAAAAATAGACATTACACAACTATCCTCCACACTCGCGAATCAACATGATTTATATATATATATATATATATATATATATATATATATATATATATATATATATTGACATTGAGCTAGAAAAAGATTTAGAAAGTGAGAGAGAGAGAGAGAGAGAGAGAGCGAGGTAGAGGGGCAGAGAGAGTTAGTGGGAAATGGCTTATCGATTGTTACACAAAGAACTTGTTAACAGTTTCGATCTGAATAATAGTAGCTGATTATCAAAATCACATAAGAATAATACACGGTTATACTAGCATAAACATATTTATATATACTTATAAATTCATACAATATTATACTCATGTTTGTGAAATGACGTTCATGGGCCAAACCGTGGTGTTGACATGGTTACTTGCTGTCGCCGTCCAGGAGAGACTACATATGGGCGTGTTAGTGGAAACCGTAAGTGGAAACCGTCATTGGTTGTATGAAGCAGGATATCACCACCGGTTTGTGGCTGATGCGTATTATATTAATAGTGTTTTCCAGATTGTATTTGTATTATGAATGTGGAGAGATAATGATTTCATCACGATGGACAGATAAACCCATTAATGTTTTCCAGATTTCCTGTTGCATTACACTAGGCAACAAAGATTTTGTTACAGAAGACCAAATAGGTGCTCCTAGCTAATTTCGGTATGCTGATTTCAAATCTATAATTAGATTTTTTCTATCACGTCTAGATTTTGTGTAAAATGCAAATCACTTTTAGTAAAATTTTCTACCACGTCCAGATTTTGGTTTTAATCGGCTTAATGCCAGTAATATGAAACTTGCTTTTCAAGGTTAAAGCAATTTTTTTTGCCAACTATATACAAATTCGAACAATTTTGATAAATAAAATTTATCCCGAGTTGGCAACACTGAGTCAAGAGCATAGTAACGGGCAACGGCCCAACGGTCAGTCGCTACGTGACAGTCAAGCAGAACGGGTTGTTGAAGCTCTCTGCTGATGAGCAAGTGACAGGTTGTGGTGACTTGTGTGTTTTTATAGCATTTGTTTTGTACTACGGTGTGTATTTCTTTTTATTTTGCACATCGTAATAATTACTTTCCACGTTTTTTCAGATATTGTATGGTAATTCAAAATGGCATCAAATAGACGTGCTTGTGTAAATCACCCAGACAACTTCTGCTTTGTCTGTGGACAATATACACCTAAGCCACAACGTAGAAACATAACAACAAAGATTAAACTTGCCTACAAGTGTTATTTTGACTGTAAGTTAGGAGACCAACAGAGGACTGGGCACCACATATTTGCTGTGCACAGTGCAATGCAATGTTAATAGCTTGGATGAATGGTAAAAGAAAAGCTATGCCGTTCTCAGTCCCCATGGTTTGGCGTGAGCCGAAAAATCACTTCAATGATTGTTATTTTTGTTTGACAAAGATTGCTGGTTTCACAAAGAAAAACAAATCAAAGATCACGTACCCAAACTGCGAATCAGCAATGAAACCAGTACCACATGATGAAACAAATCCACCACCAGTTCCACCAGCAACGATAACAGACAGCAATTCATCTGAAGATTCTGCTAGTGATATAGAAACAGGGAAAGATGGCATATATGTTCCAGATGCAAATATTTCCCCACATTTGTTAAGTCAAGCGGAGTTAAATGACTTAGTGCGCGATTTGGAATTACCAAAAGAAAAGGCAGAGTTGCTTGGTTCAAGACTTCAAGAATTTAATCTTCTCCAACCAAACACCAAAGTTTCCCATTTCCGCCATCGCCATTTGCAGTTTTCATCATTTTACTTACAGGAAGAAAACGTTTGTTTCTGCCACGATATCAGTGGTCTGATGCAAGGGATTGGCTGTCGCTATGATCCAAAAGAATGGAGACTGTTCATTGACTCTAGTAAAGCTAGCCTTAAAGCTGTATTACTGCACAACGGCAATGAAAAACCTTCAATACCTGTAGCACATGCCACTGGCCTTAATGAGACTTATGAATCGATGAAACTGCTGCTAAGACTCATCAAATATAAGGACCACACAAGGAATATTTGTGGCGACCTTAAAGTTGTATCATTACTTCTTGGGTTACAGTTGGGCTACACAAAGCATATGTGCTTTTTGTGTCTATGGAACAGCAGAGATGACAAGAACCACTACAAAAAACATGATTGGCCATCTAGAACTGAACATGTTGTTGGTAAATACAATGTGAAACACCCAGCACTTATTGACCCTCAGAAAGTACATCTTCCACCACTTCACATTAAACTTGGCCTTATGAAAAATTTCGTGAAGGGTATGGATCATCAAGGTAGTGGTTTCCAATATTTAAAGGATAAATTCAAAGGAATATTGACAGATGCTAAGCTAGAAGCTGGAGTTTTCACTGGACCACAGATCCGCTGTGTCATCCACAACTCATCGTTTCCATCTAACCTAAATGAGAATGAACTAGGAGCATGGACATCTTTCGTTGAAGTTGTCAAAAATTTTCTTGGAAACCACAAAGCTGAAAACCACCGTAAACTCGTAGAAAACATGCTTAAATCTTATGAAATAATGGGATGCAGAATGTCTTTGAAAATTCATTTTTTACATTCTCATCTTGACTTCTTCCCGGCCAACCTTGGGGCTGTAAGTGACGAGCATGGTGAGCGCTTCCACCAACAGATCTCAGTTATGGAAAACAGATACCAAGGTAATTTCAACCCAAATATGATGGGAGATTATTGTTGGTTCCTGCAGAAGGAGAACTCGTCATCCTACAAGCGACAAAGGAAGAGGACACACCAAAGTTTCACTTAAGAACAGGAATTTGCCTTTCAGTAGTAACAACAAAATACTAACGCGCTTTGGGTGGATGGTTGGGCGCAGGGGTGGTAACTCCGCCAGCGGAATTCCGCTGTCTGTCTTAAGCCAGAATAAAGGAGGAAAGACATCCCTGTTCACTAATTATTTAAGTATGCTTAACATAAAACGTGGCACGGAAAAGTAGCTTAGACGGCTTTCGTAATAGAAGCGGGTGAGAAAAAAAATGAAAAATAGGGTTTTCGGTTACACAAAATCTGGACGTGATAGAGAAATTTTGATATCAGATCTGAAATCAGCATCAGCGCTTTAGTAGGAATCAGTAGTTCACGTGTCTGTAACAAAAAAAAAGTTGAAATTTGTTGCCTAGTGTTATCAATGTGGAGATATTATTAGATCTTAACAAGGAATATATACAGGGCGTCCCAAAAAAATGTATACACACTTTAAATAATTATAAAGGCAGTGTTTATTAAAATACATTTCATTTTCAAAATGTAATAGAATCTACAGACATTATTTAATTGTTTTGTCAACGCCTGTTTTCAAACTGACGTCCGTTCTGGTCCAGGCACTGCTGATAACGCGAAGCAATGGAATCGCAAACATCACGAAACATTTCGTTTGGTATTTGTGTGCATTCTCGTTCAATGGCTGCTCTCAATTCAGCGACTGTTGCAGGTTTTATAGCGTAGACTTTGTCTTTTAAGTATCCCCATAAAAAAAAGTCTAGTGGTGTGAGGTCTGGTGAACGCGGAGGGTATTCTACGAAACCCCTTCGTCCAATCCACATCCACATCGTGCCAAGTACCACTCGCAATACTCCACTCTTCGGTCCAGATCATCTTCATTAATAGCATGGACTAATCTTGGAATGTAACTTTTCCATTGACAGCGCTTCAAAATGCGTTGGACAGACGATTCTGAAATTCCTACCTCACGACTCGCTTGCCGCACAGATTTTCTTGGACTTTGGTGATACGTTTCCAGTACTCTTTCTTGCTTTGTGGGGCTTGTCGATGTCCGTGGTCTTCCGGAACGCTTCTTGTGGACATTCTGAACAGTTCCATCGGCTTCAAACTTATCTCTAATTCGAGTGATGGTAAGTCGCGTTGGTGGATCTGTTTGAAACTCCCTCCTAAACTGTCTTTGCACTTCAACTGCGTTTTCACACTTCCAGTAGCATTTTAGAATGAATTTCCTTTGTTCAAAGCTTAGTCTGACTGCCATTATTAATTCTAATGGGTTTAACTTGGAAAGAAAGAAACATCAATTGAGCTATCAGCTGTTAAAGTGTGTATACATTTTTTTGGGACGCCCTGTATATATATTTATATATATATACAATAAAACTCCAATTCTTTATTACAACAAATGTGCAATGGTTGAGAATGTTTTACTAAATAGTTTATCATGCAAAATGCTCAAAATTTGCCATAGATTAACATAAATGGCACAGCTATACCCGGTTCATAGTTAGTATTTGGTCCATTCCCCCACACGTTTTCAATGGTGTTGAGGTCACACACCTCACTCGGCCAGTCCAGTAGTTCTAGATTTTGCTGCTCCTCGAACCACATTCTAACAATCCTGCTGGTGTGGATGGGAGCGATTCAGACGATGACGGAGATGTAGGGGTATCTGAGGCGGACCGTTGCAGAAGGAGCCCATCGAGGTGTGTGTGTGTGTGTGTGTGTGTGTGTGTGTGTGTGTGTGTGTGTGTGTGACGTGCACTTTATGACACGAACTATCTGTGCATATATCACGAATGGTTATTTGTTATTAAAATACATTTTCCTGTGGATCTTGTTCGCTAATCTCACTGGTAGACATGTTTATGAACACTGATGTTATTATTACCGTTATTATTATTGTTGTTATTACCATTGGTTGTAAGACTGCTTGCTGCAGGGTGGTGCTTTCGCCCATTGGTAGGTCGCATACACTCCATCGCACTTCGTCGCCGAGTAATGAGCATGCAGTGCCAGAGATAGTGACTGAGATTGACGCTGTAGCTGGACCGTCTGCAGGGTCATCTCCTAGAAAAAATTACAGTAAATATATATACGGGGTGTCAGGAAATGATTGCCCCCCCTTGTAGAGCAAAAACTAGAAGAGATAGATAAAAACCGGCGAGACCACTTGAAAGAGTGTTAAAATCTGAATAAAAACCATTATATTCTATTCCTGTGATTTTAATTCTTACCATTTTTTTCCCCACAGAAACCATGGCATCATCTATTTTGAACGATTCAGAGAAAAAGCGAGTTCTTGACCGCATTCGAGCTGTCACATTTCGTGAAGCAAAGGAAGCTGGTGCAACTTTCATAACTCGACACTGGGTGGCTGAGGGATTAAAAAGATCAGAAGACTTTGTCAAAAGGAATTGGAATAAGAATCCTGAAGATTGTGAAACAGAATTTCGAGGAGGAGGACCGGAGAAATTATTTCAAGAATCGAAAGACATTGTGCTTGCTGCATCACGGCGCCGAAAGAAGAGCTGCTCTGAGGTAGCGAAAGAGATACTTATCCGTCGTGGTAAGATAGTCAATCGGCAACTTGTGCATCAATTTCGAGTTCGCCAAGGCTTGAGTGCTTGGCATGAAATAGCTAAGCCACGGAAGAGTGATCTTAATATTGAAGATCGGCTATGGTTTTGTGATTATCTTGAGGAATGGACGGAAGACGATTTCCTTCACTTGGTTGTCAGCGATGAATTCTTCGTTTATGTCTCCAGAAAACCAAATTTTCAGAATGATCGGGTTTGGGCAACAACTCCTGATGAAGTCCCAGACGACCAGAAGTATCGAGAAATAGTAAAAAATCCAGCATGTGTGGGTGTTTTCATTATGTTCTCTATTCGGAAGCTCATCTGGGTTATCAAACCAAGAGGAACCAGTTGGGATGGGCCTTATTTTCGAAATGTAATTTTAGCCCAACATGTAATTCCGTTTTTGAAAGACCCCGAGTGTGTTTTGGATGTTGAACAGGCAACCTTTCTTCACGACAAAGCCCCCTGTATGAAAGCACTTGCGACTCAACAACTGCTTAAGGACAATAACATTGATTTTTTCGGAAATAATGAATGGCCTGGCAATTCTCCCGATCTTAATGTCTGTGAACATGTCGGATCCATCATGAAGGATCGGGTGGAGTCCTTAATGCTGGAACAACCCATTCAGAATCGGTATTCAACAGAAATTATGACTGCAAAGATCAACGAAGTCCTTGAAGAAATGAGTCATGATACCGATCTCTGAGACACTTCTGGGATCATACCTCCGTCGATTAATGGCCGTCAGAGCTGCAAATGGGGGCAACACCCGATATTAAAACAAGTGTTTTTTATTCAAAATTAAACGCTCTTTCGCGTGGTTTTGTCTGTTTTTTCTATTCCTTTCAGTTTCTTCTGTACAGGGGGGGGGGGGGGGCAATCATTTCCTGACACCCTTATACACACACACACACACACACACACCACACACATATATATATATATATATATATACTCATGACTTTTGATCATATTTTAAAAGCTGTCTGCCCACGCACAGTGAACCTGACATCATTATTAGTGTTATTACTGTTATTAATGTACTATCAAATGATCTTGCCCTTTCCTACTTCTTCAGCTTGGACTACTCTAATGCGCATCTCAATGACCCGTCCGCACACAGCTTGTAAGGATGGCAATATCCACCTGTGGACTGTTCCTGGACCGATGTAGACGTGCGTCTGGAACCGACTCCGCCTAGTCCCTCGACTGAGCCCAGTCAATACTCGTCTACAGACCACGATATCCCATGGTCAGCTGAGGACAATCACCAGCCTCACCAAACTATGCTGCAGCATCATTTGTGATGTTTACGACGTCGCCTTACCCGTGCATCAAGCGCTACCAATGCGTAGACATGTCGATTCGGGGTTTCGACAACGGGATTCGAGTGTATCCACGGTTCTCTTCGATGAAGATGACGAAAATGAGGCATTGTCTCCAAATTTTTTCGAAGAGGATGATGATTTTGATGATTGGATAATGTGATCGAATTTACCCGGTTGTGTTCTGTAATTATTAAATACAGTATTTTACCCTATATAAAGCCCCGTCCTGCATCGACCCTATTTTGTTAATAAAACAGAAAATCGTAGATGGTATTTTTCACATCCTTTATTAATCACAATGGCTGTACGGCCTAAACCTAAAGCATGGTTAGTTAACTGTATTACCGTATTATAGTGTTTTTATTCTTATCAAACTCACACGCATAGGCTTAAATCGTGAAAACATGTAGCGTGTTAATAAAATTGCAGGATTAGAATGAGAATATACTAAAAAGCTGAAAAGGTTTAACGTATTCAAATTAGCCTACCCAATTTCTTTATGGGGCAAATAAATAAAGATGTTTAGCATTAAATAATTGTTTGACCTATATGACTAATACGTATATAATGATGTTAATAACGATAATAATGGTGAACTATATGAGTTCTGTTACAAAAGGGCAGAGAAAGAGAGATTGAAACAAAATTGTGTTGAATACCGTTATAGGCTTTTACTTATATGAATTTAATGAGTTGACTTTGGTGTCGGAATTCCTCTCCTCTGCTCCTCTGCACTTCAAAGGTTGTGCCGAATATATATATATATATATATATATATATATATATATATATATATATATATATTAGTGATGTAGGTCACATCCGCATCCGCGGAACATCCGCACATTTTCTCGCATCCGCATCCGCACCCGCATCCGCACTTTGGACTGCGGATGTCGTGCGGATGTGGACCGTTGAGATAAAATGTCATTAATAAGCGGAAATTATCAAATTCTACTATATTAATAGAACTAGTTCATTGTGCGCAAAAGTGATGCAAGCGACAAGACGAGAGGCTGTTCTTGTATGAAGTTACTCTCTTGCAACCTACTTAGATCCACGTTACAAAGCTAAGTTATTTTCACCTAGTACATTAGAACGAGTTAAATCATCACTTGGCAAAGCAGTTGAAGAGCTTCAATCTCTGAATCTGTCGCTTCGCCACCCACCAAAGAAAAAAGTTTCAGTGACAGAACCAACACCTTCAACAAGCAAATCTATCACAGAATCTGTCTCTCAGTTTCTTGAGTCAAGCAGCAATGACGAGACCTACGCGATGTCAAAAGATGTAGTAAAAATGATCGAGAGCTATCACCAAGAAAAACGCCTGGCTGCATGTGACAATCCTATTAGTTGGTGGAAAAATACGCAGAATATCTATCCATACTTGAGTAAACTTGCAAGGAAACATTTAGCCTGTCCTCCAACAAACGTACCAAGCGAGAGATTATTTAGCAGTGCTGGATTAATATATGATGAAAAGAAAACAGACTGGCAGCAGAAAAGGCAGAAAAATTAATGTTCCTTAAGCATAACCTTCCTATAATTAAGTTTGAACATTAAACGATGAACATCTTAGTTACTTTATTTTAATTACTCATTATAAATATGCCTAATAAAACTTTAAATTAATATAAATAGTTATCAAGCTAATTAAAGATCTCTTTCTATAAGGGTGGAGGTTGGGGAAAGAGGTCGGGGGGTGCATTTGAGTTGGGTTCACGTCCCGCATCCTGGTAACACAATTATGGTTTCTAATTGTGGCTGAAACTCAACAAAATATAACGAATTTATTTGCAGACGAATTCACTAATTGATTTCTATATTAGTTAGATGCTTGATATTATTTTAATGTTCAGAGAAAAGTACAGCAATTATTGTACAATTAATCAATTATACTACATTATAGCTACAGCTCTCTCTATATAATAACTTATTATATACGTTAAACACAACAAATCTCGAATATATCCTAAAAATAAACGAAAATGTAGACATCCGCATCCGCGGATGTTGAAATCAAACATCTCATCCGCATCCGCATCCGCGGATGTGAAAAAAATGACATCCGCTACATCACTAATATATATATATATATTTTTTTTTAAGTTCGGGAAGAACCGATTCGCCTCTATTTAAAAGGGCATATCTCGCGCAAAAACAAAGAAAAAGTGAGAGGAAAGACAAAGGAAAAAGAAAGGGTGGAAGGGACAGTCGAAGTGGAAAAAGACGAAGGATGACAAGGACTGCAGGGTCGAGCCCGATCATCCTTGGGTGCTAGGGCCGGGAGGGCGCACGTGAAACCTCCAGGAACAAGCACGTACAAACGAGCACAAAGAGCACACAAGAGCACGAGCTTAAAACCCCCTTGCGGGGGGATATATATATATATATATATATATATATATTCACTGTTTATGGGCAAGATCTTAGGCCTACAAAGTAAACTGTTATAATCCATATATGATAAAGGCCTCTGTATTAATTCATGCTCTAGGCTACTGACTTAATGTATTTACATTCAGCCTTCACTTTAAATGTTATAGAAGAATTATGTCTACATAGACTAAGTAGCTATAACTATGGCAGCTAACCTAATTTTTTGTTCTGCTATTTTTGCTTATATACCACACTCGCACTAATCCAGCAAAAAGGAAACCGTTGAGTGGATTACAAGCGAATATTTGAAATTATATGGCTTTAAATGGAAAAAACTATTATACAGGATTCCAAGGAGGGAAAAAAATGATTCTTTTTTCTTTGTGGGGCTAACAGCTATTCCATTAATGTATATATGCACTCCTTCTAATTACCAAGGATGAAATTCTCAAATTAGTCCTTTTTTCTTTTTGCTTTCTTGTCCCATTTCAATCTTTATCCGTATGTCTCCAACAGAGAATGTCTTGATAACAGAGGGAAATGTTTTAATTTTAACCTCGATTTACTTTTTCGAGTAATATACATATGTGTAGATGTGTAATTAAAAAATTTACAAAAAGCTCAAAACTGTATTACACTTTAAGACTGCTCTCCGTCGTAGTGGTTAATAATATAATAATGAGGTGATGATGATGATGATTTAATGATGTGATGCTATTAAGAAAAGCATAAAAAAATATGAAATTTAATGGGAATTTACAGATCTCAATTGAAATTCCCATTTGAAGCTGCACAAACATCCTCAGCAATAAACCATCTTAATTGTAAATAACCATCGTTATATTAAAGAATGTAGCGAATAGAATATATTGTGTGGTGATATATATATATGAAATGAAAATGAAAAGGTTTATTGGCAGACTATAGTCCATATGACAAATATTATTAATACCATGATAGTTCATATACTAAGGATAGAAATATATACAATTGATTAGAAATAATACTGCACTGTCGAAGTTAAGTGGAGCTACAGACAGACGTTTTCGTACCAAGAAGTCCATAGCTTAGAGGATAAATGGCAGGACTCATGGATAGCTTGGATGATCAGGTTGGTTGATTTTTTAATTCTTTGCATTAGACTGTGTTGAGCACGTCTTGTTACCTCTGGGAAGCTCGGGACATTGCGGGTAGAAAACATTTGCGAAGCTGAGCATCTCGGGGGTAATTTATGTAAGAGTCTAAAAGACCTGTTGTACAGCAAATTTAGGGTTCTGCCAGAACCTTTTTAATAATTCACCCAGAGTTGCTGACCGTTATATTACTGCAGAAAGTACGAAAGAATGTGTCTTTAGCTTCACTTGTACAGAAACGAAAGTTCCTTATGGTCATATTCGCTTTAGCACACAGGCTTCGAGATTGTTTTCTTATATCCGAGTCATCACTCAATGAGCTGGTAATAGTTTAACCCAAATACTTAAACTCTTGTACTTCCTCAATTACTTCACCATTCATTTTAAACCTTATATCAGCTGGCTGATTACAGCTTTTAGGATGAAATTGCATAACCTTAATGTTTTGTAACATTAAATATCATGTTTCTGCGAATACACTTCGCAGACATTTAGTAGCCGATCCACACCTTTAACAGAGGAACTTATATATATATATATATATATATATATATATATATATATATATACAGGGTGTCCCATAAGTCCGGCATCATAGGAGAAATTCATATTTTTCTATTTCTACAAACCCATAATTCATATTTTTCTCTTTCTACAGGCCATAATGTCTGTGAGCAAGGAAGAACGAATCCAGATAATTCTACTCATACGAAATCGGAGTCAAAGAGAGGCCGCTGCTGAATTTAACAGACTGCATCCAGACTGCGAGCCAATAACACAGAGTTGTGTTAGCAGACTTGTTGCAAAGTTTAAGGAAACAGGATCCATTGAAGATAAACCACGCAGTGGACCTTCAAGGAGGTCCACTGACGATGATACAGCAACTGCTATCGTGGCTCATTTTAACAGAAGTCCCAATAAGTCTCTTCGGCGATTGTCCGCCGAGACAGGAGTGTCGAAAAGTAGCATCCATCGCATTCTTCAGTCTCACAAATGGCATCCATATAAACTTCAGATCCTACAGAAATTAAGCGAAGATGATCCCGACCGGCGGATGGAATTTTGTGAATGGGCTACGGAACAATATGCTCGGGATGCCAATTTCCCGTCCACCATTCTGTTCAATGACGAGGCTGTTTTTTATGGAAATGGTGAGGTAAATCGACAGAACACCCGCTACTGGTCTAAAAACATCCCTCACTGGTATACCTCTTCAAAGGAACAAGGTGCATCTCGGGTGATGGTATGGTGTAGAATTTGGAAGGATCGCATCATAGGACCCCTCTTTTTCGATGAACATGTCACTGGAGGCACCTACCTACGTATGCTCAAGGAAGAAGCATTTCCCAGTGTCTTGAACGAAGAAGGAAATTTCCCAACATGGTTCCAGCAAGACGGCGCTCCTGCACATTACAAAACCCAAGTAAGGGAATACCTGTACCAATAATTCCCTGGTCATTGGATAGGACCTCGAGGGCCTGTGGAATGGCCAGCTAGAAGCCCGGATCTCACGCCACTAGATTTTTATCTCTGGGGCCACTTGAAAGCGCTGGTATACACAGAGAAAATTAGGAGTGTTGAACATTTGCGGCAGCGCATTATTGGGGCATGTAACACCATTACTCCTGACATCATTCAACGTGTGCTTGCTGACTGGGTATCACATCTGAATTTGCGTATTGAAAGCAATGGTGGACACTGGACATATTGAGCACGTTCTGTAAATAAAAGCTTTTGTTTTGCCTTTTTTTATTATTTTTCTTATGATGCCGGACTTATGGGACACCCTGTATATATATATATATATATATATATATATATATATATATATATATATATATGAGATTATATGTGAATTATCTCAACAAGTTAATGATTACCAACTATTACTTTGGACTTAGTGAATGGTGACGGTAGCACCACGCCAGGGAGATGGGTTTTAGAATCTTGCTCTCAACAAATATTTGTCTCACAAATTATCTAATAAATTGGGCTTGACACCAGCCCCGATGAGGAAGAACTCAATATTACATCTTTTGTTAAGGATGACTCAAACAAAAATAGCTAAAAGCATATGACCTGGAATTACATGTAGGAAATGAGCTAGAAAAATAAAACAAGTATGATAGGACAGAGCAAAATGGATGTACTCAATCTAGAACGGACTATTAATTATTTGAGGCGCCTGTACAATATATCTGATAGACATATCACAAGCAACACCGTAGCTAACATCGAGATGATAATGGGACATATTATATTCATCTTATTCATCAGGTATAGTCCCTTGGTTGACCTATTCTTCAGCTTTACTGATTAGTCAGAATTTGTAAACAAACAAATTGTGTCCTGTCTCTTCTGATTGTCTTCACTCCCTCTCTCTTTACTGCAGTGTTAAATCACTCTTTACTATCGTCGTTATAATACACACTACATCCTTCATCTATTCTAATGGTCAGCTCTGGAACATTCTCCCTCAATCCATCTTTCCCCTGTCTATGACTAAGGATGTTATTTTCTGGGAAACGACTGCGTTTGTTTTCGAGCTGACAAATACCAACCTGCCTTTGACCCACAGCATCACCCCGCCTCATTCGGGTAATTTGGAGTAAGAAAAAGTTGTTTCTTTTAACAGAGAGACTTATTATCACCATATCATCGGCATAAACTAAATTATTTATCCTTGTGTTATCTATATAGCATCTCACTGTTGCCTCATTAAGTGAAGCAGTTAATCCGTCAATATACACATTAAACAGCATAGCAGTTGTAGATTGCCAATGTTCTTCGCGTAAAGCTATTATTAGTGGTGTTCCTCAGGGTTCTGTCCTGTCACCCACTCTTTTCCTTTTATTTACTAATGATATCTTAATCCTCACTTCCTGCCTTATTCACTCCTATGACAATAATTCCACTCTTCACTTCTCCACCAACATCCCAAAGCGTCCCTCTCAACCAGAGTTGGTACCTAAAAACCCAAACCCAAACCCAAAAACCCAACCCAAACCCACGGGAATTTTCAGTGGTTTTTTGTGTTTTTGTTTTTGGTCTGAGATGTTTATTTTAAAATAATTGAAATTTTTTTTAATTGCTACATTGTTCAATTGTAGCTAATTAGAATGCTTTGGCATATTGATTATTTCAAGGAAGCTGATTTATAAAACAATTCTTAAATTATGCAATGTGTAAATAAAGATTATGAAAAATTGAAAAGTTTTATTGGCCTTTTAAGTGGTGTCCAGACTACAGACACAAATAGAGTACAGTAAAACTAATGAATGCTAAATAAAGGTGTGTGTGTGTGTATATTATTCGCAAGTATTACTTGATCTTAAATGCTTATGAATTACGAATGAATAGCCTGGTCTTAAATTTTGGACCTATTTAATAAATTCTTTATTCTCTACAACTACAAATGGAATATTTGCTTAAAAGAAAAATCTGGCCATTTGCAAATCTATCATAGTTGTTCTTTTTGATCTACAGTTGTTCTAACCACATATGGCATTATCTGACCTTGCGTTTTCTTGGCTGGAGTAGAATGAAAAAATGGTATGGAAGATTCAGAAGTGGTTGAAGTGAATGAAGTCTCACTACTGTGAATTATAGTACCATCATGAACCAGGCTTTCATATGATTTGCTTGAAGAGGGTCTACTCTCAAAACTGCCATGTCTATGTGTAGGAGGAGGAGTTGCTGATGTAGCTGTATTTGTAAGCTCATCTGCGTCATCATCACAAGCCTGTACCCATTTTTTATTGCATCGATTTAAGTGATGTTTCACTCATTCTATTTTTTTCGAAATACACATCTGCAGTATTTGCACCGAACTCTATTTGGTTGGTTACTTAACATTTTTACTTCATCCAATTTAGCAGCTTTAAGTCTGCCACCAGTATGTGCAGGTCTAACTTTGGGCAATATTAAATAGATATTAATTAACTAAAACTGATCACTGGAAAAAAGATGTTCAAAAATAAGAATAATGTCTACTGTCTAGGCCTGTAAACAAATTGCAATAAAAATTCAGAAAAACACGCTACCGTGTTGATTCAAAATAGAACAAAAGCCACACTTTATGTTAAATGAAAACACAATACGTTTCAACAGCACACTGCTATCTTCTTCAGTTGAAAGTGACCTTAAAACTGAAACAAAATATATAAATTCTAAAAATCATAGCTATAACTTTAATTTAAATTATGAAACCCCAAAACCCACCCAAAAACCCTTGGGCTTTGGGTTTTTGGTGAAAAACCCAGGTTTTTGCCAACCCTGCTCTCAACACTCACGCCATGATTCACATAGTATCGTGATAATTTGATTTAGATACTTAAATTATTGTACTTGCTTTATTGGTTCACATTTCATTTTAAAAATAATACTTTCTGCCTTGGTAAATAGAATACTTCTCTACAAACCAGTTCAAATATTAATCTTTTTTATTCTGCACTGATATATATATATATATATATATGGTGGTGAAGTGGTGGTGTAGTGGATAGAGTCGTTAACTACGAATCCATCGGCCACGGGTTCGAGACCCGGTGACTGCAGCCGGCTCGCAGCAAACCCCAGCTGTTCATCCTTCCACACACACAAAAAAAGTGGTTGGTAGATAAATGGGTATCCTGGATGGCTTAGTGGTTAAGACGCTGTGTGCTGGTGGGGTGTGGTTCGGATTCCACGTTAAACTGTAGGTCTAAGATGGAGTGAAAAGCTTGACCTTCGTCAGAATGAACAATTCTGGCGGAAGTTAACCAAAGGTTAACCAAAGGTTATATATATATATATATATATATATATATATATATATATATATATATATATACAGTGTATATATATCTAATTTTGGCCATCATGCGGGTTTTAAAATATAATATATAACCTTAGTTTTTGTAGCATTAAAATTCGCAAAGTTTTATAAAATGATCCAGATTTTTAACTGAATAGCTGATTAGTATCATATAAGATGTGCCTATAGAAGTAAATATTTATATGTGTATGTGCTTACGAATCCGGAAGATTTACCGACAACAATTCACCGACAGCAATTTACCGACAACAATTCACCGAGATATACAATTTAACGACAACAATTTATCGAATTTACCGACAACAATTCAACGAGAAAATAAAACTACAAAATTAAAACAAATTTTATTTTATTAACACTGTAAAAGTTAAGAGTACAAAATTGAAGTTATGAATGTAAATTTAACAAAGTAACCTAAAACCTAAAAAGCAAGGTTAAATAATGGTCAAAAGTAAAAGTCTAAACTTGACATCAACACGAAAGGTTTTAAAAAATAAATTTAACTAAAAACGCTATAAGACTTAAAATTTAAGTTTCGGGTGTAAGTTTATTTAATGTTAAAAAGCAAGGTTATGAGCTATCGCGCGCAAATAATCAATGATATTTTCATAAGAATGGAAGCTTTCTACAATTTTTTTGATGCGTTCAGCTGAGTCGCGGTATATTTTCTTTTGAGGATGCGTTGTCCTTCCAGCCAAGTATTGATCGATGCGAACTTCATTATAGTTTTGTTCTTTCTTAAGACATTCTATAAACTTCCATATATTTGGGTGGTGTGCGGCAACTTGCGTTTCAAACGCTCTGTGCCATCCTTCGACTGAATTGTTTGTTTTCAGTAAACAATCCAAAACTGTTTGATAAACGTTCCACATCGCGTGCGCAAACTTCGGAGGTTGGCGACGATTTCTTCTGTCGGGACGCCCTATCCAGGTACCTTCGAAGTAATCGATTACGACTTGTGATTCAAGGGGGAAGATATTATTATCGCACAATAATTCGAATGCAGTTACAACCGTGTCAACAGGTACAAATGCTAAAGCAGGCAAATAACGGAGAAGTAAAGCGAAATTTGCATCCATTTCATATCTTCGTTTGAGTCCATTAGTTTGTATCACACGAAAAATACACTGCGTGAAATGAAAAAAGCACCCTCTTAATATTGCACTAGGGAATTCTTTTTTGCATGCTTTAATCATTGCCGGTTCGAAATCAATAGTTATTGATAATGGGATAGACAAGGGTGCACTAATTTTCATCTGCTCTAAGAGTGTACTATAGGTTGCTTCCGATTTATCTGGTAATAAAGCGTAAATTAGTGGAATTGAAATGTTTTCCTTTAATCCATGCGCTTCTCAATAGGCCCGGAATCATATAATAAAAAGTTATCACCTCTGTAAGATTTAATATATTCGTTAGTGAAAGTCAATTCACTACGAAACAGTGGGAGGGAAGGGAAAGAATTATTTTGCACCCGAATATTTCTTATTGTTCTTTTAATACTTTGCGTTTTCGGAAGTTTAGGAGCTGCCGCTTCACTACACTCTGTAAGCTCGTTCGATATTAATGCATGAGGTGCGTCGGTGGTAGATTTAGCACTTTTGGGTATCTTTTCAATGATCTTCTTTGCTTCATTATTAGCGGCGTCACAGACATGATTATGTTCGTTCAGAGTTTTAACAATTTCATCGTCAAATGTAGTTATCCGCGCTTTGCACTTTGTTGTATGATATTTATCGCACTTCCAATATATTTTATTATCACTTTGCCTGTCTTTATAAAAGAAATAGCCATTGCTAATCAGCTTCTTCTTTCTCTTTTCCGATTCTATAAATTGGAGAGGCATGATGGGTTAAAACTTCGAAGTACACTTGATGACTAGTGTCTGAACATTAAATTTTAAACTGCCGAAGCACTACCACGATGCTGGCGTGAGTTGCCAATTAGTCTTCTCGATAAATTGTATATCTCGATAAATTGTATATCTCGTATATCGGTGAATTGTTGTCGGTGAATTGTTGTCGGTGAATTGTTGTCGGTGAATTGTTGTCGGTAAATCTTCCGCAATCCATGTGCTTATGTGTGTGTGTGTGTGTATATATATATATATATATATATATATATATATATATATACACGAGAGAGAGATACGCTTAAACAGCCAGGGTGCCGATCAAATAACGGCTTCTCAAGGCTTTGCACATCGTAGTATAACAGATAACGAGTTTTTTAATTAATACAAATTAATGAGGAAGTGCTAAAGACGACTTAAGTTGCAAAGCAAAAGTGGAAGCTATAGTATGTATAATTGACTATGTATTATTATTATTATTATTATTATTAGTATTAGTATTATTATTATTATTATAAAGGTAGATGGATGGATAAACAGATAGATAATAACAATGCGTGGGGTTGTTGAACGTCCTTCGTAGCGATCTAAGTTTCGCTATATCATCTGAACGCATCTGATGAAGGCCACCTATCCAACTACTGAACAGGCTCAACGTCGGCTTAGCCTCGCTAATCGAACGGGAAGAGGTGTTCTCACGTGCCCGCGATGTAACCAAGAGTGAAGTGGTTACTTCATTTTTAATTTATTTCAACTGATAGGAAAAAATTATGCCAACCGTCTTATGACAGGAGAAGATTATGCCAACCGGTTTATCATAGGGAAAAGAAAGCCCAATATACATACTCAAAGCCATCCTTCGTAGCTCACTGGATAACACCGTTTTTATGAAGATTTTGTGGTCAGGGGTTCAGGTCAGGCTGATTCTGGTAAATAATATTCTAGGAGTTAGCGCAATGGGATTCATTCATGTGGGTAGTCGAAATATCATGTGGGTAGTCCAAATAGCTCTGAACGCAACTTCTGGTGAATAATATTCTATGTTGTATCATACTTTCAATAATATCTGGAACACCGTTTTCCAATGAAGATTTTTTGGTCGGGGTTCGACACTCATCATATTTTGTAGATGCATTGTTGTCGATCTACTTTTTTAATGTAGAAGATAGAGAGAGAGAGAGAGAGAGAGAGAGAGAGAGAGAGAGAGAGAGAGCGCGAGAAGAGGCAGGTAATTTGTGCGTTCATGAAGGTCATACTGATTTTTCTCACCTGACTCAAATCAATAAAAAATTTGATGATTAGACGCGGTTCGCTATAAGTCCAAAACAAAGTGAGCTTATATGTCATTAATTGGGAAGAACTCTATATATATATATATATATATATATATATATATATATATATATATATATATATATATATATATATATACATTTGTTATACACAAGCCACTTGATTCCCCATAATACCCCATGTTTTATCTTCAATATTTAAAACAGCCCTTGAGATAAACCTCGAGTGTCCTCATCGACTCGTGCGACGCTCCCCCCTCTTTTTCTTTGTTCTTAAATGCTTGCCTCGGCGCGTTTTGGACTCGCAGGAGGGATGGAGTACGAACACAGATGTGGGGAAAAAACCCGCCAGAAGATATCTGTCGCTTCGTCGGGAATGAGTGAAAGGCCGGGTGGCGCTCTGGTAATTCTCCGTGTAGGCCTTTGAGAGGGTTTGCTCGTTTAAGACTAAATTTCAGAGTTATTGAGTGAGATTCGAGATTTGAGTTCGAGATATTGAGTTTGAGAGAATTTTGAGATTTTGAGTTTATGAGGAAATATTGAGAGCCTTTAACCTACTGCGAGGGATGTAGTGGATGAGCAACGATAGAACTTAAATTATTTAATTAATGTTAAGACTAGTTTAACCCTAGAAAGCATAAGGTAAAAAAATCCTTCAAATGCTTGAGATGAGTCTCTCAGGCTCATTGCACAAATTAAAAAAATTAAGTTGGTTAAATATGTATATATGCTTGGCGTGATAGAAAAACATTATAGTTTAACACTTTTTATTCAATGCTTAACTCGTACAGAACTATAAAACGTAAATATAACCATTTATACATGAACTAAAACGTAAAATAAATTGAAATAATCTTTTTTAACTATTAATCAAATTAAATATTACTTTTAGATGAAAGTTTATTAATGATATATATATATATATATATATTATATATAATATATATATATAATCTATATGTCATATTATATATATATATATATATGAATTATTTATTTCAAAGGATGCACATTTCTTGTTCTTACAAAACTACTTTAACTTGTCGCATTCTATGCATTTTCTTTTGCATACAGAATGCTCAGAACATACGTTTTTGTTGCATAAATCGCATGCTTACTTTTGCATTCTGCTTTTTTTGGACTCACATAAATAACATCTCTTCCTCTTAGCTCCAGTAGATGAACTTGTTGATGGTTGATGTTGACTCCCCGTCAGTCAGTGGCGTATCAAGGGAGGGGCGAGAGGGGCGACCGCCCCGAGCGGCACTTCCCGAGGGGCGGCAAATTACTGTCAGGCGGGCGCAGTATGCAAAATTTTGGGTTTTTATGTTTTAAAATGCAACCCTCCAAAAAATTATATCTCATCATTGTCGCGCGTTATTTGTGTACAAAATATCCATGGTTTTGATGAAAAATCATCATCAAATGCTATATATGCCACCTCAATGCCACTATTTCCACAAATAGTTGCGTTAAATTTTCACATCGGAAAGGTTGCCAGCCCTATTTTTCAGACTTTCCCTATATTATTTAGGTTAGGCTTTGCATTCTTTGAGCTTTGATGATGTTAATAATTAATGGTTGTTTTATTTTGCAGATACCCTACTGAATTAGCAAACATGAGCAAACGACAGAGACTGAGTGGTGCTGCATACAAGAATCTTCGCGAAAAAAAGAGGAGGAAGGCAAGCGTGCTGCTAAGCGATTTCATCAGTTAATGGGATTCTCAGACACACCTTCAGTGCCTTCTGGGAAGCAAGGAGATCAACCGCAATGTGATATATCTTTAGAGATAGATGTTCAAGCGGCAACTTCAAGTGAACCCCCAAATAATCAGGATCAACCCTCATCTACATCACAAAGTCACCCACCCACCCATCACCCACAGAGTCTGTTTAACGATTCTGGCAACTGGCCCGTTCCAATGACGGACAATTTGAGAATCGAACTCATTAAACGTGGACCATCACATTTGAAAAACATGAATGGACCCTTTCCAGCTGATTCAAACAATAGGTCAATGTCAAAAGTTTGGTATTTCAAAACTTTGGAAAATGGCGAAAAAATTGAAAGGTCATGGCTAATCTTCTCACCTTCAAAGTGTAGCTTGCATTGCTTTTGCTGTCGTCTCTTCAACAACATCTCCAGTGCATTTGGAAAAGAAGAAGGATTTTTGGCCTGGAGGAAACTAAATCCAAGAGTACCTGAACATGAAAACAGTCCATATCATACCCGATGCTTTGAACAATGGAAAGAGTTGTCTATGCGCCTTCAGTTGAATGCTACAATAGATAATGCACATCAGTTGCAAATAAAACATGCTACTGCTAAGTGGAAAGAAATACTGAGACGAATTTATGACTGCATCATGTTCTTGGCAAAACAAGATCTTGCATTCCGAGGGCACCGAGAGAACTTAAATGAAGAAGCTGAGCTAGCTGGCAATTCTGGAAACTTTTTGGAGTTAATAAAACTAATGGGCAAATATGACCCAGTAATTAGGGAACATCTTACAAAAATACGAATGACTGACAAGATATCCACTACGTACAGTATTTGTCACCTAACATTCAAAATGAGTTCATCACACTAATCGGCTGTAATGTTCGAAAATGTATAATTGATAATGTGTCTAGTGGAAAGTACTTTGCAATAATTTTCGATAGTACACCAGATATATCGCATATTGATCAGATGTCTCAGGTAATTCGCTATGTGTCGATTAAAGATGGTAATGTAGAGGTGAAGGAAGCCTTCGTTGATTTTATTAAATTAGAGGGGAAGACTGCTGAGGCAGTTACTGATCTCATTGTCACTAAGCTCCGTGAGGATGGGCTGGATATCCAGAATTGTTATGGTCAAGGGTATGACAATGCTGCTACGATGGCAGGTATTCATCTTGGAGTTCAACGCAGAATTCTTGATGTTAGCAAACACGCTGTTTTCATTCCTTGCAATAACCACTCGCTCAACTTGGCTGGAGTTCATGCCACGGGACTGAGTCCTAATGCTGTAACTTTCTTTGGAACAATTGAACGAATTTTCGTCTACTTTTCTTCCTCTACTCATCGTTGGGATGTCTTAACAAAACATTTCAAAATCACTGTCAAGCGAGTCTCTGATACGCGGTGGAGTGCTAAGTATGATGCTGTTTCTAGTCTTAAGAAGAACTTGACTCACGTTGTTAGTGCCTTGGAAGAACTGAGTGAAGGGGTCTCTGAAAGTCTGGACACAAAGGGCGATGCTGAAGCTCTGTTGACCTCCATCATGTCATACATATTCATTGTGTACTTATTTTTCTGGGATCCAGTGCTGAAAGAAATCAATGATGCTCAGCTATATTTTTAAAGAAAGGGACTTGCTTTGGACCAGTGTGCATTAAAAATTTACTCTTCATCCGTGTTTTTAACTGATGAACGAGAGGCAGTAGTATCAAACGCTGCAGATGCCACCGAATAGTTCTGTAATGAAATGGATATCAGTATAGACCGCAGAGTCAGGAGACGGAGAAGAATGCCTGGAGAGCAAGCTCGTGATGCTGGATTGACCGTGCAAGAGGATGTACGCAGAGAATTTTTTGAAATCATGGATCTTTTATTAGCAGAAATTGAAAAACGCACAGTTTGTCTTGAAAACATGAATGATCGCTTTGAATTTCTTTCTCCTTCGTACCTTTTGAATCAGTCCAAAGATGAAGAAATTAATACCAAGGTCAATAATTTTTCTTCCATCTACAATGACATTAATCCAGGAAGTCTACTGGAAGAAATAAAGCGTTTGCGCAGACATTTGCTCAGTTTCGAAAGCATAAGCGTCGACGATGATCCAAAGAACTGGGATATGTTAAAACTACTTCAGTGGATCGTTAAATGGGATCTAGTGGAATCTTTGCCTCATATAACAATTGCCCTCCGGATCTGTCTAACTACATGCATGTCCGTGGCAAGTTGCGAACGAAGTTTCTCGAAACTGAAACTTATAAAAACTTACCTCAGGTCAACTATAAGTCAATCTAGACTGAGCAATTTGGCGATTATTTCAATTGAACGCAAAGTTGCAGAGACAATGGACATAGAAAAAATCATTCATGAATTTTCTGTTATGAAAGTCCGAAAATTTAACTAGGCATTATACATTATATAGTTATTGTTAAAATTATGTAGTGTATTATATACGGTACATTATGTAGTATTGTTAAAATTGAAGTTGCTTTATTTAAGTTTTTCTTCCAATAAAAGTTTTGTTTCGAAGTGTATTTTTGTAAAGGAATTGTTTTTAAAATTGAAAATTGTTGCGGGGGGGGGGGGGACATTTTCGCCCCGAGCTGCAAAAAGTATTGGTACGCCTCTGCTCCCCATATAACCTAAAGTTTTGTCCATTGTGTTCTGTACATTACGTTGAAGTCCCATTCGGGACCTTTTTCTTATCTGTGGTTGAATGAGGCTTTCTGATAATTCGATAAGAAATGTCCGTCTTCGTGTTTTTTCTGCATTTTTATGCCATAGAGGATTTTTGTTTGTCCAAACAACAAATGCTTCCACAGCATAGACATCCAATAAATTCATGAAAAAAGCAGCCGGCCATCTGTTTGGTTTTCGTTTGCATGAATATGTATGAAGAAGCTGGTCAAGAGAGTCTACTCCACCCTTCGTAGCATTATAGTACAATATAATTTCAGGCTTGTTCGCTTCCTCTACCACAATATGATCTGAATGGTGCATACTAGATAGTAATATAACAGATTTTTTAGGTTTTGGCACATATGACACAAGAGTAAAATTATTACTAAACCCAAATATTGAAGATCGTTTGTCTTTCTTGGGCTGAAATTCTGCAGGAACAAATCTCTTATTCTTACGAACGGTTCCAACGATAGTCATACCGTGCCTTAGTTGGTGTTTTGCTAAGCCTAAGTCTGTGAAAAAATTATAACAGGTAACATTTCTGTTTGTGTGATAGTAAGGCTCACATAAGTTACTGACAACTGATGTCCCTAATCCTGATGCTTTTGGTTTTCCTTCTTTACCTAGATATAGTATACCTTTGAGCGGATAAAAGGTTTTTGAATCACATACCCACCAGATCTTCAGTCCATATTTATCAGGCTTTGAACTCATGTACTGACGGAAGCTGCATCTACCACGAAACGGAAGTAACTGCTCATCCACTGTTACATTTGCTCCTGGAAGAAAGCTTTTGGTCAAATTATTGTTGACTTTTTCCCATATATCCCTTATTGGGGCTAATTTGTCTTTTTCTCGGCGATGTGATCTGGTAGATTTGTCATCAATTCGTATTTTTGCCATTATTTCCTTGAATCGATCTTGACCCATAGTAGCTCTAAAAATAGGTGGTCCGTACTTTTTAGCCCAAAGAGCACTTATATTTAGGTGATTTGATTTCAAGTGTCCAGCTGTGAGTAAGAGCCCAATAAAAGCTTTTATTTCTATGTCATCACACGAACGCCAAATTTTAGATTTTCCTTTCGCTTCATAAACGCGCTTCCCTTCATCATTGGTGTACTTCACTATAGCAGAAATAATGTCGGGAGAAATAAATAGTTCGAAAGAATCTTCGCAACACTCTATTGTTTTATTCGGACTAAGTATTACCTTATTAGTGGGTGATTTTATTACATTGTGGGATCTAGTTTTGGATGGTGGTGGAGGAATTTTACTCCATTCATCACCATCCTTGCTGATATATTTTCCACACGAGACACTTTGGATTTCTTCATTTTCACTTTCGCTCTCCGTAACTGCATTATCACAACTTGGGTTGTATTCACTTTCATCAGAATCACTTGGCATAGTGTCTTCATTTAGCAAGCATAATTCAATATCTTTGTCAGATATTCGTGGCATTGTTATTTCTACAGTATATTTGACACGACAAGTAACCGACCAGTTCAATATCTTATCAATGACTAACCGACCATGTGTGTCCCAATTCTGTAAAAAAAAAGAATAAAACAAAATAACCAATCAGAGCCCATCTAACAAATGGCGTGATTTAAGACACGCCCATTAGCAGATACATACTCGCTGGGCATTGAAAAGAACGGAAATATAAGCTAAAATGAATATGAGTCTAACAGACTCACGTTACGCTTTTATGCAAATACTTTCTTTTTTTTATTTTTATCATTAAATTATTATATGTAGAAAACACTATTGTTAGTAAACATATTTAACTGTAAATAAGGAAGGAATACTAAAGCGCTTAGCTAAAATTAAAAATAAGTCACGATTTTTTTAACAAAACATCATAAATGAGCCTATCAGGCTCACCTTAAGCTTTCTAGGGTTAATTAAGAAAAAACTTGAACTTGACCGCACTATATTTCGAATTTCAGACTGAACTTGTAGCCAAATGTGACTTAAATTTATTGATTAAAAGCTATTCAAACAAACCATTTCATTATCAAATACACACTAAAATCGGGGGTACAGAAGTAAGCGGAGGATAAAGAATTCACGCAGAGGGTCACTAACTTAAAGAAAGATTTATTATAACTTCAATTTACTCATCAAGCATTTACAGTGACCTTCGAGAAAAAACACTGTAATAAGAGTCCGTCTCCCCTGACAACGGAAGATTTTTATTACAAACTGGTGTCAGAAGTGGGAAAAACGGACACTTTTTATTACATATATATATATATATATATATATATTAGGGTCATCTGGCTATTTCTAAAGCGGACGTTTAAATCACAGATATTATTGGAAAGAGTAATCGTGCATTTATCCTTTCATGCGAGAATTTATAATTTAACCTCGCCTTCATACCCTGACGAGGTGCGAATACATGGAAGGAATCAATACAGTTCTTCTGATTATGCATAAGAGCCCGGTAAAGCCTAAAGGGCCAAATCAAATAAAGGTTATTCAATGCTTGAATTTGTGGGTGAAATTTTTTGTGATCCCTTTAATATATAAGAGCCCAGTAAAGCCTAAAGGGACAAATTAAATAAAATAAATAGCCGAGCTTCACAATTATTCAGGGCTAATCAGTGTTTCAATTTGTGGAGGAAGTTGTTTGCGGTCCCATCTAATTCGGCTTATTATTATTGTACATATATATATATATATATATATATATATATATATATATATATATAATTTAGACGTGTGGTTGAATAAACCATTATTTTTTAATTAAAATTTTTATTTATTTGCCTGAATATCAACATGAAAATTGAACATTAATTAGTATGTATTTAAAAAAAAAATTTAAACGTAAATTCATTGTTTTTAAAATCTTTGAATAAATTTGACAGTTTTTCATAAATTGTATTTGTATTAAAGGGGGACTTTTAGAGCACTAAGTGTTTTAAAAGTAATTTTAAAGTCTCTTCATTATTTTTATTAAAATTCGCGAGATATTAAAACCCTTTGAAGAAATAAACTCTTTTCAAGTTTAAAAGTTTAAATTTTATTTTTTACTTTTGAAGTTGTAAATCGTGGCTGCCCCTTTAAAAGAAAATCTGTAATAAGTGGAAAGTCAAATAACAGGTCTCCCGCGATTCCTTGGCCGTAATATAGATATGGGACTTAAATTTAATGATATGTCTAAGTAGTTAGCACCACAGAAAATTGATTCTGGTATACGGGTAGATCGAGAGAGAGAGAGAGAGAGAGAAAGTTTGCGTGTATTATTATTTATCATTGAGTGTAGTAGTATTATTTAAAAGCGAGGTAATGAATACTGCTTGGAAAATAAATTTGGCGTTTCAATCGTGTATTTATCCTTTCATGCGGGAAAGTATAAATTAACCTCGCGTTCATTTCTCTGACCAGGGAAGAATACACGGAGGGAATCAATACAGTTCTGATTATGCACAAGAGCTCAGTAAAGCCTAAAGCAAGATGAAATTTTTTGTGATCCCATGCTTAGGGCCAAATTAAATTGTATAGAGACTATAATGTATATAGAGCAATATAAATTTAATAATTTATTTTTAAATATAATAATTCTTAGTGATATATATACACCAATATAAAAATCAATTTTTTGCACTAATTGGCACATTATTAAGTGAACTGCCTTGGATAAATAAATAAATAAATATATATATATATCGGCTATTGATTGGTGGCGTGGAAAACGCAGTTTAATAATGAACAGGAACACCAGAGAAAATACAAACATCCTTCAAGGTTTAATAGTACCAACGTTTCGGAATGCACTAATTCCATCTTCAGGGCTAAAACAATAAAATTCCAAATCACATACAAAATTACAAAATACAAATTGCTTAATAACAATTTAAAATAAACTTAAAAAAAAAAAATTATAAAAAGTAGCTAAGAAAATGTAAAACATTAAAACTAAAAGGTAAATAAATGTGAAGTTAAAAAGTTAAAATTATAAAAAGTAAAAGCATTAAAACTGAAATGTAAATAAAATAAACTAGTACCTTAACCAAAACATAGCAGATCTATCGATGATTCGTCAGAATTTAGGTCTGGTTTTAGTTTATAAATAAACAGAGACTCCATAATTTTAAGCTTAAGGTCAGAGCTTCCAGCAGCAAGTACGGTGAAATTAGACTGTGAAATTGGGTGGTTATTGTTGTGCGAGTGATTACGTATGAGAGAATTAGGTGGTTTGCCAAGGAGTAAATTTGTACGGACCGATTTACCGAGATGTTCGTAAATACGAGATTTTAAATGTCTTTTAGTTTTACCTATATATGACCCCATACAGTGGTCACACTTGTATTGATAAACTATAGATGACTTAAGAAGTGTAGGTATAACATCCTTGTATTTAAATAAATGATAAATCGATTTAGACGGGGTGAATATAATTTTTATACACAGTTGTGGGTAGAATTCCTTGAGCAATTTTAAAAGTTTATTTCTAATGTTAAAACTTGAGGTTCCCATATAGGGCAAAGTGAAATACAGGATATCTTTGGGGACTGTAATTAAGTTTCTAGTTGTAGGGCTTATTAGTCTGTTTAAGGTTCTGCCTATTGTAGTCTCGACCAGTCTAGAAGGGAAATTATTCTTGGCAAGGAGTTTTCGGATGAAATCTAGTTCATCGTGTAGTTTGAAGTAATCTGAACAGATATTGAAAGCTCTATTGGTCAGAGTCGAGATTAAATTTCGTTTGAAACCTAAAGGGATAAAGGAAGAAAAGTTCATAGTAAGATTGGTAAATGTCGGCTTTCGGTAAACGGAAGTTTCAAAAGAGGAATTAGTTTTTATTATCTTAATGTCCAAAAAGGACAGAGAGCTATTAGATTCAACTTCTGAAGTAAATTGAATGTTAGGGTGCTTAGAATTAAGGTAATTACGAAACAAAGGGATATGGTCTGGTGATTTAAACAGGAGAAAAGTGTCATCAATATATCTTCTATAAAAAACCGGTTTAAAGTTGGAAGGACACTCATTCAACCATTTGACTTCATGATGACACAGAAACGCGTTAGCTAAGGTGGGACCAAGAGGCAGACCCATTTGAACACCTTCAGTCTGTTTAAAATATTCACCGTTGAATATAAATATAAGGTCTTCCACGGAAAATTTTAATAGTTCTTTCATTTGGCCTCTATTAAAACCCTGCACAGTATCAGTATTATTAAAAAGATTATCAATACATATATCAATAGTTTCTGCAACAGGCACATTGGTAAATAAAGATTTTACATCGAAGCTAGCCATTGTGTAAGAATTATTATTTAATGAGGTAATTTCTCTAACGAAAGAAAAAGAATCCCGTGCTGTATACAAATTATAAGTTATAGGTGATAGTATGGGAACCAAGAATTTTGAAAGGTTATAACTAAAAGTTCCTAGAGCCGATAAAATTGGCCTAAGCGGACAATTAGGTTTGTGTATTTTAGGGAGTCCATACATAATGCCTGGGCTGGATCCAGAAACAAATAATTTAGTAAAAACCGTGGCTGAGATTATATTATTAGATTTAAGTTTTCTAAGATACCTATTAATTTTATCTTCCTGTTCAGAACAGGAAACTCCAAAAATTAGGATATAATACGAGTAATAATCTAGCAGCTAATGATCTCATCTTTAATTATTCTTCCAAAGTTCTCAGTGATATTCAAAAATCTGCCCTTTGTAAAGGCCTGAAATTCTCTCTTACTCCAAAGAAACTTAATTTTTACAATTATTTCCTCAACTTTGAGTTATTTTTTAAGGACCTTTTTAAACATTCATTCTTTGACCCACATAGTAAAGGTTTTAACTTTTTATCTAATAATTTACGTAATTTAGCTTTTACTTCATTTTATGCTTTTAACCCTTATGGCAATAGATCTAATATGGAGGTGGAAGAGTTTCAAAGTCTAAGAAATCTGTCTTTGGACAAGTCATTGGTGGTTACAAGACCAGACAAAGGCAATGGCGTTGTTCTTTTGGACAGGAATGTTTATGTTGATAAAATGTTAGATATTTTAAATGATGCAACTAGATTTACTAAAGTAACTGGTGACATTTTTGCTTTAATTTTAAAACAGGAAGATAAAATTAATAGGTATCTTAGAAAACTTAAATCTAATAATATAATCTCAGCCACGGTTTTTACTAAATTATTTGTTTCTGGATCCAGCCCAGGCATTATGTATGGACTCCCTAAAATACACAAACCTAATTGTCCGCTTAGGCCAATTTTATCGGCTCTAGGAACTTTTAGTTATAACCTTTCAAAATTCTTGGTTCCCATACTATCACCTATAACTTATAATTTGTATACAGCACGGGATTCTTTTTCTTTCGTTAGAGAAATTACCTCATTAAATAATAATTCTTACACAATGGCTAGCTTCGATGTAAAATCTTTATTTACCAATGTGCCTGTTGCAGAAACTATTGATATATGTATTGATAATCTTTTTAATAATACTGATACTGTGCAGGGTTTTAATAGAGGCCAAATGAAAGAACTATTAAAATTTTCCGTGGAAGACCTTATATTTATATTCAACGGTGAATATTTTAAACAGACTGAAGGTGTTCAAATGGGTCTGCCTCTTGGTCCCACCTTAGCTAACGCGTTTCTGTGTCATCATGAAGTCAAATGGTTGAATGAGTGTCCTTCCAACTTTAAACCGGTTTTTTATAGAAGATATATTGATGACACTTTTCTCCTGTTTAAATCACCAGACCATATCCCTTTGTTTCGTAATTACCTTAATTCTAAGCACCCTAACATTCAATTTACTTCAGAAGTTGAATCTAATAGCTCTCTGTCCTTTTTGGACATTAAGATAATAAAAACTAATTCCTCTTTTGAAACTTCCGTTTACCGAAAGCCGACATTTACCAATCTTACTATGAACTTTTCTTCCTTTATCCCTTTAGGTTTCAAACGAAATTTAATCTCGACTCTGACCAATAGAGCTTTCAATATCTGTTCAGATTACTTCAAACTACACGATGAACTAGATTTCATCCGAAAACTCCTTGCCAAGAATAATTTCCCTTCTAGACTGGTCGAGACTACAATAGGCAGAACCTTAAACAGACTAATAAGCCCTACAACTAGAAACTTAATTACAGTCCCCAAAGATATCCTGTATTTCACTTTGCCCTATATGGGAACCTCAAGTTTTAACATTAGAAATAAACTTTTAAAATTGCTCAAGGAATTCTACCCACAACTGTGTATAAAAATTATATTCACCCCGTCTAAATCGATTTATCATTTATTTAAATACAAGGATGTTATACCTACACTTCTTAAGTCATCTATAGTTTATCAATACAAGTGTGACCACTGTATGGGGTCATATATAGGTAAAACTAAAAGACATTTAAAATCTCGTATTTACGAACATCTCGGTAAATCGGTCCGTACAAATTTACTCCTTGGCAAACCACCTAATTCTCTCATACGTAATCACTCGCACAACAATAACCACCCAATTTCACAGTCTAATTTCACCGTACTTGCTGCTGGAAGCTCTGACCTTAAGCTTAAAATTATGGAGTCTCTGTTTATTTATAAACTAAAACCAGACCTAAATTCTGACGAATCATCGATAGATCTGCTATGTTTTGGTTAAGGTACTAGTTTATTTTATTTACATTTCAGTTTTAATGCTTTTACTTTTTATAATTTTAACTTTTTAACTTCACATTTATTTACCTTTTAGTTTTAATGTTTTACATTTTCTTAGCTACTTTTTATAATTTTTTTTTTTAAGTTTATTTTAAATTGTTATTAAGCAATTTGTATTTTGTAATTTTGTATGTGATTTGGAATTTTATTGTTTTAGCCCTGAAGATGGAATTAGTGCATTCCGAAACGTTGGTACTATTAAACCTTGAAGGATGTTTGTATTTTCTCTGGTGTTCCTGTTCATTATATATATATATATATATATATTATATATATATTTCAACTGCAAAGAACACGCAGTATAAACAACGTAAAGAACGACGCTTGTATAGGAGAACATTCCGCGCAAGATGAGAAGAGAGAACGAACAAATGAAAAAATGAGGTAACCACCCGGGAATCGAACCCGGGATCTTCCGATTGCCGGTCAGATATGATAACCACTACACCATGGTCCTCAGTCGATCAGAAGTCGTAATTCCTCTACATACGCGCAGAAACCAATGCGCGGAATGTTCTCCTATACAAGCGTCGTTCTTTACGTTGTTTATACTGCGTGTTCTTTGCAGTTGAAATGTATATATAGATACGGCATGCGGGAGGTGCCCCCTCGGGGCATTGGTTTCTGCGCGTATGTAGAGGAATTACGACTTCTGATCGACTGAGGACCATGGTGTAGTAGTTATCATATCTGACCGGCAATCGGAAGCTCCCCGGTTCGATTCCCGGGTGGTTACCTCATTTTATCATTTGTTCGTTCTCTCTTCTCATCTTGCGCGGAATGTTCTCCTATACAAGCGTCGTTCTTTACGTTGTTTATACTGCGTGTTCTTTGCAGTTGAAATGTATATATGATACGGCATGCGGGAGGTGCCCCCTCGGGGCATTGGTTTCTGCGCGTATGTAGAGGAATTACGACTTCTGATTGACTGAGGACCATGGTGTAGTGGTTATCATATCTGACCGGCAATCGGAAGATCCCGGGTTCGATTCCCGGGTGGTTACCTCATTTTTTCATTTGTTCGTTCTCTCTTCTCATCTTGCGCGGAATGTTCTCCTATACAAGCGTCGTTCTTTACGATATATATATATATATATATAAAGCATTTTAAGCCAACTGACGGATTAAGACTTCTAAGCCAACTGTGAGGTCAAGAGCGATCATTATGCGCCTGAGTTTCCAGGCGAAGGATGCTCTCTCTCCTCTATCCTCCTCTCTTCTCTCTCTTAGGTTAGGTTTTTTGTGGCACTGGCACCATGGGGGAATGGAGGTTGGCACCTTGCAACAAGGAGGGAAGGGTTGGCACCTTGCAACAATTGATCAACACTGCATTGCAATTTACACTCGAACATTTTTCCGCCATACTACTTACGTGGCAGCTCTAAGACCAGCAATTTAGCGAACCCCACAAGAAAGCGCCCTGGGGGGCCGCACCGCTCGCCCCTGCCTTGGTACGGCCCTGCTTCTGGATAGCATTTCATTACCCCACAAAATAGTTGTCATTACCTCAGTGCAGTAATTTACCCCTAGGTTGGGAACCACCACTGCCCTAGAGGGTTCATCTAATATGTTCATCTCACATCGACAAATAGAGTACTGTAACACAATAAGATAGGCCCCAAATACTGTATTCTCTAAATGCATCTTTTTGATAAGGGGCCATTCAACAACCACGTGGTCCCTAAAGGGGGAGGGGGTTCCTTATTTGACCCCAAGGGCCACGTGGGAGAGGGGGGTCCTGACGTTTAACCACGTGGCCAATACTAAGCATTAAAATATCCTGTTGATAATATTGTTTATCATATTATATATATATATATATATATATATATATATATATATATACATGTGTGTATATATATATATATATATATATATATATATATATATTAGGGGAGTCGAAATTTTGTATTCTTATTGTACACACTGCTCGGAGTTTCCTTTGGGTCCCTAAACAACATACTCTAATTACATCGCTATGCGCTCCCCCTACCCCTTGCATAGGCACCCCCCTTTTTCAAATTGAAATGAAATTTGAAACCAATTCTTTGAATTAAAAAACCTGATAAATGACAAAGATTTAAGTAAATAATGATATAAGTAAAGTTAAAGTAAGTTTTATATATATATATATATATATATATTATATATATATATATATATATATATATATATATTATATATATATATATATATATATATATAATAATAAGAAATCTTTCTCCGTATATTACTTAAAGAATCAATTAAAGCATACTAAAATCAAAATATTCACCTTAAGAAATTTAATTGAAGCATATTAAAACCAAAATATTCACCTTAAGAAATTTAAAATCGTAAATTATTGACACCACTGGCCTTTCCATTGGAACAGAGGTAGCTTTTTTCTCGACTCCAGTACATTCAAAATAAATTTATGTCTGTTTTCGTAACCAATTCTATCTTGTGAAGCTTCTGTTACTACATTTACAGCATGTTCTACTCCCTGGCTGTGACAGGGAAAAGGAATAAGCTGAAGTGGTTCATTTCGAACTTTAAGATCATCATTTGTTAAATTCTGTAAAATAGGTGGAGGGGGTGATGGTTTCGTTGTCCCAGTCGATCACGTTAGGATAATCGTCTGCTTCAAAGTTCAATGTTTTTGGCAGCTCAAAATTTCTCGCATTGGTGCTCCTAGTTCTTGCTTGAATGATGTGCTGAAGAGCCAGCTCTCTGACCTCTTTTCTTGTGTCTGTTATCATTGAGAGTAAGATATTCTCTGGGTGGGAAAAATAGGCGTTATTTCTGAGGACACGCTCCATAATCATCCGATGCTTTTTATCTAAGCCTTTAAGCAAGTGCATGATATACCAAAAATTAGATGCTCCCTCATTTGCCTTTGGATGAGACTTTATCCAAAACCAGCCTGGAGCGTAAACCAGCATTATAATTTTTACTAGGTCTTGGATGTTTTTGTCTGGATTCCGTGTAGAGATATATAAGCACAGGATCCTGTTTGCTCGTGTTAGCCATCTTGCGTGATGGAGGGCACGAGGGGATCTGGTGGCTGACGCTTGTGAGATGCTTCCAGATTGTATGCTAATGCACATTTCATACATATATTTTTGGTCACTGCTGAAACTTTTAACAATATCGGCCGAAACCTTTAATGCTGCCCTCTACAGGGGTATAATCAACTATATCCAGTTTGGTTAAATCTTCTCGGAGTTTATTTCCAAGAGAACCTTTAAATTTGTTTGGTCCCGAAGTTTTTCTATCAATTGCTTCAAATACGTGCTTGAAGGGCAGTTCGTTTGCATGCAAAAGGCAAATCAACCATTGTACTGGCCTGTCCAGATATAATTCAATCAATTTCAGCACTCCGCCAATCCTGCCAGTGTTCACTGGGGTGCCATCGCATAGCAAAGCTTTGAGGGATTTTTTGTTATTAGAATCAACTATAAAAGTTATTATTTCATCTGCAATACAACAAGCAGTTCCGTTATCTGGAGCTATATGATCCATGTAAACATCACCAGGTTCTTTGACTATTACATAATGTTCTTCGTACTCCATTCCCTTCTTTGTCTTAGTTTGATCTTTTCTACCATCAAATCCGATGCCTTCAATCTGTGTGTTCTCTGATTTCACTTTGATTATGTTCTTTTTACCCACACGTATTCTTTCTCTTTCCACTTTTTTCCTATCCAACATATTGGTTTCGTCTAATATTCCCATATCCTTCACAGCTGCATTTACTATAGCTGCAGTAGCTCTGTAACTTACACGGTATCTATCTGCTGTTATTGTTAAGTTATCATAAATAATTCTGTTCTGATGGTTTTCTCTCAGCTCAAAATCCGGAACAAAGTCAATATCGTCGGTGTCATCATCAATTTCCATGCTCTCATCTTCCATAATATGTAAAGGGTCCAGTTTGCTGGTTGAGGCGACATTCATATCTAGGCTTATCTTGGCTCTTCTTTCTAATCCTTTAACTCTATCGTGAGTCCTTTTTCTTGCGGAAGTCGTTATTCTGTCGATTGGTCCTAGTTGGTTTTTTCTGTTTCTGCCCCACAAAAGACTCCCACTCAATCACTGGAACTCTAATATCACATCTGCAATCCGTTCGACTGATTTTTTATCGTAACAAGTACGGTACAAGTGCAAATATCAAACATTTCATCGAATGTCTCCACCTTCTGCTGAAAACTGTTGTTTCTTTGTCTTAATGGTACTTTAATTAGCTTTGCTGCAGATTCTATCAATCGTTCAACTTTTATAGCTATTCCTTCAAATCCTATATGTGGAAAGGAAAATTTCTCCCAAATGGCTTCCACATCTTTAGTGACAATTCTGTAACATTCTTTTGCTGTTCTAGAACCTTTCGAAATCAGTTATTCTCGTTTTCTTACCAATAAATAATGCCTAAATACGTCAGCCTTTGAAGGAGTCATTAAAGGTGGAAATTCTGCAGGGTGACCAAGTGTTGAATTGTGCCTTTTGCTTCTTGTCGCCATAATTTCACTTATTTAGGCCTAGTAGCATTAATAACAAGAAACTAATTGTTAAATTCTAGCAATTGAATCATTCAATCTGAATTTAATATAACTCATTCGGAATTAAATCATAACTCATTCAATCATAAACAATCTGAAAATAACAATCTGAAACTAAACAAAAAAACGTGACAATAATTTATATAATTCATCTAATCTATCTAAATTAATCTATGTAATCTATTCAATCTATCTAAAACTCTATCTAAATAATCTATCCAAATTAATCTAATCTACTTAATAAGACTTAATATAATGCGTGATTGTCACATTTGGGGTTTATATCTGTGGAGAGAGTAAAATTGGGGGGATGCTATGGAAGGGGTAAGGGGGGTCGCATATACTCATTTTTTTACAAGATGTTGAGATCATCATTTCCAACTACGTGTATACTGTGGCATTGGAGAAACTCGATTTTTGATATGTTTCGACCCCCCCCCCCCCTAAATATGTATATATGTATATAAAAGAAACTTCTGAAGAAATAAAAAGTGAGTAGGATCCCCGCAAAATGGGAGAGTGCAATACAATTGCAAATGTTGCATAATGTTGCAAGAGTGCCAAGGCACCCCACCCCCTTGCTGCCACCCCCACCCCCCTTGGTACCAACCCCCACCCCCTTTTGTTGCAAGGCACCCCAAATTGGGGGAGGGGGATGTTGCAACTTGGAGGCGGAGTTATCCCCCAAGCTGCAATGAACCTAACCTAAGAGAGAGGAGGAGAGGTGTTCGCCCGACAGCTGTCAGGCGCATATTAAGACTTCAGCCGAGCGGACGCTGTCTTATAGGACCCCTAATCAGCCAGTTGGCATCATCAGCCAGTGCTTCCGGGCATCATCAGCCAGTTGGCTTAATCAGCCAGTGCCCCGGGCACCATCAGCCAGTTGGCACAGTGCACACACCCACACAGTGTACATACCCATCACGTTTATGTGCGTTAAACGGAGGCGGGTTCGAGCCCCCGTGCGTCCTTCTGCGGTTGCAGGGTACCCTAATTATCCGTATTAAACCGTAGGTCTAAGGTGGGGCGTAAAACTCCGAACAATTCGTACGGGGAGCAAAGGCATGCCTATATATGCAAATTTCCGGAAAAAAGTTCATCTAAAAATCGTGATTGATATCCAGGATGCCCTAATGATCCGTGTTAAACCGTAGGTCTAAGTGGGGAGTAAAACACCGAACAATTCGGACGGAAAAGAAAAAAAGGAGAAAAAAACGGGATCGAGACCGGCGCGGGTGCAGCCAGAGAATAATTCGTACGGGATGTTAAAACTTCGAACAATTCGGACGGGGAAAAAAATGCCAGACTCCGTTATAGCAACACTCGATCATGTTGTTTATCTCTCTCTCTCTCTCTCTCTCTCTCTCTCTTTCTCCCTCTCAAATCCCCTGTTGACCAATGCTTTTCTTATCTTTCCACAACAAAAATTTGAATACATGCCATAAACGATCTTCTAATCTGAACTTATATATATATATATATATATATATATATATATATATATATATATATATATATCTTCGTTAGCATTTGAAAGGGGCATTTCAGTTCGTTAGATATCGTATTCAATGATCCTGTACATCACACATCTTTGTTTTTATCTATTCTCTCTGCTCAAATATCCTCCACTTTCAAAGTACCATCATATATATACACACACACACATATATATATATATATATATATATATATATATATATACACATATATATATATACACATATTGTTTATTTCTTTATTAGCAAATCTCACAAGATTCGTGGTAAGGTTTGCATTTTAAATTATGCCTCACAGATGTGGAGCATTTCAGTTTGCGCGATGTCGTATTCAATGACCCAGTATAGCACACATCTTTGTTTTTATCTATTCTATCTGCTCAAATTGCCACAATATCAATGATATTGGATCCTTGTACTCTTGTTCCATGCGCTCTCTGAAGCCCATGCTAACCAAAGCTTTTCTTATCTTTCCACAACAAAAATTTTAATACATGCCATAAAAGGCCTTCTAATCTGAACTTATATATATATATGTGTGTGTGTACACATCTTCGTTCGCATTTAAAAATCGCAAACATCTGTTGGCTTATCGGATGTTTTTGGTTTTCCGAGATTCGCGTCAAGATATGCATTTTAAATTATACTGCCCAGTTCATCACACATATTTGTCATTATCTATTCTATCGCTCAAATATTTGTTCACTTTTAAGGTATCATTAAACCATACTTTTTTCAAGCATACGCGGAATGTACAGGATATCACGAAATCATCTCTCTCTTTCTCTCTCTCTCTCTCTCTCTCTCTCTCTCGAATACAAGATCCAAAATCAAATCGTTTCGCGTCTCTCCATGAATCGGGGCATCTGTCACGCCCCAGATTTCACGGGGCAACCAACCACATCCCTATGGGGCGGATCCCAGGACCTCTCTTTGGCTGCTATGCAGGCCTACGCGTCAAACTCAGCCCAAAATTCACCGCGAGCCAATAGGAAGCTAACGATTGTGTTTTGTGGGTTGGTCACAGGACCCTTATAAAGGGAGAATCTCGACGCAGAGCCTCAGTTTCTTGCATTTCCAGATTAGTGCTTTATACACCATGAGTCAGTTATCTTTGTACAATTCCCCCAATCTGACTGGGAATGAAGAGTTTTACGCGCACGCAACGCTCCACCTCTTCAATGCTATAGATCGGGATGAACTTTTATCAACCCAGAGTGTTGCGGAAAATTGTGGTGAAATGAAAGAGCCGTTCAATGAAGACACTGTTGAAATGTAAGTAACTTATAAGTACCTAACCTAACTGTATTCAGTGTTTTCCTACAACGTAAAAATTAACCACATTGTTTTTAATTATTGTCTGTTCCCTCATATATATAGGTTATAATATCAACGTTTGACATTCAATTTGAATCTTAAACAATACGTTAGGCTAGGCTAGGTTAGGCGACGTTAGGTTAGGTTATACTGTGACCCTGTTTTATATATATATTTATTTATATATATATGTATACAGAGGGTGATCAAATTATTAGAGCCACCCCTTGAAAAACACATTTTCATTATAATATGGTGTTTTTAGTTTAAATAATAACCTTTTAAGTATGCAGACAGTTTTCCAAATTGTTAACACATGTAGTGTTCTCTACCTGAATAACAGAGACTGGGGATAGGGGTTAATTTTGGGAGTAGGGGAGGGGAGTATGCGAAAAGTGGGTTCAGTAGTGTTTCAGCTGTGAATGTGGAAGGAAGGTTGTGTCAAGTGGTCAGGTGCGTTAAGTGTATGTTAAGTTAATAAGTTATTATATTTAAACCATTGTACGTGGAATATGCACTCATACACCCATATGATATCGTTTCTCAGTAACGTATTGTGATTCTTTTTATTAAATTAGTGCTTCTTTACAGGAATAACTTTTATGTACTCTAGGCTACCCAACATGGGTAAGAAATGTGATCTATCGCCAAAGAAAGGTAGAATGCTCTCGCTGCTGAATGCAACTGATTATTCTCACAGAAAAATAGCCCGAGAACTGAATGTGTCACGTGCGAGTGTTGACAGGATCGCATCAAAAATTAAAGTTGAAGGGGATAATCCAGAGCTGACTCCAAAAAGAAAGGGTAAATGTGGTCGGAAAAGGATAACTACACCTAGAGCCGACAGATGCATTGAAAAGAAACTAGTAAATAATAGGAGAAGCACTACTAACAAACTTAAATTGGAGCTGGAGAAGGAAAACATCAACATTTCGACAATGACCTAAGAAGGCGTGCCAGGGAATTTGGATTGAGTAGTTGCGGCCAAGGAAAACGCCAAAATTGACTCAACAATTCAAAAAACGTTAAAGTGGGCTAAATACTACTCAAAGTTCACTGTAGATGACTGGAAATCGGTAAGTCACAATATTTTAGTGATCTTGTATGCTTATTTTGAGTAAAATGCAGTGGTGGCTCGTCGGTAGGCACTGCGGAACTGCAGTACCCCTAAATTTTTTATTTACAATTGAAATAATCAAGAACAATATAAGGATGAGCTCACTGAATAACTTTTTCAATAACTTTTGAAACTTTTATTCATTGCTCAATGCTCATCCTTTTATTTCGGTAATTATTTCAACCCATTCTTAGAGACAGCACCCCTAGAATTTTTAGTCACGAGCCGCCACTGGTAAAATGTATTATTTTCATATTTGTATGACAAGGCACATTTCATTTTGGTTGCAATCATTTCTTTCTCTTTTCATTTGCAGGTGCGTTTCAGTGACGAATCCACATTCCAAGTTATGTCTGATAAATCACAGTACGTTAGGCGACGTGTTGGTGAGGAATATTATCCAGTCTGTGTCGTAAGTACGGCTAAGCATCCAACATCTGTCATGATATGGGCAGTGATAAGCTGTAAAGGTACTGGACGCATCGCATTTACATTGTTGAGGGTACTATGAGGCAGGACCAATACCGAAAGGTTTTGGAAACAAGACTTATTTCACAGATCACCGACTGGTTTCCAAATGGTGAGCCATTCCGTTTTATGCAAGATTCTGCCCCATGCCACACTGCAAAGTCAGTTAAAAGTTTTCTGGCTGCAAAAAATATTCCTCTCGTGGATTGGCCAGGAAATTCTCCGGATATGAACCCTATCGAAAACCTATGGGAAATAGTAAAGCGTAGACTGAAAGGCGAGGAAATAACAACTCGAATACAGTTAATAGAACAAATAATTGCCGTTTGGAACCGTGATGCTGAGATACAGGCCAGCTGCAAAGCCTGTATAGAGAGTATGCCTAGACGGGATGCTGCCTTAATTAAGGCCAAAGGAGAACCCACAAAGTACTGAATGTGTTTAATATGACTGTAGAGTGTATATAAATATATTCTGAAATAAAATAAATGTTTAAATTAGCCAAATTTTACTATTATTAGCATTAGAAATAAACTTATACAAGAAAAACTATTTTTTATGTAGTGGCTCTAATAATTTGATCACCCTCTGTATATATGGTGGACAAAACGTTTACCCTAAGTACCTCGCGTTTTTAACAATATAACCTAACCATAAAAGGCGACAATAAAAGTGTTTACAAAAATACTTTTATTCCTTGGGAGATTATTTCAGTGTGTATATCTATATATACAGTATGTACAGGGCGTCCCAAAAAAATGTATACACACTTTAAATAATTATAAAGGCAGTGTTTATTAAAATACATTTCATTTTCAAAATGTAATAGAATCTACAGACATTATTTAATTGTTTTGTCAACGCCTGTTTTCAAACTGACGGTTCCGTTCTGAGTCCAGACACTGCTGATAACGCGAAGCAATGGAATCGCAAACATCACGAAAACATTCGTTTGGTATTTGTGTGCATTCTCGTTCAATGGCTGCTCTCAATTCAGCGACTGTTGCAGGTTTTATAGCGTAGTCTTTGTCTTTTAAGTATCCCCAAAAAAGTCTAGTGGTGTGAGTCTGGTGAACGCGGAGGGTATTCTACGAAACCCCTTTGTCCAATCCACATCCACATCGTGCCAAGTACCACTCGCAATACTCCACTCTTCGGTCCAGATCATCTTCATTAATAGCATGGACTAATCTTGGAATGTAACTTTTCCATTGACAGCGCTTCAAAATGCGTTGGACAGACGATTCTGAAATTCGACCTCACGACTCGCTTGCCGCACAGATTTTCTTGGACTTTGGTGATACGTTTCCAGTACTCTTCTTGCTTTGTGGGGCTTGTCGATGTCCGTGGTCTTCCGGAACGCTTCTTGTGGACATTCTGAACAGTTCCATCGGCTTCAAACTTATCTCTAATTCGAGTGATGGTAAGTCGCGTGGTGGATCTGTTTGAAACTCCCTCCTAAAACTGTCTTTGCACTTCAACTGCGTTTTCACACTTCAGTAGCATTTTAGAATGAATTCCTTGTTCAAAGCTTTAGTCTGACTGCCATATTAATTCTAATGGTTTAACTTGGAAAGAAAGAAACATCAATTGAGCTATCAGCTGTTAAAGTGTGTATACATTTTTTTGGGACGCCCTGTATATTGCCTGGTAACCCCTAAGTGTCATAATAATTGTTTTGAAAAATAGTTTGTGTTTATTATCGTTCTATATACGGGGCTCCAATAAACTTTAACCGCCCCCGCCCATTGCCTAAACCATTAGAGGTACAGTAAAACTAAACATACCTTACAAAAGAGAATTTAATCCTGCATTTAATGAGAAACAATTAAAAGTGGTGTTCCCGCCATGGCTTCAAGACAGCCTGAATTCGCTTTGGGTAGCTTGCCAAAACTGACGTGAAAAGATCTGATCGTTACGCAAATTTGCTAAAACAGTTTCAAGTATTGCGTCATTGTATCCTTCGAAAAATCGATTTGCTGCAGTTCTTGAAACAAGAGACATTCAACCTTGTCCTTTATAACTGATCCAATGTGTCACAGACGTTCAGGTCAGGAGAATTTCCTGGCCATTCTTCATTTCCAAAGAATCGATCTCATGGTTCGGCAACAACTGTTGAGTGGCTAATGCCTTAAAGCAGGGGGCCCTTATCGTGCAGAAGTGTGACCTGATCGACATCCATAACATTGTTTGGGTTTCTTAGAAAAGGAATGACATGCTGGGATAGAATAAATAATCACGAAAATACTGTCCATCCCAACTCTGACCATTTGGTCAGCACCCACATAGCTTTGCAGTGAACAAACACAAACACACCAACAGTGTTCTGAACTTTTTAATAATTCGCGATAATGTTCATTGTCATCGATTCATCTGTGTTGTGTGGCACATCGATCATTTTGGTAGTTAGGCCGACGTGTTACGTAAACAAAAAATTCATGGGAGACAGCTAAATACATGAAATCATCCACATCCCAATCTTCAAGATAATGGGCAAACCACATTCTGTCATCGATGTTAAGTTGAGTTTTTCTTGGCTTTGGAAGTTCATGCCAAGGCTTTAAACCTTGCCTATGACGGTACAGTCGAATGATCTCACCACTAACGATCATTCCTCTCAACAATTCGATCTCTCTAGAAAGTTTAGCACAGCTGTTTTTCCGCTTACGCGTAACGCTTTCAATGATGTCCTTTGTTTCCTGAGAGAGTGGCAAATTTGGGCGCCCAGATTTGGTTGTATCCATTTCACATTCATCCAAAGTTTTATTCCAATTTCTTTTGACGAAGTCCTCACTTCTTCGCAACTTTTTGGCAACTCATGAACGTGTTATAAAGGTGGCTCCATCATCACGAGCCTCCCGAAATGTTATTGCTCGTATGCGATCTATGACACGTTGCCTCTCCGAATCCAATTAATTGAGAAGCCATTATATTATCACTTTATCAGCTAGAGTAATTTTAATACCTGCAATAAATAAAGAATTTTATGTATTTTTATAATCACTAAAAACTATTTCGATATAAGTAAACATGTAAGCTGCAAATGGGGGGCTAAAGTTTTTTGGAACCCCTTATATATTGTTTCAATCGATGTTAACTTATAAAAGACGTCAGTAAATACGTTTTCAAAATTATTTTTTATTCTCTGTTTGAATCGTGATTACTTCGGCATATTATATATATATATATATATATATATATATATATATATATATTGGAGTTTTAACAATTATTTCAGTATACATACATATATATATATATATATATATATATATGAAAATTATTTCACGAAAGTAACACGTGGAAAATATTTATGATGAATAAAACCACGAAGGAAAGGAAACACAAAAAGGTGCTCAAGCGCTTTCGTCTAATGACATCCTCAGGAACACTGAAGTACATAAAAGGTTACGGCCTATATATAGGTTACAGAAAGAAAAATAAATAAATAAATAAATAACGTACATACACACAAACATATATACATATATATATATACATACATATCTACACACACACATATATATATATACACATATATATGCAATAAAAGGAGAAGTAAAAATAAAAATTAAAAATTAAAGGATTAACAAAGAGGCATACAGATTTGTAAGGAAAAATATCGATTTTTAGTACAAGATCAAATGAATTATAAAAATACAAATTTATACTGGAAATCTGCTCGGGTTTTAACACTTTGCCTTTTATAGTCAAGTTTCGATATATGTAAAAATAAAATGAAGATTAAAAGTTAATAAAGTAGCATACAAGTTTACCAAAGATTTAGCGTCCTACCCTTTTTATCTAAATCTGTTTTGAAGGAATTCAAAACAACAGGATCGAGTTGAAAAAGACCTTTGCTTATGTTGAAGTTATTTGAAAGTTGGATAATGGCAGACTCAAGAATATTTCTATTAACAATGTTGCTAGAGTGAAATAAAACTGAAGCATTATTCCAATCAATACAGTGGGATAACTCTGACAAATGGACAAAAAGAGCACTGGACAACTGTCTTATTCTAACGGAATATTGATGCTGTTTTATACGTGTGTGCAAATCCTTTCCCGTCTGACCTATGTAAAAGGAATCACATTGTTTACACCCAATTTTATAGATAATGCCTGAATTATTGGTAGGGCTATTTTTTACTATGATATTTTTCACAATATTGTTATATGAAAATACGGATTGATGATATGCTTGACTTTCTCTCCCAAGAATTACATAAGTATGACCTGCCACTACCTTCACACATTGTTTTGGAACTTATTAAGCTTTGCATCAAAGACTGTAAATTCACTTTCAATAACGAGTATTATCAACAAGTGTTCTGAAAAGCGCGTCCTATAAATTCTTTCCCCATATCCGTACAAAAATAGCCAGGAATCTTGTGTTCTTTCAACATCAGCGTTTTGGTCGCTTTAGCAACTGTTTCAGGCGATTTATTTTTCAGGGGAATTAACCACAGGTATTTAGAGAATACATCTATTATGAATAGGATGTAGCGGTAACCATCGTTATACACTGAATATCTTTGCATGTCTGTTAAATCAGCCTGCCAAATAGAGTCAATCGATGCAGCTGTTGTCTTGGCCGTTTTAAACCTTTTTCTCACAGGTTCATGAAGTGTATAAGCATCCTGTCCCCGCAAAAATCTCTCAACATCATTTTTCCTTACACAGTAAACACCTCTATACAATCTATTAACGCCACCATAGGAGGCGGGGTTAGAAATGTCATAATAGCGTTTACTTAATATGTTAGCCATTTGCGTATTTTAGAAGCACGTGGGTAGGGTTGACCGTTCGTTCTCTTCTTTCTCCTCTTCAGAGACATTGCTACTGCTGGGGGCGATGGCGTTCTCAGTTGTGACACATGCGAGACTTGGTCCAAGTTTTTTAACCTATTCAGATTACTTATTATGGTTTTGGGGACATTTATTTGTTGTAGTCTTGCTTTAATATATTTCCATCCTGTTGGTGAAGGTTTGTCCCACTTTCACACGAGATCATGAACAATATCAACGATATTGGATCCTTGTACCCTTGTTCCTTCATCAGTGACCTCGCCTGTATCGGTCAACTGTATGATGGGGTTCTCACTCAATAGATTATAAAGACTTAACCCTTTATTCCTCAATGTATGTGAGAGGCTGTTTTTAGCACATGTTCGAAGTGTTTGTGTTCCGTTGTTCATTGGCTGGCAATCATCAGGTCCTGTGTCGCTACGCTCAGTACTACTCGAGCTGTGCCTAATAACCACTGGGAGCTCTGTAGGATGTTTATAATCTTTGTACTCATGAAGAAATTTCTGCAAAGCCTCTTGGTACAAGATCCTTTTCTCATCAGGTTACTTTTCATTGTTTAATAGGGCTAGCAAGTCGCTTTCCATTCTTTTAAGCCTACTTTTACGGGATTCTAGAACCGTGTCTGGAGTCTTTGAACTTTGCAATGAAGCATACACCTCGTGCGGAATCACAACCACCTTCTTCATTATATTAATCTAGTCAGTAAAGGGTCCAAAACTGAAAATAAGATAGGCAGGAATGATCCTCCTCTTTGTACAATAATACGCTTTTTCTTACCTTACCCACAGTTTGACTTTTATGCGCGAGCGCTCGTATTATGTTCTTCTAACGACGTCAGCGAGTCTTCTGAGAGGGTTTCATTGATACATTACATTTTATAACATTTAGAGAGATTTCACAGATGCATTTTAAAAAGTCAGAGTCGATATTTTTAACAAACATCTGTTGCAGCATCCGGAGCAATCGCCGATACATTTTTATTAATTCACTGTATTTCTTTAGCCTATTTGTCATTCTGGAATATACACCGTTTCAGGCTCGCTTAGAAATATATTCGCTCTTAGAAGCACCCTAAACGTGTTTCGGGGGTGAAGGTCACAAAGCAAATATCCATAACGCTGGTTTGTCACCTCTTTATAAACCTCCAAAAACTCCTTAAGCTGATTCGGAAACTTTTGACTTGTTAATACCCCAATTTGTGATACATCTCCACGTTGCGCGAATAAGTCTAGATATTGTGTATTTAGCGACACATCGCGCATGTATCTATTTTTGAAAAATAGATTCTGATTGATGAAGAACACGCTTATGCTAAGGTGGTGGGAGAATACTGTAAATGTCTCGGCAAACGTTTTATCCATCTCCAACATGAGGTCGTCAATTACAATGACTGTATGTTCATTTTCCTTTAACGAATTAACGTCAGACCCCCTTGTGGAACAAAATATCCTCTTGATATTCGTTGAACACTGTTTGGTATGTCGAATACCACCATATAACTTTATGCACAAATTTTGAGAACATCTCCCCCTTTTCTTTAATGATTTTAATCATAAACACAGTTTTAATACATCCTGTAGGGCCAGATATAATACTTGTGGAGGGGCTCGTGAACCTGAATTTTTCTACAGAATCCATTTCTAACACGTCACACCCCTAATTGGGCCATTTACAAAATATTACAAATATTGAGTGCTGCTCCTTATATTTTGTTTTTTCTTCCACAGAACCGTGAATGATGATGATGTACAGCACCCCATCATCGACATCACAGACGAGTCCGTTGACCGTGCAGCTACAGAACACTTCCCCGCCGACAAGCCCTCACCAATGACACCTGCAGCACGCGCAAGTTCAAAGCGGAGGCGCGATGAAGAACCTAGGATTGCTTCGGTTGTTAGACCGCCAGCAATAGAGCCACAGCCCTCAACGTCTGACGACACAACCCCCACAATAGTACCTTCCCCAAATATAACCCCTTATTCAATTCCGGGTACCTCCTCCACAGCAGCTCCCCGTTCTGTTGAGGCTGGCATAACATTCGAGTTGGTGCGCACCGCAACCCCCACCCCGGCCTTGACTAGAAATCAGTATATAGTCAGGGTTGATCCTAGAACCATGTATAGCAATGGCATTGAACACGGACTACGGCGCATAGTTGAACGTATTGTAGAGTTTGCCCTTCAGAACCGCGACGAACGTGAAGTCAGGACGAGGCTGTCCTTCGGATTCGGGTCAGATGAAGGAGATGTAGATGATTTTTGGGTGGTAATACCGTTCAGACGTTTGGCAGCTGAAGATATAGAGTATATATTAGGCCGTATAATGCAGGCCTCTCAAAGTAGTATAGCCTTCAATATGGACAACTTCACGGTAAATATTGACCGTGTATTCCGTGTTGCTGGTCATAGAAGGGTAGAACAGGAAATAAATGTTCGTATAGTTGTATTTGGACTGGATGCTCGTCGTAGAACTGTGCGTTTTTAAAAGCTGTGTGAGATATTGTACAAGACCCCTACTTATTTTAGGACTGTCAGGGACAACGTATCTCCCCATCCGTAATATAAAGGGTCTTTACGCAAGTTATGACAAAAGTCGAAAATATGGACGACATCATGATTTGTGTAAGGGGTGTATCGATTTTGCGGACGATATAGTGAAACATTGTAAAGATTGCCACATGGTATGTGAGCAGTGTAAAAGTATCAAATGTGAAAGCCGTGTACTTGAAGCTGAGAAGAGGGATTGTAATGTGTGTAGACGCACATTTTTCAATAATAACTGTTTTAAGCTCCATAAATCAATAGTTATGTGCAGGAAGATGAGAATCTGTGAATGTGGTATGTTTCACATGATGGATAATTGGGGAAAGTTTGAGCACAAATGTGATGAAATTTACTGTTCTACATGCCATGAGAAACATAAGGCGGTTGGAGTAAAGCAGGGGGTCACAAACCTTTTCTTTTATTCACCGCCCACTTTTGCGATTTTTTGAAAATTAAAAAAGCTTATCGCCCACCTTAGATCAAAAAGAATAAATCAACCTAATCGATAAAATAAATGATGAAATAAACGTTTAATTACTTTTAATGTGAGCCCATTAGTGGGCGCTACCGCCAAGGTTGGTGACACCTGGAGTAAAGCATGTATGTTACATGAAAGACGCTAAGACTAAGAACAGCCCTTGTATAACTGTGTACTACGATATAGAAACATACACGAACGCTGAAACCAAAGAGGTTAATCCACATTTACTTGTGAGCCAGACTATCTGTGATGAGTGTATGGAAATCGAGTGTGATGAGTGTCACAAATGTGGTAAACGGACAAACGTTTTTAAAACGAGTGCGCACGATAGCCCTGTAAAACTCTTTGTGTCCTATATTGTCAAGTTAGCGGATAAGTTCAAAAAAATGACTGTGTATATTCTCGCCCATAACGGGGCAAAATTTGATACAGTTCCTTTATAAGGAGTTGCTTGGGCACGAGTCATCTGAGATATTTACAGGTGATCCCTTGAAAAGAGGCAACAAGCTAATACAGATGTAAATAAGAGGTAATGTACAGTTTAAAGGCACTTTATTATTCACACCTTGTAAATTAGCAAAGCTACTTAAGGTGATGGGCGTAGCCGCTGAAGTTTCAAAAGGATATTTCCCTTACACATTCCTCACTAGCGAAGCTTTAAATTACGTAGGACTACCTCCACCCAAATATTTCTTTAACTATGAATGTATGAGTACAGATGAACGTGAAGATTTTGACCGATACTACAACAGTTTTAATGAATGTAATCCTTATAATATAGCTGATGAATGTGAGCGTTATTGCGTGAATGATGTGCGCGTGCTTAGAGTATGTTTCCAGGCCTTTAGAAGGATGTACATATGCCGTTTCAAATGCGATCCGTTGCAAGTCGCAACCACCATCGCCTCATTATGTTTTACGGTGTTCAAGAATAACTTCATGCCTAAAGACACCTTAGCCATTATCCACAGAAACAACCCCGCAGTTATGGTCACAAGGCTATTTACTGGCTCATACACCTACAGCAGACAGGTGTATACATAAAGCATGTCGCAACACGGGTGAAGTACCCATTAAGGTTAATGGTCGTGTTTTTTGGGTTGATGGTCTAAGTGAAAACCGTGCCACTGGTGAGAAGACTGTGTACTCCTTTAACGGTTGCTGGTGGCACGGGTGCCCCCGTCCTGAGTGTGGAATCGTAGGAGATATCCACGGTAGATCCTGCCGACTGTCTTGCGTGGACCCGCACCGCGATCAACTTATAGGCTCCCAGTTCACTCACAAAGTTTTGTGGGAGCATGAGTATGATGCACGGATGGAGCAGATGGACAGTACCGTGAAGAAATAAACACGATCAAACGTTCAATGGTGCTGGATCCTCTCAAATGCGGTGATAGCTTGTTCGGAGGGCGTACAAATCCCTTCAAGCTATACTTTCCGCCTACGGAGGGTGTGAACTCCATTACTACGACTTCTGTTCTTTATACCCCTACGTGATACGTAGGTGCACCTGAAAAAATGGTGGGTCCGCCATACCAACCATCGAGGAGTTTTCGGCCAACTTGAATGAGCGCTACTTTGGACTCTCTTTCGTAGATGTGCTCCCCCCTCGCGATTTATGGATGCCGATCTTACCCGTCGTTATAGATCACAAGCTCATGTTTCCCCTGTGCGTGAAGTGCGCGGAAGAGAACAATGGTGATTGTGACCATACACCCCACCAGCGTAAGATCAGAGGTGTATACACAAGCCCTGAACTGGACCTAGCCGTTCGCCATGGGTATAGAATAATGAAGATACATGAGGTGTAGAGGTTTCAGAAGCTACCCAACCTTTTCACACCATATATAAACGCATTTTTGAAGGATAAGGTTGAGGCGTCAGGATATCCGCGAGGGGTTGATACCGAAGATGAAAAAACGTCTTATATTCAGCGTTACCGTGACCGTGAAGGTATACAGCTTGCTCGTTCCCAAATTGTAAAGAACCCTGGCATGCGCTTTAGTGCAAAGTTGTGCCAAACCAGTTTTTGGGGAAAATTTGCGCAGAATACTAGCAAAGGGAACGTTCATTTGGCTCAAAGTTATAGTGAAGTCTGGGATTACGCCAACGCATCCGATAAAGAGGTCATGGAGATTGTGAATGTAGGTAATACTTACATAATAAAGTACAACAATACCGAATTGGCCACAGATACCTCACGGGTTACAAACATTCCTGTAGCCAGCTTCACAACAGCCTACGCACGAATCACACTTTGGGGCCGATTGCATTCTCTTGGGCTGAGGGTTTTGTACGCCGATACAGATAGCGTGATATTCACAGCGAGGAGGGGGTGAATACATGCACGCTATTGGGGAGTTCCTCGGAGAGCTAACTGACGAGATCAAGGATGAGTATGGAGACATCGCATACGCCGACTCGTTTGTGTCAACAGGGCCAAAAACCTCTGGGGTACGGGTGAGGATAGGGGATGATACGAAGTATATCGTGAAGGCTAAGGGTATCACGCTTAACCATGCGAATCGGAAGGTCGTTAACTTTGATTCGTTGAGAGAACTAGTGCGCTTGGAAGATGATGAGGCTGACCAGCTACTCCATCTGACTGTAGGTACCCACAATTTTCGGGCACAGAAGCTGGGGGGCGTGAATGAACTTAGGGGTACAAAGGTGTGCCGTAACACCTATAGGAAACGTTACCAGGTACCTGGAACCTATGATACCGTGCCCTTTGGATAACATAATCTTTGATATGTCTATTGTTAACTTATTTATTACATGTATTTGTAAATATATACACCTTGAATATTTCGTTTATTAAATAAATCGTGTTTTAACTAGCGTTTCACTTTCTCTTTGTGTGCGTGCGTGTGTACAGTAAAAAGCTAAGCCCCGCCCACTGTGAGTCATGCCGCAACATGAGCATGCCTCCATCCCTGCGTGCTCAGTTGACCTCTGTATACCCTTGAGCTCAGACGTGTATTCTCTCGCGTAGAAGAAAAATAGTAATGGCTACCTTTAATATTGCGTGTTCAACATTTATGAAGTGGTATTCCGCAAAGTGCATAGATGTGGTAGATAATGAAAAACTCCCTATTCCCCCATCCTTTGTCGCTTTTAAGGCTACATTGATCCGTGCGAAGGATCAAGATGTTCAAATACTCTATGGTATTCTGGCGAGGGCGTTTTAGGATTTCGTAGTACAGACGATGTACTGAAGTACGTTATAGACCTAAGCTTTATAAAGGCTCACATATACCGCGAAGTAGAAGAAGCAAAACGTTCAGAAGATAAGCAACGGTTATGGATAGTGAGTCTTGTGGATGAGAGGTGTGTCAAGCTATATTATATCATGTTACACCATACCGACTATTCGTACCATCCGGTTGAAAATGTAAATCTTGTCATCATGGAGAATCTTAAGTATTTTTCCCACTATATTAATATATATCATGATGAGGGTTGAGGTTGTGGCTAATGGGCTGTGTGAGTTTTTAAAAGATTTTAGAGAAAAGTATCGCTTGTTAAACAAAAAGGCCAAATATGAGCACATGTTTCTCTCAAATAGTGCGATGGATTGTGAAGATGTTTAGTTTGTGGAAAAGAACGTCCGGTGAGTGATAAAACATTAACAGTCGATATTGCTTCATGTTTGGTCAAGAGTGTTCGAACAAGCCTGTAAACGCTTTAGAAGTGTGACGCGTTCCTGTGCCGTCCCACCCGTGTACCTCACGGAACATACGAGTTCGAACAAACCCATACGCGTTTCATCAGCGTGACTCACCCCGTCCCGTCGAGCCGATCCGGCCACCTGTGGCTCATAGTCTTCTCAGAGCTTGCACCGCGTGGACGTATGATTACGATGGAACTTCCTTTGAGAAGCATTCTCAACACCTCGTACACTGTCTCCGTGACGAAGTCATTGCGCGTGTTCACGCGTGAAACCGGCACCATTAACTATGTACATGAAACGGTTTGCAGGCAAGCAAGCAAACGTAATGTTATTTATTTAAGTGTTGAGGAGATGAATAGAGTCTTCGTAATAGCTGAGAAGTGGGGGGAGGACCGTTATAAAATACCTGCAGGTGTAGGTACAAGAAGAGAGCAGATTAGTGACGCCCCCTCATACGCCGTTGTTTGCACGTTGTGTATAAATAATGAACAGCCATGCGTTCATATACGACTGCTGTGGAAGAACGCATCTGATAATAACGTTCTTGTCCCCACGCGAAACCGTTTCATCCTCGACAGAATGTTTGAAATCGTCGGATTCCGCAAGCTGAAGCCTATATTATACGCCCGTGTTACGGATATGATTTATTTTGACACGGTTCTTGAATACGCATACACCGCTCTGCTCGACGGATTTATCGAATGTAGGAATGAACAGGGCGAGAACGGTCTAGAGCTGGATGCATACTTAAAAGGTTTAGATTCTTCGAAATATCCTGAACATTGGTGCAAAGCACTTGAGCGGTACAGGGCTGAGCTCACCTACACTGTTCACCCTAAAGAGCTGTACCTCTATATAATGAATCGCTGTCGTTACGACTTGGAAGATTATTTCAATTGCCGCTATGCAGAGTGAAGAAGAGTTCACGATTGAAAATCTCGGGACGGTAAGAAAAAAAAACCGATTAGAAAGGCTTGTTCATAAATTTGTATTTAATAATGATGTTGTGGTTAACGATGACCTCTTTCTGCGAGTGTATTCTAGCCGTGTTTAAAGATAACTTGTCAGCCGCGTGTAAAGTAGGCACGAAAATAGTATTGAATGATATGAAAGCCATTTATGTCGAGTATAGGCCCCGTATCAGTTAAACGGTTTTACCACGTCGTACAAAGTAATAGCGATGTGGATGTAGACTCTATTACGTGTGAGTTTAGCGTTTTGCACCGTAGAACATAAAGGATGTATATTTAAATTGTGTATATATATTTATATATTTCCTGTACTAATATGCATTTGATTATACATTTCGTATATTTTCAATATATTTAATATAACTGTATATATTTTTCATGTACTAATAGGCAATTGATTATACATTTCTTATATTTTCAAAATATTTAATATAACTATATTTTTCCTGTACTAATATATTGATAATGCATCGTTTTGTATATTTTTTATTATATATTTGCCGTTCATGATGTATTATTATTTTTTGATCATATATATATGTATCCCAATGTATATTTATTTCTATTAATTCGCCTAAATAAACAGAATGATGTCTTGGCTTTTTATTTATTCCTTTTTGTTTGTGCACGGTATTTAATTATATCAATTGGTTCGTTTCTAAATCGGATTTGTAACCCAGAATATATGTTAAATAAATATCGTTATCTGGCAACTTGACCTTCTAAGCCAAATGGGGCTTAAAGTCAGAATATATGTTTTAATTAAATAAATAGTGCAAACTGTCAACTCGATCAGATACGCCAACTGGTGGTGAGAGAGGGAAATAAACAACATGATCGAGTGTTGCAATAACGGGATCCTATTTGTTTAATAGGTCTGCCTATTGGTCGTATTTAGCGACCTTGTCGGTCTACCAGGAGTTGGCTTATGGTGGGTTGTTGGTTTCACCACCAATCGCTTGGTTGTAGCCCTCATATCGGATACGTGGTGTTAATGGGATGGGCTCCTAAAAAGTCGTAGCCCTCATCTCCTGTTGATGGGATGAGCTCCTAAAAGTCGTAGCCCTCATTTCACCATGTGCTGTTGATGGGACGAGCTCCTAAAAGTTATACTTAGACGATTGTTGGTGATGCTTTTGTGCTTTTGTGTGTGTGTGTGTGTGTGTGTGTGTGTGTGATAATAGGGGCTTTATGGGCGTACAGTTGGTGAGTGTATGTACGCTTTTAATTCGTTCGGAGGTTATTAATATATACAGCCCATTTATGCCTTCTAACTCAGCCTTCTAAGCCACCTGGCGGAATAAGACAGAATATATGCTTTAATTAAATAAAAAGCGCAAACTGGCAACTCAGCCTTCTAAGCCAACTTGCTGAGTAAGCCAGAATATATACTTAATTAAAAAAACAGCGCAATCTGGCAACTCAGCCTTCTAAGCCAATTGTTTGATTAAGTCAGAATATATGCTTTAATTAAGTAAACAGCGCAAACTGGCAACTCGGCCTTCTAAGCCAACTGGCTCATTAAGTTTTAATATATGCTTTAATTAAATAAATAAACGCAAACTGGCAACTCAGCCTTCAAAGCCAACTGGTTGATTAAGTCAGAATATATGCTGTAATTAAATAAATAAACGCAAACTGGCAACTCAGCCTTCTAAGCCAACTGGCTGATTAGGGGTCCTATAAGACAGCGGCTGCTCGGCTGAAATCTTCATATGCTATTGGCAGCTGCCGAGCGAACACCTCTCTCCTCTCTCTTAGGTTAGGTCTCCCCCTTTGGGGGGTTCATTGCAGCTTGGGGGATAACTCCGCCTCCAAGTTGCATACCCCCTTGTTGCTACCCCATTTTGGGGGTGCCTTGCAGCAAAAGGGGGTGGGAGGTTGGCACTATGGGGGATGCCTTGCAACAAGGGGTTGGGGTTACAACAAAGGGGGTGGGGTGGACTCTTGCAACATTTGCGATTCCATTGCACTCTCCCATTTTGCAGGCATACTACTAAAGTGATATTAGAATAGGTGATTGTGACACTACTCTGAGGATAGTGAAGGAAAATTCAGGAACGCCTATAATCCCAGAGGACCAAAGAGTACATGCTCCAATTAATATGTATGCATCCAATATGTATGGTCCAATAAACAATTTTTTGAACATTACATGTTTTAGTCAAGATATTATTTTCAATTAAAGAAACAAACAATTAATACAGTTTATTTAGAAGATATGCCTTTTAATTGTTCATTTACCTCATTACTTCTCAATAATATAAGAAATCTAATATGACACCTTACATTTTACATAAGATTAAGAAGGGGTGGGGGGTGACATCAGAAGACCACGTGGTTTTGGAGGGGGGTTTAAGTCATGGGTCACAAATGACCAAAAGTGGGGGGACGGGTTTCAAAACCACCCGAAGAAGGATCACGTGGTTTTTGAATGATCCCCTAAAACCAACGAAAATTTAAACTATGAAAAAGGGTAGAAAAGCATCATTGAATCTTTTCAAATGGCAAAGTTTTACCAAAATGATACGTGGGAATATTTTGTTTCAGTCTATAATATTTTCTCTACTTCTCACACTTACATACACACACACACACACACTGTTATACAACTTTTCACACTGTTTATTCTTATTATTCATTCTCTCCATATGACCACACCAATGTAACATACTATACCCCATTCTCTTCACCATAGGCTTTTCATTCAACACCTTTCCCAGATATCCTCAGTTCTTATGCAGTCAAAGCATTGTACAACTAATTATACTACATAAATTATTCGTTCTGACAGTGAACTATCGTACCAAACAAATATCTCACCCTTTACATCAACAGGATCGTAGCTAGCCCTTTTTAATGTGGAAGCACCGAGGTGTGAAGCATGGAGCTGGGGGAAGATGCGGAAGGGTGCTGTTCCCCCTTCCACTGCTGAGTGAGAAAATTAAATACAGATTCCTGTAAATGGTCTCTGGTGCACTAAAAATTAAGAATTTAGAGTAGAAGTCAATGGTTATTCAATCAACTGAGATGGAAAATTCACTTTTACTCAGAGCACTGGATAGAAACACATATTGCTTGGACAAAGTAGTATATTTTGCAACTTGTAATAATTAATATTATCCTTTTCCATCTTATAATTATACTAGACTATTATAATGATAAATGATTTCTTGAGAACTTTATTCAAAATATCATGAATTTCCAATTCAATGTATAAGCACAAGCTTTTCTGCGTACGCCTATCTCCCTCCTGTTGATTGTTGGTACCAATACACTTTCTTGTATCCCTCTTGCTGCATCTACTGCTCAATCACTTTCTTTCTAGAGAGACTTTTATCATACCTTTGACTTGCTTGCCCTGCTTCACCCTACTTTCAACTTTAAATGTACTTCTTCCTCTTGATCAAACACTTCAAATACTTAATTTCCTTCACATTCTCCCAACTTTCACCTTTCTCTCAAAAATACATACCAACTCTTCTCCCCTCTCAACAAGGACCTTCTTTTTATTTACATTCATCTTCAAAAATCTTTTACATACATCAACAAAACTTGTCACTACTCACCTTATTCATTCTATGATTCATCCAGAAACACAAGACCATCACTATGTCATGAGGTACCAAAATTCGGCGCTCGTTTTCTCCCGTTCGTTCAAATGTTTCGGCATAAATAAAATGTCAGTAAATAGTGATAATTGCGTGTAATTTGTCCCCGTCCCTCGCACTGTTCAAAATTCCAATGGTGCCCACCGGCTGAAGCGTCTACCCGTGTCCGTATAAGACACAGCGAAAACAAGAGTAAAGAGTGGAAAAACGAGAGTAAAGAGCGAAAATAGAAGAAAGAGTGATAAAGTAAAAGGGCAGAGAAGAACGAAAGAATTTTGTTCACTACGGTAGCCGCCCGCGTCCGTCCTAGTAGTGGACCGTGCGTTCGCGCACTCAAGTTTCTTTGTTTAGTTGATTAGACCAGTGGTTCCCAACCTAGGGGTAAATTACCCCACTCGGGTAATGACGACTATTTTGTTGGATAATGACATGCGATCCAGAAGTTATAAAATATAATATTGTGATAATCGAAAAGTTATAAAAAATAATATCTAATGATTGGGATTATGCAGCCGGATTAGAACGAGTTTTGGGTAACCATACAAAAGAGGTTGGGAACACTGGATTAGACTAAAGTTCATAGTATGATGTCACACACGTATATATTTATTTTTATTTATTCCCTTATCACCATCCTCCTTATCTTACCCTTACAGACTTCACATTCCACGAGAAGTTGCTTATGAACGGGGTGGATATGAAATTGAAGCTTACCCGCACGATTCCTGAGATCTGCATAAATCTCGGGACTGATCAAGAAGAAGGCGCGAAACCCGTTGTGATACACATCATGGAAACGTATTTGCGTATACGCTGAGTGAAATTAAGTTCCCCGAAACAAATAGAAATTGAGAAAGACTTAATACACGTAACCGTAAAATACCCAATTAACAGGGTACAGATCAAACTGTACACGGCCCCCGCAGGGTTGGCCTCGAAGCAACTAGAAAACATGGCCCTTGGACTCCTACCTAAAAGGATATTAATTGGAATGCAGGACCACGCCTCGACGAATGGAAAATATAAAAAGAGTGCCTTTAAATTCGAGAATTTCGGCTTTAAAAATATTACTCTATACATAAATGGCCTCGCTCTGGGACGCTCTGGGACGCTGTGTTACGCGAGAGCATATAGTAGTCTGGCTCATAATGCAGGCGCCTGTGACGAACTTGGTTTTGGTGTAACACAGAAAGAATTTGTCGAAGAATTTAACATTTATTCATTTGATATTACGCCTGACTTGTCTGCTGGCGCAAATACGCATTTAAGGCCACAGCAGAGTGGGAATATCTCAGTCAGGTTGGAATTTGCCAAGCCTACAGACGCGCCTATAAGTGTACTCATGTATCTTGAATCACAGGCACTAATAGAAGTTGATCGTTTCAGGAACGTGGTCACAGACTTTTAAAATGGATGGGTATACAATCCAGAGAGTAATGAAAAGTGACCGTTTCACACGCTCAAAATTTATCGGTGTGTTTGCGAAGAATGAAATATTACAGCTGCCAAGTACGAGAAACTGGTACGGGATTATCGTTAACACCGTCATTGTGGGGGTGAGGGGATTCATTGGTTTGCAATCTATTTTAAAAATAGGGAAAGAATGTACTATTTTGATTCACTCGGCTTTCAGCCCTGGAATGATTCGGTAATTGTACAGTTTATCGCACAAGTACATGTGCCTGAGATTGTTTGGATATTATACTGAAACATGCGGATTGTATTGCATTTTATTTCCCATGCACATGTCACATGGGAAGGAATTTATGAATTTTTTAAAATTATTCGATTTTTGCGACACAGAGATGAACGATAAAAGTGTATGCAGAGATAAAAAAAAGGTTCCCATATGTTAGCACCCCCTGTAATGTGTAAGGTGTATATCTATATTGTGTAAAGTTGTGTATATACATTTGTAACTGTAGCCATTAAGATTTATTTAACGAATATTGGCCCCGTTTTGTACATGTTTTCTGCCATTTAATAAATGAAAATACAATGTGTTTTATTCTTAACCTCAAAATACATTAGTTCCTCGATGATCTGACTCTCGCTTGACAGGATGTGAGCCAATACCTCGACTTCTGTATTCAGGTCACTGGGTTGGCCGGGCGGAGAAGCCTCCATTTCATTTATCCCCCTTTCATCAAAAGTAGCTATAATATGGCCTAGGTTTGATTCGGTCCTATAATGATAATTAAAATAAAGAGTAATGCCACGAATTTAAATGCAGATAATTCATAAAAGTTTTGTCCTACAGCGGTGTTGAATTAACGAGAAAAATATTATTACTGCTCCACCATATATATATATATATATATATATATATATATATATATATATATATATATATACACATATATATACACACAGTATGTGTATATGTATGCTGAAATATTCGCGAAAAAACAGCCAAAAAAAACGTTGTAGAAAAATTCAGAATAAAAGGAAATTAGATTACTAATTATAAAGGAGGAAAAATACATCTTTAAAAAAATATATATATATATATATATATATATATATTATAACTGCAAAAACGCAGTATAATTAACGTAAAGAACGACGCTTTGTATAGGAGAATTATCCGGGCAAGATGAGAGCGAAAGAACGAAACAAATGAAAAAATGAGGTAACCACCCGGGAATCGAACCCGGGATCTTCCGATTGCCGGTCAGATATGATAACCATTACACCACGGGCCTCACTCAGTCAAATGTCGTAATTCCTCTACATGCGCGCAGAAACCAATGCCCCAAAGGGGCACCTCCCGCATGCCGTAACATTATATACATTATAACTGCAAACACGCAGTATAATTAACGTAAAGAACGACGCTTTGTATAGGAGAATTTCCGCGCAAGATGAGAGCGAAAGAACGAAACAAATGAAAAAATGAGGTAACCACCCGGGAATCGAACCCGGGATCTTCCGATTGCCGGTCAGATATGATAACCGTTACACCACGGGCCTCACTCAGTCAAATGTCGTAATTCCTCTACATACGCGCAGAAACCAATGCCCCAAAGAGGCACCTCCCGCATGCCGTAACATTATATACATTATAACTGCAAACACGCAGTATAATTAACGTAAAGAACGACGCTTTGTATAGGAGAATTATCTGCGCAAGATGAGAGCGAAAGAACGAAACGTTTTTTTCATTTGTTTCGTTCTTTCGCTCTCATCTTGCGCGGATAATTCTCCTATACAAAGCGTCGTTCTTTACGTTAATTATACTGCGTGTTTACAGTTATAATGTATATAATGTTACGGCATGCGGGAGGTGCCCCATTGGGGCATTGGTTTCTGCGCGCATGTAGAGGAATTACGACATTTGACTGAGTCAGGCCCGTGGTGTAATGGTTATCATATCTGACCGGCAATCGGAAGATCCCGGGTTCTATTCCCGGGTGGTTACCTCATTTTTTCATTTGTTTCGTTCTTTTGCTCTCATCTTGCGCGGATAATTCTCCTATACAAAGCGTCGTTCTTTACGTTAATTATACTGCGTGTTTGCAGTTATAATGTATATAATGTTACGGCATGCGGGAGGTGCCCCTTTGGGGCATTGGTTTCTGCGCGCATGTAGAGGAATTACGACATTTGATTGAGTGAGGCCCGTGGTGTAATGGTTATCATATCTGACCGGCAATCGGAAGATCCCGGGTTCGATTCCCGGGTGGTTACCTCATTTTTTCATTTGTTTCGTTCTTTCGCTCTCATCTTGCGCGGATAATTCTCCTATACAAAGCGTCGTTCTTTACGTTATATATATATATATATATATATATATATATAATATATATATATATATATATGAGGGAACAGCCAATAATTAAAAACAATGGGATTAATTTTTACGTTGTAGGAAAACTCTGAATAAAGGAAATTAGATTGTCAATTATAAACGAGAAAAATACATCTTTAATTATTGAGAAAAATATTATTAAAGCTCCACCATATATATATGCTGATATAATCGCGATGGAAACAGAATAAAAAATATTTTTGAAAACGCTTTTATTGCCGCCTTTTACGGCCTGGTTATATTGTTAAAAAAGAGAAAGAGACCTAGGATTAATTTTTCTTTGTAGGAAATCACTGAATAAAGCTCGGTTAGACACTTATAGACTACTTACATTTCAGCAGCGTCTTCATTGAGCGGTTCTAGCACTTCATTACAAATTTCCGTTACACTCTGGGTAGGTAAAAACTCCCCCCGATCTATAGCATTGAAGAGGTGGAGCGCCGTGTGGGCATAAATGTCTTTATCTTCAATCAGATCCGGGGAATTGTACAACGATATCTGACTCATGATGTATAAAGCACTAACTGGAAACCACACGAACTGAGGCTCTGAATCGAAATTCTCCCTTTATAAGGGGGCCTGTGACCAACCCACAAAACACAGTCTTTAGCCTCCTAATGGCCAGCGGTGAATTTTGGGCGGAGCTTGACGCGTAGGCTTGCATAGCGGCCAAACAGAGGTCCTTGGATCCTCCCCACAGGGATGTGGTTGGTTACCCGTGAAATATGGGGCGTGTCAGATATCCCCATTCGTGGAGAGACGCGAAACGATTTGATTTTTGATCTTGTATTCGAGAGGGAGGGAGGGAGAGAGGGAGAGAGGCAGGGAGGGAAGGAGATAGAGAAAGAGAGGGAGAGAGAGGGAGAGGGAGGGAGAGAGAGAGGGAGGGAGAGAGGAGAGAGAGAGAGAGAGAGAGAGAGAGAAAACTTTTTATGGCATGTGTTATTGGAAGATATATTCACGTATGGTTGAGAAAAAACACTAACTATGATTTATGATGCCTTGGAGCATAAAAGTGGAAGATATTTAATTACTCATGAAGGCATCTGCTGTAATATTTCCGCGATACAATAAATAAATTCAGAAAAACAAAGACGTGTAATGTAGTGGATTGCAAAATACGATATCGAGCGAGTTGTAAAGTTTTATGGCATGTGTCAGGTGTCACCGTTCGTGGAGAGACGTCAAACTTTTTGTTATTTTGATCTTGAATTCGAGAGAGTTGAGGTGTTAAGTATATGAAAATCAGAGAATAGCCATAATGAAATAAAACAGCAGATGTTTCAGATTTTTTTTAAACGTGAACGATGATATATATATATATATATATATATATATATATATTAATATATACAGGGCGTCCCAAAAAAATGTATACACACTTTAACAGCTGATAGCTCAATTGATGTTTCTTTCTTTCCAAGTTAAACCCATTAGAATTAATAATGGCAGTCAGACTAAGCTTTGAACAAAGGAAATTCATTCTAAAATGCTACTGGAAGTGTGAAAACGCAGTTGAAGTGCAAAGACAGTTTAGGAGGGAGTTTCAAACAGATCCACCAACGCGACTTACCATCACTCGAATTAGAGATAAGTTTGAAGCCGATGGAACTGTTCAGAATGTCCACAAGAAGCGTTCCGGAAGACCACGGACATCGACAAGCCCCACAAAGCAAGAAAGAGTACTGGAAACGTATCACCAAAGTCCAAGAAAATCTGTGCGGCAAGCGAGTCGTGAGGTAGGAATTTCAGAATCGTCTGTCCAACGCATTTTGAAGCGCTGTCAATGGAAAAGTTACATTCCAAGATTAGTCCATGCTAGTAATGAAGATGATCCGGACCGAAGAGTGGAGTATTGCGAGTGGTACTTGGCACGATGTGGATGTGGATTGGACGAAGGGGTTTCGTAGAATACCCTCCGCGTTCACCAGACCTCACACCACTAGACTTTTTTTTATGGGGATACTTAAAAGACAAAGTCTACGCTATAAAACCTGCAACAGTCGCTGAATTGAGAGCAGCCATTGAACGAGAATGCACACAAATACCAAACGAAATGTTTCATGATGTTTGCGATTCCATTGCTTCGCGTTATCAGCAGTGCCTGGACCAGAACGGACGTCAGTTTGAAAACAGGCGTTGACAAAACAATTAAATAATGTCTGTAGATTCCATTACATTTTGAAAATGAAATGTATTTTAATAAACACTGCCTTTATAATTATTTAAAGTGTGTATACATTTTTTTGGGACGCCCTGTATATATATATATAAGTTCAGATTGGAAGATCGTTTATGACATGTAATTAAATTTTTGTTGTGGAAAGATAAGAAAAGCTTTGGTCAACAGGGGCTTAATTGGGACAGAGAGAGAGGAGAGAGAGAGAGAGAGAAAGAAAGGAGAGAGAGAGAGAGAGAGAGAGAGTTCAGGTTGTAAGTCAGAATATATGACGGGGAAGTGTGTATATATATATATATATATATATATATGAGAGAGATAAACAACATGGTCGAGTGTTGCAATAACGGGGTCCTGCCCCTATGAACCGTGGAAGGACGTGCGGGGTCTCGAGCCCGCCTCCACCTTAGAGTTTAACACGGATCATTAGGTCACCCTGGCTATAACCGAGCCGGGTCTCGAACCCGCCTCCACCTTTGAGTTTAATGCGTGACGCACATAAACAGTATAGATGGGTGTGTACACGGTGCCAAGTGGCTGATGATGCCCTGCCCGGAGGCAATGGCTGATTAAAGCCAACTGGCTGATGATGCCTGGAGGCACTGGGTGATATTGCCTAGTGGCACTGGCTGATTAAGCCAACTGGCTGATTAGGGGCCCTATAAGACAAAGGCAGCTCGGCTGAAGTCTTAATATGCGCTTGGCTGCTGCCAGGCGAACACCTCCCTCTTAGGTTAGGTATAACCCTTTGGGGGGTTCACTGCAGCTTGGGAGATAACTCTGCCTCCAAGTTGCATACCCCCAGCGGGTTCATTGCAGCTTGGGGATAACTCCGCCTCCAAGTTACATAACCCCTTGTTGCTCTTGCAACCCCCCTTTTGTTGGTTCCTTGTAGCAAAGGGGGTGGGGTGCAACAAAGGGGGATGGGGGTTGCAACAAAGGGGGGTTGGCACTATGGGGGTGGGAGGTTGGCACTCTTGCAACATTATGCAACATTTGCAATTGCATTGCACCCTACCTTTTTGCGCCCATCCTACTGACGGCACCCCCACCTCTTTATCGTATCACGTTTACGATCCACCCCTTCTATTTGAGAGACTATAATTTTCCTTTTTTACTTTTCCCCTCTTTTACCCTGGCCCCCTCAGTGGTCAGTGGCACTCCTCACCCCCTCGCATTAAATGCATGCATACTACTGTACATTGAGTTACCTTCGACCCTTTTTTATACAGTTTGAATTATCAGATCAACTTTCGTCCTCTACATCCAGATTATGTAGCGACCCGTGGATCGGATCCCACGTAAGCTGTAGGTTCCATTTGTCATGTGATGTGGAAGTGATTAAATAACTCTGCTAAACAATTATTGTTCGTTATTTATCTTTGCATAGAATGAAACTGCCTGTTTCAATGTTGAATTTTTAGTTTTACTCACTGATGTGAGGCTTTTCGCCGGATGTTAAAGAGAGAAAATTGATCACTGAACTGTATTTTAATAACGCAACTGTATTAGCTTCAGTCTGCCTTCTACTTACCCGACGAACCCCTAACAATTGGGGGTTATCCCCTTGAAGTCCATAGATCAAAGAATGGCAACTTCCATTACGCAAGTATACTTTTTTTTCTACATCTTGAACTATCATCAAATATGTTAATGGAACGTCAAAGGAAAAAAAATTTGATGAATGGATGATTTGTATATACTGTACGTAAAAGAACTTCTTATACGAATCATTTTATATCACTGTTTATATACTGAAAAGAAGCCATCTGTCATCGAGTGTTGTCATCATTAAGGAGTGGTTCTTTCTTACATTATTCATATGAGAGTCATTTCGGAGATGATTTTCATTCGATTTACTTTATCACATCCATTTTCGAGGGCGATCAGAATCCAACTGCATATATTTGGAAAAGAAGTATGCTCCGGAATTTCATTCATAAATGTATTCTCGATAGATTAATCTGAGAGAAATACATATTTGATTAAAAACAGCTTTAGAAAAATTTAAAAGACTATTTCTGTCTTAAAAAATCTTTAATAACGTAAAAGACAAAGAGAGAATGCTAATGTAATCATTCCCAAAACGAGGCTCTGAATACAGTTTCTTGTCCGACAAATTACAGCCGAAATTACATCTTTAAGTAGTATTTTATATCATTATAGTGAATCAGTATGATCAAACCAAGTTGATGATGTGGGGAGCTTCTGAACACAGAAAGAAAGCAAACCATTAGTTGGATTAAAATATTCTGCTAATATTCTGTTTCATATATCTTTAAACATCACACAGAAGTTAAATGGGATTATATATATATATATATGTGATATATATTGTATATGTGTGTGTGTGTGTGTGTGTGTGTGTGTGTGTGTGTGTGTGTGTGTGGTGTGTGTGTGTGCGCGCGCGCGCGTGATACTTTGGGATACTTTTGGGATTTTTGTAACGCGTCTCTTTTACAAATAAGAAAAAAAATTAAAAACTCGACCCCTGCAAAACTTTTTTTAATGTTCCTCAAAAGTAATTTTGTTTAAAATACAAACTTAAAAGTAATCAAATAATGTAAAAATCCTTCTATTGACCCAGGATCATATTAACTCTTACTGTTGAAGATACAGACTGACCAACACACAATGGTGCAAAAATAAATGGCTTTTATTTTTGATTTATCAATATGTATACAATATTGATGGTTGCTTACATTTTCAGACTGTCCAAATTTAGAATACTTCTACATCACCATCATTTGTCGCTACAATGTGGATTCGACGCTCGAACTCCATTACAGCATTAGCATTATGCTTTGAGAAATGGATCCAGTGACTTCTGTTTCTTTGAAGGAGTTCTGCTAGATCACTGAGTTTGTCACAATACACGAGTGTTTTATATTTCCGTAGACAAAAATCCAAAAGAGTTAAATCAGGTGATCGAAGTGGACATGTTATCAGTCACAGTGTATATATATATACAATGTTGGGCTTCCAACATTTTCATTCTGCGGAGAAATCTGAGTCAAAAGCAGAAGTTCTGTCCCCATTTTCTTTTTACGTTATTATACATCATTTACACTGTTTAAGCTATATATATATATATATATATTATATATATATATATATATACATATACATGAAAATTATTTCACGAAAGTTACACGTGAATAATATTTATGATGAAAATAACCACGAAGGAAAAAGGAAACACAGAATGGTGCTCAAGCGCTTTCGTCTAATGACATACTCAGGAACACTGAAATAAATAACACGTTCGAGACTATATATAGTTACAAAAAAATATAAAAAAATTAAAATAAAATATAAAAATACAAATTGTAGGAGTAGCATACAAATTTATAACGAAAAACTACCAGAGTTTTAGCACTTTGCGCCTCTTGTCTAAATCCGTTCTGAACGAATTCAAAACAACAGGATCAAGCGAAAAAAGACCCTGGTTAATGCTTAAATTATTTGTAAGTTGAATAATGGCAGACTAATAGAAATATTAGTTAATAGAAATATTCATGAGTCTGCCATTATTCAACTTACAAAGAATTTTAACATTAGCCAGGGTCTTTTTTCGCTTGATCCTGAGGATGTCATTAGACGAAAGCACTTGAGCACCATTCTGTGTTTCCTTTTTCCTTCGTGGTTATTTTCATTTTATATATATATATATATATATATATATACACATATATATATACACACATTTTAACTGCAAACACGCAGTATAATTAACGTAAAGAACGACGCTTGTATAGGAGAATATTCCAAGTTACAGCCCGTTAGGTGTTCCAGCAAGTATCCACCTTACCTTTAAAGGAAGTGCTGAAAACGACCGCCTTGCGCTTAAATACACGCCTGAACAGGTCTCGTCCTAGACTGCCTGACGCGTTCAAACATCCCAGGTATTGCTCGGATTTTCTTGTATCCTTATTCTACACGTTGGCAAAGCATTTCAAAGTTGTCAATGGTTATGGAAAAACTATACACGCTTAGAACATGGTATCGTATGTGGTACATTTACTTCTTAACCCTAGAACGCTAACCCTGGGTAAATTTTACCCACATTGAGGTAGCGCATGCGCATCTCGTACGGTTCCCTGGGAGGTAGACGTGCGGGACCCAGTATACCTTCAGTTCCCTCACAGACGTCGTAGAGGCAGGGTGCGTGACTCCGCTCCCGACCCGGGTTTTTCCGTAAACGCGGGTTTGGGTAGATTTTACCCGGGGTTAGTGATAACGTACAAACAATACCCTGGGTAAATATTACCCAGGCTTAGTGATAGTGTATACCATGTCTTTTTTTGTGTTTCAGGGTGTGTTTATGCATTTTCATAGTGAAATTAATAATAATTATATTTAAAAATGGCTCAGAGAGTGAAATCCTTCACTCAGGAAGAGATTGAGGAGAAATTAATGGAAAGCAGTGACGATGAGATCGAGGACGTAATTGAGGGAGAAGTACTTTACGACAGCGATCTTGATGAGGATTATGTCCAGGAACCAAGTGAAGAGAGTAGTGATAGTGACATTGATGAGCCCAGGTCATCACACCGCCGGGCTAAGGGACCGCGGCGTGCTAGGCCTACCACCAGCCACGTGGCCACACCTGGACCTGTGGCCACATCTGCTGCCTCTCCACCCACCCCAGGACCTGACACCTCATCTGTGGCCTCTCATTTGCCTTCTGTTTCTCCTCCTGCCTCACCTGTGCCTCCTCCTGTACCTGTCTCTTCTGTGCCTCCCTCCATGCCTGCTGCTGCCCGTGCTGCACCTCCTTCTAGTGGAAGGGGGCGGTGCCGTCGCCGTGACGAGGATGACTCCCCTGTGATCAACTTTGCAACCAGCACAATCAGCAGTACTGCTGGTTTCAGGTGGAGTTGTCGGCCTCAGTCACCAGCAACCACAAGAACACCAGCAAGAAACATTATGCCTGCCTTTACACTAGGGCCAACACAGGATGCATCAGGTGCTGACACCACTGAGAAGTGCTTTTCACTGTTCTTTGAGGAGCAGATAATTCTAGCGATTGTGGAATGCACCAACAAGAAGATCGATATAGAGGCAGCAAAGTACACAAGGAAGACGGCAACACTGAAGAGGACTTCTGCAGCAGAGGTACGAGCATTGCTGGGGGTCCTCATCTTCAGTGGCGCTCAGAGAGACAACCATCTCACAACTAAGGAGATGTGGAATCCAAGTTGGGGCCCTACAATGTACCGTGCTGCCTTGTCGGAGGGCAGGTTTGCGTTCCTACTTGACTGCCTTCGCTTCGACGATTATGAGACAAGGCAGCAGAGGCAAGCTAGTGACAAGTTTGCTCCCATCAGGCACATCTGGGACATTTTTATTGCTAATTGCAGAAAATATTATGTGCCTGGGGAAAACATCACTGTTGATGAGCAGCTGCTTGGCTTCAGGGGCAGGTGCTCATTCCGGATGTACATCCCCAATAAACCAGCAAAGTATGGACTCAAGTTAGTGCTTGCAAATGACGTCGATAGCAAGTACCTTCTAGCAGGCATTCCATACTTGGGGAAACAGGCCACCCTACCACAGCAGAACCTACAACTTGGACACTACTTCACCAAAGAACTGACGAAGGAGTACCACCACACCAACAGGAACGTGACCACGGACAACTGGTTCACCTCTGTGCCCCTTGCTGCTGACATCCTTCTCAACTGTGGAATGACGATCGTAGGGACAATCAAGGGGAACAAGAAAGAAATACCGAGGGAGATGGTCACGAAGGAAGGTAGGACGCCAGGCTCTACTGCATTCCTGCACACCAAGGACCTAACTATGGTGTCATACCTCCATTCTACTTCCACCAAGAAGAAGATTGTGATGCTCCTCTCCTCCATGCACTCCCAGCCAACCATAGTGACCACTGGGAAGCCAGAAGTTATTGAATTCTACAACAGCACAAAAGGAGGAGTGGACACATTTGATCAAATGTGTGCACAGTACTCCTGTGGTCGCAAAACCAAAAGGTGGCCACTGTGTATGGTTTACGGGATGATCAATGCTTCTGTCATCAACGCGTGGATCATCCACTGTCAAGCAACCAGGAAGAGGGGAGGAGTGACACCTCAAAGGAGACATTTCATGCAGGAGTTGGCACTGGCCCTTATCAAGCCATGGGCCACAGAGAGGCTGACATCCCCAGCCCTATCAAGACCACTCAGGAATACCTTATGTTCAGTGTGTGACTTCCCAACCCCTACTGCTGCTGCCAACACGTCTGGTTCTGTGGTAGCAGATGCGACTGGGCCCATGGTGAGGTGTGTGGAGTGCCCCAAAGGGTCCGACCGGAAAACCAAACATAAATGCCGTCTCTGTGGCCGAGCCGTGTGCGCCCGGCACTACTACGCTGCCTGTATTGACTGCCTGTGATGCATAAGTAAGTTATAATTTTTTGTTTTTGCCTGCCATCCTTAGTTATGGGACTAATAATGGATAATTAACATTTACTGTTTGTTTGCAGGCGGACTGAAACAGTAAAAAAAAATGCATATTGCCAACCGTAACATTTATCCTTCTCAATAAATGCCCCTTTTTGTCTTATCTCCTCTACAGTATATGGTGATGCTGCAAGGCTGTGCGTCTCTGTGGTGATGCTCACACGTCTTGGGGGTGTGTGACAGCAAGGACAAGTCTTCAGCTGTAGCCATCTTTACGCTCAGGGACTTAATATTAAGTTCTTTGTTTTTTGCCCAAGAAATTCCAATATTTTTTAGTACCCCCTCACTGCTCACTACTACTATTTTTTAAAGTTTTACAGGGCGGGGATAGCACAGCATATTACTTAAACTTTTCATGCATTTTTAGTTATTTAATAAATTTTGATTGGAACTATTTTTTTTTCATTTTTCAATTTCGGGTATTTTTTACCCGACGTTAGTGATGGTGTAACTGGAACGTGACGTTAGTGTTCTAGGGTTAATTAAATATGAATTATTAATTGAATTAAATATCTATACAAAATTGCATCGGGATTGTTGACATCGCCTATTGGGGATGAAAATAATTGCCATACATATATAGAACTCATATGTAGGCATCGGGCCTGCTTGACAGCAAGAAAACCAAATTTATTATTTCATATTCAAAATTTTCGAATCCAACTCATGAAAATTACATCGAGAGAAGAGTCAACGAACTTTGAAGAATCAGCAGATTCCTAACGATTATATTATACTGGCGGCACTCCTGAGCTAATTATGTTACAGCGATGCTTTAAGCAAGGAAGATGTACTTTATCTTCCTATAAATTCTGAGTAAAATCCTCATAATATAAAACCTAATAACTATAAAAAGGATAGGCCTATTCCTTCTGATATTTAAATAGTGACTGCCTATATTAGTTACATCAAATCAACTCATTGTGTAACTCCATCGTACCACGACCCTACAACGATAAAGATCGTCGCGCCCTACATCGAAACAGAAGCGAGGCCCAACGAAATAATAAGGTAAGGCAATTCCTTTCTTTACCATTAGGCAGCGCAAATACCGAAGGCAAATAAACATAAAGAGGTCCTTTGAAGACCTACATATACATAACTCTCTAACGAAAAAAACGTAGGGCTTTTGTCGTTAACTCTCCACTGAAATCTGCTGGAAATTTCCAAAAGATGAGGGTAACAGGCAATCAACCCATAGTCCTATATAGTTTTTACACATGGTGGCCCGTGTGGGGAACCGATCCCTTTACCTTTACACTAACACAAACTTTACCTTTATACTAACCGTAAACAAAGCCTTGTTTATTTAACAGGCTTAATTCACTTTAGGTCCTGTAACAAATAGGCCAATTTCAACATAAGCCTATTTAGTAGGCCCACCTTACATAATAGGCCTACCTCTCAAAGTAGGCCTTACTCTTTACACTCAAGGCCTATCCTAACTAAAAACATTGTAAATTTTTAATTCAACCTGTGGCGCAAGTTATATAAAAAACATATTACAATAATTTAACTCACTCATAAAACTCTTCAACATCATAAAATTAAACTCGAAACATTAACTCTAACAACAATTATGGAAGACTTGGACAAAAGGGTAAAATACCCAGACCAAGAAAACAAAAACAGACCTTGGAGCTATGGCACCATCTCAAAATTACAAAAAATTAATGAGGAAAAAATCAGCACGTAATGGTGTCATCACCAAACTGTACAATGATTACAAACAGAAATAACCTACAAGATATGATCTTGAAACAACATTAAATTCTATTACTCGTTACAAACAAGAAATTCTCACATTAGATGAGGACATAATTACAGAAATTAATGACACAATTGAACTAACAGATGATGAGCATTCTACTCTCCTATTTGACAATGAAAATTACATTACAAAAGTTAATTCCTATATTTCTGAAATTCAAAACCAACTTGACGAGTACAAAAAACAAGACACAAATGAAAGCTTCTTAGAAGCTATCCGAAATGCTTCACTTAGCGCTCCCAACGTGGCTGAGGGTAATGAACTAAAATCAAAATTGCCTACACTTGAAGTACCCACTTTTGAGGGTGACAGAGCCAAATTTCAATCTTTTATTGAAAAATTTCATAGCCTTATAGGTAATAAAAACTACATTACAGATGTTGATAAATTTAGTTATTTAGTGAACTATCTGAAAGGCCCTGCCTTAAGATTAGTGGAATCACTGCCAGCCATAGGTACTTCTTATTCTGTAGCAATAGAATTACTTCACAGAAATTACATGAATAAGGATGAAATTATACATGATTTGGCTCTTAAAGTAATGAACATGCGAACCCCAAAAGACAACTATGGTTACCTCTTTGACTTTTATTGTAAGTTTGAATGTCTCATGGGACAACTTAAAAACAATAATTTAAACATTACAGAAACAGCTTGGATCATTCAAGCTGTTGTTTTTGAAAAACTCCCTTCTAAAGTCAAAGAGATATTTCATCAGAGAACAACTGACATATACCCTAGCCTTAATAAGCTAAGAGAAGATTTCCCAACTGTACTTGCACTTTACAAATCAAGTTACACACTCCCAAAATTTAACACAGCACAAGAAAAAACCAACAATGCAGAAAACCAAAAACCTAACAAAAGATTTCAACACTTACCAGTTACATTCAAACACAACCGCAAAACTCAATTTGCAGAAAATAAAGTGACAGAAAAAGACTCAAAGACTCCTGCTCTACAAAACTTTAATGTAACTACTTTTGAGTATAACCCCATACCATGCAAATTTTGTTTTAGCAGTGAACATAGTTCTACAAATTGTCCCAAATACACAGACTTTACAGGAAGGTCAAAACGTTGTGAACAACTAAACTTATGCAAAAAATGCACTGGATCAGGGCACCATAAGTTAAACTGCAAATTAAATTTGAAATACAATTGTAAGTTTTGCAATAGTTTTGACCATGTTACCCCCATGTGTAATACACACACAGACATTGAAAAAACTTACAAACATTATGAACAAACACCCAAATCGAACCAAAACAAACACGAAACACACTCAAAATGCTATGAATGGGCATTAGGGTGTACCATTTTTGGGTCATTTTCAAAAAGTCAAGGTCCAGGAGTCTAATGTTGTGCCAAATGATGTCCTAAACACGAATTTTACAGGCATTTTCTAATCCGACAAATTTTGAATCCCCCCACCCCCCCTTGAAATTTTGCGCATCCCCTTTTCCTAAAAAACCCATATATCGCAAACACTATTAACTTTATCGAAAAATATTATAGAATAAAAATGATTTAGAATCAAACGTTCTATTAGAAAAGTTCATCAAAATAGAAATTTACGTAATTTTGAAAATTTTCATTTATTTTTTAAAAATTTAAATTAAAATTTTTTTTTGCTTGCAGTGCCTTTTTCTTAAATAAGGTGTTACCGCCACCTTTGAAGCATCACCCCAATGCAGCTTCGCGGCGATGGGCTTTGTATTTGCTAGTTATAATGCAAATCATAATTAGTTTTTATTATAATTAGCCTATACAAAGTGAGGACAACCTCAAAACTATATATATATAAAATAAAGCTAAAAATTAACACTTTATCTATAGTTGTGAGGTCCCATCGTTTTTTTTTTCCTTTATTCAACACTTTCCTCAACAAAAATAAAAGAAACAAGTTTCCTAATTAGAAATCATTGATATAAGAGCTTTTTAAACATAAAAATAAGAAAAGACAATTTATGGTATATTTAATAACAAAAAAAAATCAGCCTCTTCTAAATTAAAACAATCTCTGCAAATAAAAATACCTAATCTATCTGTTAATGAACTATTCTTTACTGAGTTTCATTCTTTTAAGAGTCTCTTTACTAGGATCAGGAATTAGTCTTCTATTCTCATCCACAATTTGCAAAAGACCTTGAAATTCTTCTTCATTTTGACATTTGTCATGAAAGTCTTGAACCAGCTTGATTCCTCTTTCAGCGGTATCATTGACTACTCTAATAGATGAAAGAATGTTTTTTAGTTTGTTGTAGTCATCGACCTCTTCCCATGTTGATGCTGGTTTCTTTATCCATGAGTCTGGTTTTGACCCACAGCATTGAAATAAATGCCACGAAATTGGACCTACTAGCTGATGAAGCTTTGTGTCTTCCTTTAAAATGGGGAAAACAGGTTGCCCACAAACATCATTTTCTGGAACTGGATATTTGTTTAAGGATTTTGCGATCTTATCTTTTTCATCATTACTTAGCGATCCAAAGAAACTCGAAGGGACCACTTCCTCCGTCAAATACCAGTAATGATTGGCAAAAGATTTCAAAGCAGCATTTGCAACTTCCCTATCTTCCTTCTTGTAATTCACCAAATCATGATAAAACTTCAGATCATTAGCTGGACTATCTAGTGAATTAGAACATAAAAGCCAGTATTTTCCATAAATTAATGCATTAAATAGACACATTCTCTTTAATTTCTTAATCAATGATTCATCATATGATGCTTGGTGGGCAAAAGCATACATTTTATTTGTATACAAAATCATTGCCATCCACCTGGCACCAGGTTTCCGCCAATGACTGTTTTCTCTGGAAACCTCTCCTAAAAGCATTAAAGTTGTTTCAGCAACTTCCTTAGAGTCATCACGTGGAAAGCAGTCAGATTTTCTTAAACATTGGGTCATAAATTCTACACATTCTTCCTTTAGGCCTCTTTGATACCTTGATTTAACATCAAGAACATTATATGTAGATTTCGTATTAATTTTCTTCCATTTAGACTCGCGAAATTCTTTGAATAACTCAAACTCAGGAGATTTACTTGGGCCAAAAATGGTTTCATACACAGCACACAAAACTCTTTCAGCCACATGATGGCGGCATGCTAACCAAATCAATTTCTTTTGCAAAAGTTCTTCAAGTAACTTACAGGAACCTTTCATCCATCCTGAATTGGATGCAGTGGTATCAAATGATACTCCAAAGACATTTTGCTTCAAGTTCCATTTTTCAATACTTTGAAATACAGAAGTGGCTTGAGACAATCCAGTGGAATCATCTATTATAGAAACTGATAAAAGTTTTTCTACATTTGGGTATCCAGTAACAAGTATTGCAAGGCGGTCTTCTTGTTCTGAACATGATTTAGTAAGCAGCTTGCTATCCCAATGTACTAGGCAGTGATCAGGAGGAGTAAAATCCTTGATGCAAGTTTCATATTTTCGTTTTCTTGTCTTTCGAGCGGCTCTTGCAGATGTGGTCCTGGAGAGAGACAGTTTTTCAATATCCTTGCCACACCTAATGGCTACTGCAGCAGCAAAAACAGTCCGTTGTCCAATAGAGAGATTAAGTCTGTCTGCAGTGGAGGAAACCAATGGCGAGGCAAGAATATTTTTGGGGCTGGAAGCATTTGAAGGTCCTGCTGTAGGTTCTGTCGGAAACTCTTCATAGCTGTCTGTCTCAGAACTGGTCGTGCTAGAAAGAAGGGTCTCTGATGTTCTGGCTGTAGCACTCACTTGCTTCACTGATTTATGTTTCTCTTTGCGTTTCTTCTCTTTCTCTAATCTAATGTACTTGCGCTGTACTTTTGATGCATAATCTGCATCTAAAACCTAAACATGTTTCTCGTTTTGTTCTTTGATCTTCTAAGAATGAAATATCATATGCTTTCTGAGGCTCAGTTCTCATGCGGTCTTTTTGGATTAATTCAACGGCATTTTGAGAAGAGATGTCAAAAAGGGAATCCATCATTTTCATGAAATTAGAGAGTTCATTTTCAAAGCTTGCTCTTTTTTTGTGCTTGATTAAATTATTATGCATTTCTTCTAGATTTAACAGCATCTTCCTGCCTTTAGGGTTTTTACTAATATCTATAGTAGGAATGCATGCTTTTTGCCATATTATTAGTAGCTTCTGTAGAACTTCATTAACAGTAGAATCTTTTGTAACTTTTGGACCCTTATACTGCATTCTCCGTAAATAAATAAAATGGCTTAGAACATCTTTATTGGATGGTAAAACAATTTTAGATAAACTCATAATATCAGCCTGCAAGCGACCAAGAATAAAGTCATGCTGTTTTGTAGCTGTTTGACTCATTTTTTATTTATTTTTCAAATAAAGCAGTCTGAAAAGAAACAATAAGAGTAAAAACAATGCTTGTTTATTAAAATTCAATGTGAAAAAGGATTTTTAAATTTGGATTATACTCACAATATACTCATAAATAATGTAACTTAAGCACCTTATTTTATATTAATACAATAAGGTGCTCTTGGACAAAAGAAAATGAAAATTTTCAAAATTACGTAAATTTCTATCTTAATGAACTTTTCTAATAGAACGTTTGATTCTAAATCATTTTTATTCTATAACATTTTTCGATAAAGTTGATAGTGTTTTAGATATATGGGGTTTTTAGGAAAAGGGGATGGGCAAAATTTCAAGGGGGGTGGGGGGATTCAAAATTTGTTGGATTAGAAAATGCTTGTTAAATTCGTGTTTAGGACATCATTTGGCACAACATTAGACTCCTGGACCTTGACTTTTTGAAAATGACCCAAAAATGGTACACCCTAATGGGCATATCAGTTCATCTAGCATTAACCACAATTCAAAAATTATTTTACCAACCACAACCTTGGAAATCCAAAACAAAAAGGGACAAATAGTGCAGGTTAGGTGTCTCTTAGATACCTGCACACAACAAACATTTGTAACCAAACAACTGATAGAAAAATTGGGACTTCAGAAGCAACAAGGAAATGAAGATCTCTCTATTTCATCATTTATTACTAAAAACCCAGTACAAGCCAGTTTTAAAACTGCAAAAATGTAGCTTTAACCCTTGATGGAACATTTGAAACCCTTAAGGTTGTTGTTGTGGACATAGTAGAAAAAGAAAAATTACAAATAGCTGGGTTAAAACAAACTTTGCTACAACTCCAAAACAAATACACGATAGCTGATAAAACCCTTAATGCAGATGTAGTTGATAATATACATATGCTCATGGGGGATGACTATCTTCATCTGGTCCATAGAGGCATCATTAAAATTGGAGGTGGAATAGCCATACAAACTCCCACAGGTATTGCACCTTTGGGTGACATAACTAAATACAATCTTACTACTGACATAGAAAACACAGAACACGAACAAAATTCACACAAAACAAAATCACCACATTCACAAATTTCTGACTATGTGACAAACTCGAACAACAAAAACACTAGTAATCCCACATCATTTGAATGAAAATGATTCCGCATTGGATGAAGGGTTACAGCAGTTGTGACTATTAGAATCAGTTGGCATAAAGGACAGTACAATCACACATGAAGACCAATTGATGACAGAACAATTTAAGGATATATTACAATAGAGAAACAATCAATACTATGTGGAGCTGCCTTGGAAAACACCTTGTCCAGAAATAATGAACAATTTGAAAGTAGCTAAAGCGCAGCCGTATAAAAATTACAGAAAACTTAAAAATGACAATCTTTTAGAACAATACAACAACATATTCAAAGAACAAATAGAAAGGGACTTCATTGAAGAAGTTATTGATGAACCCTTTAAAAAACGAGGTTGTCATTATTTAACACACACACAGAGGACTTTACAGAGAAGACTCATCCACAACTAAACTAAAGTAGTATACAATAGCGTGTAGCGTCATGAGCGATCTGGAGGCACATTTCATGTTTTGTACAATCAACCTTGCTGATTTCAGAAAAGAAATCAAAAATTTTCTGCAACAAGCAGAATACCTCCTTTTTCGCATGTAGAAAATACAAAATTCTTGTTAATTATAGTTGGCACCACTGACTGACATGGTACTTTGGACAGCTTTCTAATTATTTTCAGTGAGTCATCCCCTGGAATTTCTTAGTTCTTCGCTAGCTCGCTTGAGAGAAACAAGTGTTTTTTCTGTCGATGGGGTGTTCAAAAACCCCAAGGTACTAACGAAAGGTGCGTTTTGTGATATATACATTATACACATTTCTTTGTTTTGTTGTGTTTTACATTGTTTATAAGTTTGTTATATGTCTTAGGGTATATATATACCTATGGATATTTATATACATAATACATATGTGTGTGCAGTATATTTATATATATATATTGGTAAACTTATTGTTTACCAATAAACCAAGCCTTATATATATATATATATATATATATATATTATATTATATATATATATACTCATAATCATATATATTTTTTATTTATACGTTTGTGTTTTTGTTTCAGTGTTCCTCTGTGATACTTGTTGAGTTTTGCTGTTACAATGAGCACGCAAAGAACACGGGGATCTGCCAGCCACATCGTCTTTGGTTCTCCACTATCAGAGCTTCCTCTGTCTGAACTTCCAACCCGTATACAAGTTGCAAGGCATTTCCTCTTCTTGAAAGAGAACAAGTACACCAGCAACAGGGAGATTCTTCCGGAGGTATGCCAAACACTCATTGACCTTTGGAATCGTGCTAACATTCCATCACAGCCAATCAAGAATGTGAAGACCAAGCTGCTCCGATTGATGGAAAAAGGCTCACAAGCATCGAAGCAAGGCAAGCAGGCCACAAAAACCAAGAAGTTCGAGGAAAGCCTGAATCAATTGTTTGACATAGCTGTCTGCCAATGCGATGATCTGTCTGCATGCCACTGTGAAAAAGAAATGAAAGTTCCACGACGAGAGCATGCCTTTCTGATCGACCAGAGAACCACGCGGATCATGCAGATCAGTCGGGTGGATACGAATGTGACTCAGATGATGGAGAGAAGGAAGTCAAGAGAGGATCGGATGCAAGAAAGACAAGAAGAAGAGAATAGAAGGAAAACGGAACGGCAAGAGGTAGCATCCTCTGCAGATGTGGTCGAATCAGCTCAAGCAGAAGCAGACTCCATTGGTGAAAGTGTTGGTGATGAGTGGATGGGTGATAGTGCCCAGGAGGACAGGAACATCACACCGATTCCCACTGTTGCTTTGGAAGCTGACCGGTATGGTGTATCGAACAGGGCTGCTGCAGCTATCAGCACTGCAACATTGGTTGACTATGGCATCATTAGTTCTGATGATCAGAAAAACGTAATTGACCACCACAAAGTATGGAGAGCACGGCAGAAGGTACGGAGGGATCTGAAGGAAGCAGTAACTTACCACGATGTGGAAGTCACTGCTTTATTTTTTGATGGCGGAAAGACATGACACCTGTCAAAGAGAAAAAGGGGAACAAATGGTACAGCACAAAGAAAGTTGAGGACCACTATGTGCTGGTCGGAGAGCCTGGAACCTTCTATCTAAGCCATCTGACACTGGAACGAGGAACTGTCACTGTCATTGCGGATGGACTTTAAAATGCGATTGAAGAAATGGGTATTGCAGACAAGATAATTGCAGTGGGAGCCGACAGCACAGCCACAAACACAGGGCACAGAAGTGGAGCAATACACCTGCTAGAGTGCCGCCTGGGTCGCCCTTTGCACTGGTTCATCTGTAGTCTGCATTTAAATGAACTCCCACTGCGCCACTTGTGCAAGGAACTCATCGGCCCAACAGAATCTGCAACTCAATGGAAAGGACCAATTGGCAAAGCTTTGGCCACATGTGAAAGTTTGCCACTTTCCTCTAGAGGAATTCAATGTATTTCTGATGGCCACACTCTCCCGGATGTTGACCTTACTGAATTGAGTCGTGACCGAGCCTACCTCTACAGAATGATGAAAGCGATAAGGACTGGTGTCATTAATGAAGATCTTCTACGAGAGAAGCCTGGACCAATCTCCCATGCAAGATGGGTTACAACTGCCAGCAGAATTTGTCGGCTATATGTAGCGATGGCGCAGCCAAGTGATGAACTGTATTCACTCACACAGTTTGTCGTGTGCCACTATGGACCCATGTGGTTTAGCATCAAGTGCCATCCAAGGTGCACAGATGGCCCAAAACATTTCCTGGAGCAAATCAAGCTGCTACGATTACTGCCACCAGCTAGCAAGACTGTCACATGGCCTGTGATCCAAAGAAATGCATATTGGGCTCACCCTGAAAATGTTCTACTGGCAATGCTTGCAGATGCAGATCAAGCAAACCGGAAATTGGCCATCGATGTAATCAAGACCATTCGACGAGCTCCCAAACCTGCTCAACAGCAAGTCAGAGAATTTCGGCCACCAAAGATCAAACAAAGTGCTCAGAATTTGAAAGATTTACTTCCACCAGTGGAGGAGTGCACAATGGAACCACCACTCACGAAGCAGTTCTCTGTCGAACAACTCGATAAGATCACTGAAGAGCCCCTTGTTGTCCGGATACCATGTCACTCCCAAGGTGTAGAACGTTGTGTTAGGATGGTAACTGAAGCGTCTGGGGCAGTGTATGGAAAGGATTCAAGAGATGGTTACATTAGAGCAGTACTTAAATCCCGTGACTTTATGCCGTCATTCAAAACTAAACAAGATTTTAATGTATCATTCACTAAATAAAACTATCTAGTCTACCTACCTACCTACCTACCTACAGTGTATATGTTTATTCCAAAAATAAATTTTTCTATTTTTCCTAAAAAACAGTACATTGTAAGGGGTCAAATGATAGCTGAAACCCTAGGAAAGCAAGTGTCCAAAAGTTATGGGTAACTAGCAATTTTCACGATTTTCACATGCGAAAAAGGAGGTGTTGAACTTGTCACAAAATTTTTTTTTCATTTTTGAATTTAGGGACGTCAATTGTACAAAACCTGAAATGTGCCTCTTGATCCGTTACACTTTGCCCAATGACGCTACACGCTAGTATACAACTGTAGTTTAAAGGATAAAAATTCTGTTAGTTTAAATGATTGTCTCATGGAAGGCCCAAATCTTGTCTCAGATCTTGTAAAAATTCTCCTTTGCTTCCGTTTAGACAATTATGCGGTACAGAGTGACATAGAAAAAGCATTCCTCTGTATAAATTTGAAGCTTGAGTATGATAAAAATCATCTCAGGTTTTTGTGGTTTAATGATCCACATGACTTTAACAAAGGTTTCAAAACCTACAGATTTAAAGTAATTATTTTTGGAGCAAATTGTTCTCCAAGTATTCTTCCTTTAACAATTAAAAACCACCTAAACTTATTTCAAGAGAACTTAACAGTTCAGTTTTTGAAACAAAATTTTTATGTGGATAACCTCATTGGTTCCACTGTAACTGAAGAGGAATTGCTTGAAATTTACAAAATGTCACAACCCATAATGAAGCAAGGAAATTTTGGACTGAGAGAGTGGGTTTCTAATTCTCCTAAATTAAATGAACAAATAACAACAGACAACAATGGGAACATTGAACCAAACAATTACACAAAAACACTTGGAATGCTTTGGTTTTTAAAACAGAATTCCGAACACAATGACACTCTTTGCAGAAAGAGTTATAACTTAAATCCAAATGCCAATACAAAAAGACAAGTGCTTTCAGAATCATCCAAAATTTTTGACCCTATTGGATTATATTTACCAGCAACCATAAGATCCAAACTCCTTTTGCAAGACTTATGGAAAAAGAAAATTGATTGAGATGAACCACTTTCAGTGGAAGACCAACTTCATTGGGAAAAATTGGCCACAGACTTAAACAAAGTTCAAAACATCTACGTACCAAGATGTGCTGGTTACAGATTGAAACCTCAAGCGCTACACATTTATACAGATGCCAGCACACACGCTTATGGGTGTTGTGCCTATTTAACAAGTGAAACTGAAAGTAACTTGGTTTATTCAAAGGCAAAAGTGGCACCCTTAAACCAAAAGAAAACTGTACCACAACTTGAATTATTGGCTGTCTCATTGGGAATCAAAACAGCAGACTTTCTCTCACAAGTGTATAAAGAAGTTGACATAACAGACATTTACTTATGGACAGACAGTCAAATTTGTCTAACGTGGGTGACCAACACAGATACAACTTCTTGCAAATACATATTTTTGAAGAACAGACTAACAGAAATCAAAACTGCAAATACATCCCTTGGTATCAAATTTAGGTACATACAAACAAAACAGAATCCTGCAGACTTTTTGACAAGAGGGCTCTCTTACAAACTGTTGAAAGCAAACAAAATTTGGTATGAAGGACCTGAATGGCTAACATGCGAGGATCTTTGGCCAGCCAAAGTAGTTAACCTCACACTCAACTCTACAACAACTGAAAAGATCACCGAGGACAAACCTATTTTTGACTATAAACATTATTCAGACCTCAACAAACTCTTGAGAATTACAGTCTATTGCTGCAAGTTTGTCAATAGCTACCTTCTCAAACACTGTCCTCAGAAGACCTTTTCTAACTTAACAGAAACTGCAACAAAACACTGGCTCAAACAGATACAAGCTTTAGAATTTGACAAGGAGTTGAAGTAGTTTAGGTCCAGTAACACATTAAACAAAGGAATTCCTTCACTTGTCATGGATCTAAATCTGTACCTGGAAACAGAGGATCTGATAAGGTGTAAAGGAAGACTTAACAAGTCAACTTTGACTTACAACTCTAAGCACCCAATTCTTCTTCCGAGGAGGAATCACTTCACAAATCTCATCATCAGGGATACCCACAACAAAATACACCACATGGGGGTCCCACAAACCCTGACGAAGCTGAGAAAAACTTACTGGCTACCAAAGGGTAGAACTGAAACAAAGAAAATTTTGAACACATGCATTCCTTGTAAACGTATCCATTCATGACCCATTAAGAACCCAAGCCCTCCAGACCTACCTCTGGAACGAGTAACATTTACTCAGCCATTTGAAACCACGGGTATTGACTATACTGGAGCGGTGAATGCGAGTTTTGGAGATAAAATGGATTCAAAGGAATACAAAGTGTACATTGTACTCTTCACCTGTGCTGCCACACGTGCCATATGTCTAGACATAATAGAAGATCTGACAGCAGAAGCTTTTATTGCTGCTTTCAGACGATTTTGTGCACACAATTCTGTACCGAAAACTATATGGTCAGACAATGCCACATACTTCAAATCTGGTGAAAGAATTATTCATCAGATTTGTGACAGCGAAACAGTACAAACTCATTTAATCAAACACAATATAACCTGGAAGTACATTCCTGTTAATACACCATGGTATGGTTCCATTTGGGAAAGAAACATACAGACTGTAAAGAACTGCCTTAAAAAGACTACTGGGACCAAACATCTACAACTTTTTGAACTCATGACTATTCTGTCAGAAATTGAAAACGTTATCAACAACAGACCATTAACTTATGTGGGAGATGGTATTAATGAGCCAGAACCTCTCACACCAAACCACCTAATTAAGGGAGAAACAGTAAACATGTTACCAGAATATGAACATAACAGTACAGAGGATCCAGATTGGGTAATAGGACACAAAGAACTCAACACAAAATACCAACATTTGACACAAATCAAAACTCAGTTTATAACAAAATGGAGAGAAGAATAGTTAACAAGTCTTAGAGAAAGACAAACAATTAACAAAACAAAATTGGAATGATTCAGTAAAAATTGGGGACATTATGTTGATACATGACAAGACTCCAAGACAACATTGGTCAATGGGAAAAGTCTTAGAACTCAAAACTGGTGAAGAGTGTGGGGCTAAGTTAGTGGGGCTAACTTAGTGTGGGGCTAAGTTAGAACCATCACCCCAAAGGATGGACCAGGATACTATTGGGGAGGAATCTCTGAATGTACCTGATGTAACTCAGACTAAACCAGACAGGCCTCAAAGAAAGACTGCTTTGAAAGCCAGAAAACTTTTACAGGAAAAAATTAAGACTGGTGACTTATAAACCTTACACAAATTGAGCAAAGTTAAAATGCTTAATAACTTTACTTTAATCCCATTAATTTCCTATACCTACGGGGAGTCAAACTGATTGACATAACTTTAACTAAACTTGAGAAGTTAGCCTCTTGAACTTTTATATTGAAATAGGTCTTGAGTAACCTTTCTCTTCCTAAATTCATATTTCATTCTTTTTAATCCATTTCACATGGTTTAAAACACACAGTTTGTCAAAAAATTTAATCTATAAAAAATATTTTTCTCTGGCCCCACCCAGTATATGGAAAACCCATACACGCTTACAACGTGGTATCGTATGTGGTACCTTTACTTCTTAATTAAATATAAATTATTAATTAATTGAATTAAATCTCTATACAAAATTGCCTCGGGATTGGCGACATAGTCTATTGGGAATGAAAATAATTGCCATACAAACATAGAACTCATATGTAGGCATCGGGCCTGCTTGACAACAAGAAAACCAAATTTATTACTTCGTGTTCAAAATTTTCGAATCCAACTCATGAAAATTACATCGAGAGAAGAGTCAACGAACTTTGAAGAATCAGCAGATTCCTAACGATTATATTATACTGGTGGCACTCCAGGGATGGAGGGATCAGGGCTCAGGAGACCAGCAGGAAGCTGATGTCCAAGTCTGAATCAAAGCAGGATTTGTGCAACCTGGCAAAGTTCAAGATGTCAGGAGAATGATCTTTGTAATTATATCCAGTGATATACATGCAGTTCACCTATTAATAAATATATGTAAAGTTGATTTGGCCTTGTCAATATAAATGATTTACCTTATATCTTTTAATATATTATAAAGGGGTTCAAAAGGGTAAATTGGCAATTTAGAAATACAAAATGATGTAGGTTAGAGTTATCCTATCCAAAACATAAGCTCATATTTGAATTCCCCATGTAAAAACACATAATTTAGACACCCCTGATGGTAGGATTTCCTTCAGATTCATGTTGTCACCTGAGTACGACCCGCCCAAATCCTACACCCTCTGCTGCTGTTATCCTTCGGGTGCTAACACCAGGATGTTCCTTCACGCGATTCAGGACCCGCTCTTCCAACTCAACAGTTCTGGCGCTGATTGGTCTACCACCATCTGAAACTCGCTTGCTGAATGATTCTGTATCACCAAGATGCTCGTCTATTCTCTGAAAGGTCTTCTTGTCTGGGAGATGGCGATTCGGAAACCTTTCCGCCAGTGATGTAGGTTTCGAGATCGGTCTCGGTCTCGAGACCGATCTCGTGACCCAATTTACAGATCTCGATCTCGGTCTCCGCTATTTAGATCTCGGTCTCGATCTCGATATCGACAGACGCGGTCTCGGTTTTTCTCCCAGAGACCTTTCGAGACCTCTCGAGACCGTAATGAAAAATACATGTTGAAACTGGGAAGATTTTGAACCGCAGGGAACAGTTGCGGCGGTACCTCTTAGAGATCGATGAATCTCATATTTTAGACAACTGCTCTCCAATAAAGTTTTGGCACCAGAAAAGGGATAAATTCCCATCACTGGCCAATATTGCCATGACTATTTTAACAGTGCCTGCCTCTATTGCTCCAGTTGAGCGTGCATTTAGGCATGGAGGCATAATAATGAGGCCCCACAGAAGTCGAACTTCAGCAGATCTTCTGAGCATGCTGATGTTCCTTAAGTGTAATGAGCACCTATCATGCTTTAAATAAATGTACAAGTCAAACTGGGTAGTGGGTACGTTCATTAAACCTTCTGTAACAGATATAAAAGAAGTAAATAAATAAAAAGTACATATACATATATATATATATATATATTTGTTAATTTATAGGCCACATTTTTTGCATTCAACACACTACATCTGAGAAAGTAGTTATTAGTTTATTAATATACTTAACATAGTCTAATTTCCATAGTAGTGTAAAACAAATTGAAAGGGCATGAGCTTGGTCTCGATCTCGATCTCGGTCTCGAATTTTAAGGGTCTCGATCTCGGAAGGTAGATCTCGATCTCGAACCTTGATCTCGGTCTCGATCTTGGTCTCACAGGATCAGGTCTCGGTCTCGGTCTCAGTCTCGGACTTGGTGGTCTCGACTACATCTCTGCTTTCCGCATACAGACGTCTTGCTGCGGCCGCATTACACTCGGCAAGTCCATACATGAGATGCATGTCTGCCATTTCTTTGCATCAAAATTAAGATCGGGAACCTTGAAATCTCTCAATTCTAAATTTTGACCAGTCTCATTTCGCATATCCATGATTTTGCTAACAGCTTTTTTACGTTTTTACTAAGAACCACAAAACATTGCCAGAAGAATATTTTCCGGGAGAGCAAAGAATGCATTTCGGAATGTATACTCCTAAACAATTTCTACTGATTCTCTATGCAAATGCTTAACCCTATTAATAGCAGAAAACACATGCCTTGGGCCATCTATACAATTAGGTCTACACTTGATTAGGACCATAATTTGTCACAATGAAGTGTGTTATTATGTAATGTTTCTTTGTTGGTTTCACTGTTGAAACAAAACCTACAAACCTTATTAGCAAGAGTTAACCATCTACCATGACTAAGAGGACCTGGCTTTACACGAGTAACGTGTTCATCAACTGTACCGTTTCTGATTGCTGAAATAATGTGGTATAAGTCCTGCTGATCTCCACTGAGATCATCAACAATGTGTTGTGGCAGATATAATAGTTCTTTACCGCTAGTTATAGGGTTGAATTGTACTACTGGATTGTTTTCACAAAACTGAATGGCTTTCCCAATAGGACCAACAAAGGTACTTGCCCCAGATGTTGTACCATCCAATGTTTCAAAAATGTCTTAGAGGTAATTCATTTGTATGAAGCATACAAATGAACCTTTGAAGTGGCCTACCAAGTGCTTTCTCCACAACATGCTTCACACTTCCTTTATAACCAGTGTTGGTATTTGTGCTTTCACACCCTATTACAGCTATACTATTTTGTAGATGCCTCTCTTTAATAAATGACAATACTGAATTTGCTATGTCTGCAGCCTTACTCGATGCTGGTGTCTCATGGGTAATATACTCTTCACCTGGTTCAGCAATCATTACATAGTGTTCTTCACTCTTCTTTTCACTGCACCACCTATTACTGACTTTCACTTTACACTTAAAGTCTGATCCTTTCGACCATCGAAGCATATGGACGTAATATCACTTTTCGAAGTCTTTCTCTTTCTCTCCGCACTTTACTTCTCTCTGTTACGAGATGGTCATCTTCTTTGGTGACCATTCCAACGTCTATTAGAGTTGCAGTTGCAATAGCAGCAGTTGTACGATCTAATACACCAAATCTATCTGCCTGAATTGCAACATGCCGCAAAGACATTCTCATTTGGCTTCCAGTCTTTTCAAAACCACAGTCTCCAGTTTCCACTATCCCATTATCAGTCTTCATCTGAAGAATTTTCTACTAAGCTCAAAGGTTGAACTTTAGTACAACGATTGATGGTTTTCTTTTCCTTACTTACTTGTTCTGAGAGCTTCCTCTTGTATCTCTTTTGTAAAATTTGTGTGGCATGCATATCTACACTACCTATGTACATTTTACGATCACTCCTCTGATCAAGTAGTAACTGTGATTCCTATTTTGGTACTTTTTATCTCTCCGACATATATAATCTATGTGAATTCTGTCTGTATGAGATTTTAAATTACACTTACAAGTACATATACAGTATATCAAACAAATTACTGAGACTATTTATATATTCACTCTTTAGTTTCACTGATATTTCTGATCTAGTCAAAGTTGCTCCTCTTTCTATGAATCTTGCTACCTTTTGAAACACAGCTTTTTCCTGAAGTGTGGGGATTGATGCTTGCTGCCAAAGTTCTAGTAGCTCCTGAGTTATTTGTCTGATGATTGGCTTGTTAGCTGCATTCTTCCTTTTTTTGAGATAGAGAAAGTACCGAGCCACTTGTAAATTGGTTGGCAAAAGATTATGAGGTAACTTCTCAGGAGTTCCAAACATTCAATGTTGCTCAGAATGCCATGTCCTACAAATTTTTTTATCTTGCTGAATAGCATGGGAAACTTGAAAGCGTAGATGCTGCTGCATGAAAAGCTGTTGGTGTGGAGTTGCTGCAAGAGCGGATGTTGCTAGGTTGATGTGAAGAAGGATGTTGTTTCAGCTGCGTATTAAATATGCCTTTGTACCACATCGACTGCAGGAAGTCATAGACAACAACGGTGGCTGGACAAGATATTAAATTTGTTGTGTTCATGTATAAAATATCTCTCAAATACAATGGTAATTATGGTAATCGCTATGGGTGACGAAACGTGGGTGTACGGGTATGATGTTGAAACAAAACAGCAGTCATCGCAATGGAAGTGCGGGACAGTAGCCATTATTCAAATGCTCAAAATGCGACAAAACACACGAAATGACTTCACAAAACAGTAAATATCAAAAGAACAAAATACGATATCACAAGCGGTAACCGTCTTTGTTGGACAGACTGAGTCACACTACAACATGCATAACAAGTTCGGGAACTTTTTGAACACACTCGTATGTACATTTGCCCGCATACTTAATGTTCCTCGCCTCACAGAGAACTCCGTACATGTGGCAACTCCGCAGTGATATTCAAGGTACCCCAACTGGGGGAAAGGTGGGGTGGAAGGGGGACAACTGAGTCCAACAACATATAACACAGACATATACTGTATATCTAAAGGACAATTGAATGTGAAGTCATTGACGTACGGGTAATTATAATGTAATGTGTGTGTTCATAAAGATAAACAATTAATATGATCGTGAACAGCGTTGAACTCAATGTAGTTTACTAGTCTTATACTAGTCTTCTCGTTAAAACTAACGAAAATATCACAACTTAACGTAACCAATCGTCAAAGGCGTACAATTAACCTAACTGGGCATTCAATTACTCTATTCGGGCATTCAGTTGACCTAACTGGGCATTCAATTAACCTAACCGGGTATTATATCCCACAGAGTGAATTGTTTGTTTTATTTGTCAAAACTGGGGGGAGTATCTCCAGGTGGAGCAGACTGGGGTGAAGTATCTTCAGGTAGATCGGGGGGGTGGGGGGAAGATCTTTAGAAGGACACTCTGGGGGGTGGAGATCTTCAGGTGATCCCATTTAAACATGAAATAAAGGTCAGAAACATTTTATTTTATTTAGTTAATCCAGCAGGTATCGCAAAGCAATGTGATTACAAAAATTTTCCAAAGAGTTGGAAGAAAATCGTTCATGCCACATAAATTCATGAGTCCAGGAATTCGCGTTTACAGCCACGCATTTGTTTAATGTAACATTTACTTTTGTTCCAGTAGGACTCAATTGTTTGTGTAGGAACACCACTCACTGGGTCCACAAGGTTGAGGGAATGGTTAATCGTATCATGGGTATAACCAAGTTTTTGTTGTATTCGATTGTATGCTCTCCAATCGTCGCTGTAAATAACGGTACCTGGCCGAACCACTTTTTTCAATTATGGGAAGAAGAGTGGCTGCATCTCTAGCTTCGACAATCTCCATATAACCGTGTGCTGGTGTTCTACCCTTATCCACAAGACCAAAAACCCAAATTTGACTGTGTGAAGCCCGTCCTCGATGATGCTTCGGTTTATGCGAGAAACAGGACTCATCAATTTAAACGATAGCACCGGGACCACCAAAACTGACTGGATTTCTTAAAATGTGTCCTACGCAAATTAAGAATTTGATTTTTTAAACAAAATTTGGGATCACTTTAACATATTGCTTCCCAGGAACCTCTCTTTAACATATTGCTTCCCAGTGTATATCACTTTAACACATTGCTTCCCAAAAAAAGACATTACACAACCAATTACAGTTACATTAAAATAGTTTATAATATTTAGAGATTAGCTAGTCGAGAAAATGTAAATTTATGGACAACTTAACTTATTATGCTTTGCCATTTTTTGTGAATGTAAAATATTTGGATCACCTGAAGATCAGGGCCCCCAGCCTTCTTTAGTTAGCCTTATAAGGCTAACTAACGAAAATATCACGACCTAACCTAACCAATCGTTAGGTGAACTGTACGCCCTTGACGATTGGTTAGGTTAGGTCGTGATATTTTCGTTGGTTAGCCTAGATTACCAACCTCTTTCTAACCAACCAACCTTTCTCTTTTTAACATATTGCTTCCCAGTGTTAATCACTTTAACATATTGCTTCCCAGGGGGGACCACTTTAACATATTGTTTCCCGAATGTTTTAGGAAGCAATATGTTAAAGTGATCCCAAATTTGTAATCGCACATCCGCATATTTCTTTCAATTTATGTCTTAATTGGAGTGAATTTAAATAAACTTTATAAGAGTGAGTGTGTCGTTTCTATGCTACCTTGCAGTAGGCCTCTCTTGTAAGCTGACGGTAAATTAACATTGAAAGTTTGAAATTCAAAGTGGGCTTAAGTAAGCCGTGGGAAACTACGCGTATAAAATTGAAAGGCCATCCGAGTGCACAGGCAGGGTCATCCTGAAATAAACGAACCACGCGCGTACGCAATAAGTGCAATCAGAAAAAGGTGTGCACCACCTAAGTTAAGGGGTTGCGCACAACAACATATCTATGTATATATTGAATGTGTATATTTTTTGGGGTCACACACACACACACACACACAACAAAAACAGTTTGAAAATTTATCTCATCTCATTGTCTTCATCTCAAAAACTACCCATTTTCATTGGATTGAAACTATGGAATGACTTGCATGCCGATATAAAAAATATTGCGGATGTAAATTTGTTTAAAATCAAGTTGAAATCCCGATTAATAATGGGATACTAACAAAAATCTTGGATTAATGTCCACTAATAATGTTTAATATTGTCCATTAATATTGTTTAATATTGAAATACAGGCTTTAACTATTAATAATACTTATTTACTTATTTATTATTATTAATTTATAACAGCTAGCTGCTTATTTTTAATAAGAGCCCAGTAAAGCCTAAAGCTTAAGGGCCAAATTAAAAAAAAAATAAATAAATAAAAAAAAAATAAAAAAAAATAAAAAAATAAAAAAATAAATAGTCGAGCTTCACAATTATTTATGTCATTGTAAAAATTGTAAATTGTAAAAAGACTACTGTATTTTTTTGTTATTAATAAAGGTTCAATTCAACCGACTGTAATAAATTTTTTTTACAGAATCGGGAGTTACTTATAATCATACTGTAGTTTTCGCCAAACTATGTTTTTATTGTACGCAAGTTAATTTTTATTATTGCTTAGTAACAATATATTGTTTCATTCAATCTATAAATGTAATTTTTATTATGGGGTTACCTTAGGGTGGCCAGACGTCCGGCTTTAGGCGGACAGTCCGCCTTTTGAGCACTCTGTCCTTAGGGTGGCCATTTCCAAATTTCCAAAAAGGAGGACACTGCGTATGTGGCCGTACGTTAACATATATATATATATATATATATATATATATATATATATATATATACGTACGGCCACATACGCAGTGTCCTCCTTTCTAAATGGACACCTAGGTCACCTAGACCCGACACCAATCACTAAATGTGCGATCCCACACAAGCCTTCTAGAAATAATTTCTTGTATTTCGTCTTTTGGTTTACTTCTCATTCAGAAACCAATATCGGTCGAGTGATTGGGGCTTTTGGGCTGGAAATTCCCCAACTTTGGTTTATTACATTAAAAAGATATGTTGGTTGTGTGCACATAATTCGCAGATTTTAGAAGATAATCCAAGCCTTTTACATAAGGACTTATTAATAACATATTATCGGCATAGACTAAGTCATTTATCTCCATGTTGTCTATACAACATCCAACTTTTGCCATCAAGTGAAGCGACTAAACCATCAATATACACCTTAAATAGCAATATATATATATATATAATATATATATATATATATATACAGTGCTTAATTTGTGACGGAACGCTCCGGAACGCCGTTTCGGTACTTTTATTTTAAAACCTAATTAAAAAAATATGGTTTTTATTTTAATAAAAAGGTCAGCAACGTAATTTCGTAATTTAAAATCCAACGAAATACAGACAGTAGAAAGCGAAAACTAGTCGATCAAGCAGAAAGAAGTTCGGAGTGTGTGTGGAAATTAATGTGATTATTCTATCAACTTCCTATATATAGCAATAGCATGTAAGTAAAGCAATTTTATTTTGTTTCAAATACATATAATATTTTGTTTCACTTAGATGAAATAACATTTCACTTAGATGTTGCAATCACAGTCTAACTTTTTCTTTAAAATAATACTGTATTCGAAGAACTTTCATTTGCATGTTGCGCAGTTTTCACAGAAAAAGCGCTTAAAATGCGTTGGTTTCCGGGACGCCGCCCCGGACCCCGCTGGGGGAGCTTACAGCGCTCCCCCAGACCCCCTAACTGTGAGGGCTTCACCTGTGTTCCACTTCTTTTTCATTTACAAATTAAGCACGGTGTGTGTGTGTATATATATATATATATATATATGCAGCTAGCGTAATTATTATTGCTCACCGTAATTTCTTAGGTAATTTACAGATAAGAGTATATTTTAAGGATAAATAAACACTATTATGCACTTCAAACTTTGGTTTTCACATTGCTTAATATTTTGCAGAAAACTCAGTTCCGAAACTGGTGAAAAAGAAAAATATGTACACAAAACGATGTAACACAATAAAACAGCTTCCACTGTGGGGTTCTGTTTGAGAAATAGCTGCGTCCATATTGCTCCACTTTTGGGGGACAAATGATATTCGTCACCATGTTCTACTAACTATTTCACATACATTTAGTTACTATCTCACAAGGTCTTTCATTGTAACAAACGTGAGTGTGGTGGTAAGAATATTTCAAGTTATTCATGTTCACTAGGTTGGGAGCTTCTAATATTGAATTATAGTCGGCGAGATGCATCATAACGTAATACAGTACCTCTTTGTCGTCACATTCGTTAAACAGTTTCATAATCCGTAATCGCATTCCACCTCATTGTGTGTACGATAATTTATTTGTGTACTGAATGGCTATGAAATTAAGTGAGGATAGATTACATCAGTACACATTTGAAAACTTGTCGATCGATTTTTACAAACTAGTTGGTGATTCTACATAATTTGAGTGCGCTGATCTTAAAACTATAGTTAGTTTTTCCCTATCACGTATGGTTTTCTTACTACAGGGTGTGTCATAAATCCCCCATTTATCCCCAAATGTGAACCATCTTATCGAGACCAACATTGGATTGCACATGCTAAGCTAAACCATAAATTTTGTTGTTATAGACTACAGTAACGCTTACACAATAATGTAGGGTAAATATATATAACAACCAGTCCCGTTCCCAGCAAAATACTCTCTCCCCTCCCATCAATGGGTGGTTAACATTTGGGGACAGATGAGGTATTACAACACCCCTTGTAGCACGAAATCTTTAGGTGATATAGTAAAACCTAATTAAAGCAGAATTAAATAGCTCCTAGCTCTTGGACAAGCATATTGCTTGTTTATGAAAGAATAAAAAAATAACTGAAAGAAACAAATATATTTATCTTCTTTACTTGCAAACATTTCAGGACTTATTCCAAAGACTTAAGACTACGAAGGTAGATCTGACTAATGACGACTAAACCGGTGCTTCTTTAATGTTTTCTTATGCTGTGCGTTAGGCTGATCTCGTTGCAGACACCAGCAGTAATCCGCCATCATATTTGTATGCCATCTTCCTTGATATCTTCTTTCCATGGTTTTGATGTCCTGGTGAAATCGTTCCCCTTGCTCCTCACTGACATCTCCGAGATTTTGGGGAAAACGGTCAAGATGCGAAAATAAGAAGTGAACTTTCAGACTCATGTTGCAGCCTAAGGCGCAAAACTTTTTAAGCATATTTTCCACCAGTCTTTCATAATTTTGGCTTTTGTAGTTTCCTAAGAAGTTTTCAACAACATCTTTGAAACCAAGCCATGCTTCTTTTTCTTTATTGGTCATTGTGTTCAGGAAATGATCGTCTGTCAATAACTTTCTAATCTGAGGACCTATAAAAACACCTTCTTTTATTTTCTCGTAGCTAATCTTTGGATATTTTGAACAAATGTACTTGAAACACTCACCTTCTCTATTCAATGCTTTGACATACTGCTTCATCAAGTCTAACTTAATGTGCAAGGGTGGTAGGAGGATTTTATTTGGTTCAACTAGATGTTCATGTAAAATGTTCTTTGATCCTGGGGTAAGATTCTCTCTAGGAGGCCAAGTTTTCCTCTTCCAGTGCTGGTCACGTGCTCGACTATCCACTTCGCAGATGAAACATGGCATCTTAGTGTATCCTGATTGCTGCCCAAGTAACATGCAAAGGACTTTGAGATCCCCACACAATATCCATCTGTGATTTTGATACTGAATTTTTTCCAGAAGCAGTTTCATGTTATCATAGGTCTCTTTTAAATGAGTAGAATGGGCCACTGGGATTGATGCATATTTGTTACCGTTGTGCAGTAACACTCCTTTTAGACTGGTTTTAGAGGAATCTATAAACAACCTCCAGTCACTGGTTTGGTATTCGATGCCTAGCTTGCACACTAATCCTGTGATGTCCTTGCAAAATACCAAGGGACCATCTTGTTCGAAAAAAGGCACGAAGTCTTTCTCACGATTTCTGTACCAAGCGGAGTATGTGTCGGATGCCAATAAATTGTTCTCCTGCAATCTAGACCCCCAAAGTTCTGCAGAGTCCTTAGGCAGATTCAAATCCCTGACTAAGTCATTTAGTTCGGCTTGGGTTAATGGTTTAGGAGGATCTCGGTCAACTGTTGGCTGTTCATAAACATCATCATTGTCTGGATTTGGAGCTGAATCAGAATCTGAATTGTATTGATCCAGACTCTCGGGTGGGCGGGGAATAGGAACTTCTGGACCATGGGGTACTGGCCTTATTGCAGATGGAAGACTTGGATATTGAAGGCTCTCTTTATTCTTTGTATTATAACCTTTAACATTGCAAGAACAGAAGTAGCAGTCGTCGGTATGGTTTCTAGGCTCGCGCCATACCATAGGGATCCCAAATGGCAAACTTTTCTTTTTACCTTTGCACCAATTCCTTAGTGCCGCACCACACGTAAGACAAACTTTGTGTGGAGCCCAACTTTTGTCTTCATCTCCTAATTTAATTCCAAAATAAGCATGATAAGCTCTCTTAATGAAGGTCGTTACATTTGTCCTTTGTTTTACAACAACATACCGACAACAAATATAACAAAATATGTCTGGACTATGGGTACATCCTCTAGAAGCCATTATTAAAATTTTAAAGACGTAATGTTAGAATTATCTATCTGAAAAATATGAAAAAACGAAATTAATTAAAGATAAAAAAAGTAAAAAATTACAAAACGCTCCAAAATTGCTTTGCTAATAATTTTAAAACTGTAGGTGATAGAAAAAAACTGGTAGCATTTTTTAATTCAGCGCAGAGAATTGCTTCAGAATCACAACTCAAAATAAAGAAATCGATTTTCATGCAGATCGGTGATTAAATTAGGATAGGTTAGATACTCTTGCACAGTTGCGGTTAGTGTTAAAAGGCTTTTAGGTTATTTTATTATTTATGGTTAAAATCCTACTTGTAAACTTCTGTATTTTATCTATTTTATAAAATTTTTCATCTACTTGTCTGCACCAATATTTAATTTCTTCTGAATTTCTATTTAACTTAACCTTTTCATCTTTGTGGTTGCTTGCCAAATCATTTATACATTATATACAGTAAGTTTATTTCAGCTCTCAGACAACTTCTTCACCGTCTCACTGGGATACGTTGTATGCGGTGAGAGGACCAATATTCTTATTTTTACAGCTAGATGATTCAGATCAAGGACTGTTAACCTCTTTTGGACCAGTGGGTCGAATATGTACCGTTTCCAATACACGTACTCAAACTTAACGCTACAAAAACTTCGGTCATTAAGAGGTTTAGTAAAACATCTAAAATTTGCAAATGGTACAAAAAGTAGGGTGCCTAATAGGCCGGGTCGAAAATAGTAAATTTTTTATTTCTTAAAAAGTACACTATGTGAGAAGTTTCGTTTTATCATCTTAACAAACTATTAAAATATCAAGCATGTGCTACCCCTGCTACCCTTATCACATACCCCCCCCCCCATTTTTTACCCTCATATTTGCATATATTTAAATGGAAAAAAAATTTATTTCTTAAAAAGTACACTATGTGAGAAGGATTTTTTATCACTTTGACAAAATATTTAAAAATCAAGCATGTGCTACCCTACTACCCCTATCACATGCCCCTCCTCACTTTTTTACCTTCATATTTGCATATGTTTAATGTTGTTATATGTTACATGATAAGTTGTTTGTTTAATGCTTAATATTTTTATGTTTCAGATAAGTTGAAATAATTTTTCAGATAAATAGAAATAATTTGCATTTGCTTTAATTATAATTTGAATTATCATAAATTATAAATTACATATAATGCAGCCTTTGGATATTCTACGGAATTCCCAGCAGCCATTCATGACTCCTTCAAAAGCAGATGTTGTGAGACACTACCTTTTTGTGCGCCATCGTGAAGAAGCTACAGTAAATCAAAAGGATCAGCAACTGCTAATGATTGTTACAGGGTTGTTGTAAAAGATACTGAAAACATTTGGATGAAATTTTCTTTTCCTACGATTAAAACCAAAGGTATCTATTTTAAAGTCAGTCGACTAATAGAAGAAGCCTCAAAATTGAACAAGGTGCCGTTACATCGAAGAAATGAAAGTTTTGTCTTAAAAGTAGTTCAGTATGATGAAATGTTTGATATATCTTTTTGTGAATGCTATTATAAGGGAATTGATAGGAAATCTTGCAGGTGTAAGGCTAAAATACCAATGGCAGAATGGGAGTCTTTTGTGGGTCAAAAACAAAGAAAAAATCAGTTGGGACCAATTGATCGCATTGCTAGTTCAACAAAGAAGAGATCTTTAGCAAGAGCCCAAGAAGTACAACACTGTCATCTAAAAGCACAAGAAGAAATGACTGAAGCCACCAATGTTTTACCATCGGAATTTATAGAAAATACCGAAGAAGACATGGATGTAGATTCAGAGAGTCAGGATGTAGATTATGAGGCCGATTTAGAATTGACTGAGAATATTCAGAACAGGTACTTCTATAAAAACCTAGCATTAACAGCAGATCGTTATCATGTAAGTTGTAGATCTGCAGCTGCAATAGTCAATGCAGCTTTAAAAGATATGGGGAACCTTAACCACACCAACATGCATGACAGAAAGAAATTAGAAAGAGAAAGAAAGCGCATAGGTGAAACAAATACTTTTAGGTTTAAATCCGAAAATCTGAAGATGGAGTGCCTTGTATTTGATCGAAGGAAAGATAACACATTAACTAAAAGTGGAAAGATAAAAGAAGAACACTATGTTATTGTGAAAGAACCTGGAAGCATGTATGTAGACCATGTCACACAAGATAATGGAAATGCTCGCTGCATAGCAGAAGAGTTGATAACTATTATTAGAGACTCGAACAGCACAGATACTATCAAAGCTTTACTTAGTGATGGTACTCCTGTAAATACAGGAAAAATTGGTGGAGCCATAAAACTGGTTGAAATTCATCTTAACCGTGGTTGGTGTGCCTCTTGCATTTGAATGAGCTGCCTTTTATGCACGTCTATAAAGCCATTGATGGTAAAACAACAGGTCGGAATACTTTTGTGGGTTCAATTGGGAATAAACTGAAAACAGATTTAACAAAATTGGAGGTAGTCAAATATTCTCGCGTAAAGGGAAACATTAAAGAAATTCCAGCAAATGTTGTGAAGGAGCTAAGCAGTGATCAAAGATATCTCTATGATATGTGTCTGGCAGTGAAAACTGGAGACACTTCTCAAGATCTATCCACTCGATCTCCAGGTACCCTTCACCATGCTCGCTGGCTAACTCTAGCCAACAGGGTCCTTCGATTATATACCTCAACGCCAAGTCCCAATAAAAACCTTCAAGATATAGTCAAGATTATTATGTAGTTCTATGCTCCAGGGTGGTTTTGGATAAAATCTCATCCTAATGCAACTGATGGTGCATATAACTCTTGGCATTTAATGTGCTTGCTTCGAAATTTAGATAAACAACATAGATCAATCATAGAACCAGTATTAAAGAATAACGCCTACTTTTTCCACCCGGAAAATATACTCGTATCAATGGTAACTGACAAGAGACTAGAAATTAGGGAGCAAGCTATTCAGAAACTCATCCTTTCAAGAACAGAATTTTCAGGTACCAGAAACTTTGAGTTGCCTCGAACTCTCAATTTTCAATCTACTGACTACACCGAGATGATCGATTGGCAAAAAGAGATCATTACTCTCCACCGCTGTTAAACAATTTTAGCGACGATGAGCTACCACAGGCTCGATGTAAGCCACTGGAGATACTGTAGCTTCTTTTCCATGCCACAGTCAAAGTGTGGAAAGGGCAGTGAACCTAGTAGCAAAGGCATGTCAAGAAAGAATAGGATATGACAACCGTCAAAAGTTTATCTTGAACTCATTAGAATCAAGGCGAAAACTGCCCAAGTTTGAATGGAAGGCCCAATGGAATGAGTAAGAAACATATGAAATAAAATTTCCTAATAATATTGAAAATTTCTTCCCTTTTGATGTGATAATGAACAATGAAAAAGTTAATTGAATTTTGGCCCATTTATTATGCCTCTAATTTTTTCTTCTGAATATATTGTTGTACTTGATTAATTTTCCTAATACTGTACAGTGCTTACAAGAAGTCTCACGCTTCTGTCTCGTCCCAAGCTAGTCTGTTAGGTATAAAATGGGCGGTCCTTATGGCAGCGGAGGTGTGTTCGGATTGGTGCACATAACTGCTCTAACACAATCAATGACGTCCATTATTACGTCACTTCTGCTACATTTTAGTGTTTAAAATACAAATGATTAAGAAGCAGAATGGAGCAAGTTTCGGGATGTTGGGATGGTTATGGAGCAATCCTAGTCATCATAATATTAGCTGGGCATTACATTATACCGTCTCAATATATACTGTAGACTATAGAGAACGACTAATTCGGCAAATATTCCAAATCATGGCATGATACCTAAGTTATTTTGACGCAGGTCTAAATTATTTGCTCAAATGCAATTATTGATATTAAGTAATTGTTGTCAATATTGTTGTTTGTGATATATATCCTACGTGAAAAATCTAATGACCAAATTCCTCAGTGAACCTCTCACGCGCTTGCATTTCGAGAAACTCACGGTCGTCTCACTAATAGATAGTTTATCCATTATTTTAAGTGGTAACCTATTAAACGAACTATGTTAAACCTATTCCATCTTATGAAAGTCATTAGTCTAAAGCAAGACTGGTGGGCCGTGAATCAGAGAAATTTGCATTTGATTTGTTCATCGTAATTATTACGTAATATAGTATACTGTATATAGTAGTATATAAGAGTTTATTGGTGGCATATCATATGACAATTCCCATAAACATGTGATGACCGCGATGTTGCCAGTTTTTATTTTTTTCCTGAAACTATTACCTTCTCATAGTTTGTTTCAACAATGCATATATTATCATTTCCACGAGCGTAGACATTGCAAGAAAAGATTCTAACTAAGGATAAGTAAAGTTCTTTCATGGTCACAATATATACTTTTATAGATGTCAAACATAAAAATATAATAAAATTCTATATTAACATATATATTCGATACACATTTACGTCATGGCTTTAACATCAGTGTTTCGTATAGCTTCCTCCAGCATCAATAATTTCTTGCAATCGTTGCGGCACAGAAGAGGCCAGATTGTAGGGAATGTTTGGTGTTCGGCGTAAGCTCTCCCAACTATTCCTCGTGTGAGCTAAAAGCGCTTCAAATGTTCTTTCATTGCGTTGCTCCCATTCGTTAATCATTATTGCCCAAAGGTTTTCAATCGGATTCAAATCAGGAGAACGTGGTGGCAGAATTAGATTAATAATCTCTGGGTGATCTTCGTACCACGCTCTCCCAACGTTACTCCTATGAATGTGACGGTTATCTTCCAGTGAGTAAAATGGTTCCGGTGCTGGAACCAGATACGCACGAACACTGGGTAGCAGCACCTCTTCCAGTATCTGGCAATATTGCTGTCCAGTAAAGCGTCCATCTACTTGAGTCAATTCTCCGACACCATAGCCAGACATCCAGCCCCACACACAGAGATTGATGTGACCACTACGTTTGCTCGGGAAAACATTTCCTTCTTCATAGCGTTTTCCGCGGCCTCCAACAATGCAGGGAACCATGACTATCTGTTGAAAATGTTTTTTCGTCACAGTACACTTTTCTCCAGAATTCTTCCTCCTGCGGCAAGTACTGCAAGGCAAATCCCATCCGCGCCTCTTTATGCTCAATCGTCAATGCAGGTTTTATAGCTGGACGGCGAGAAAAATGCCCTGCCTTGTGAAGCCTGTTGTTCACTGTATTTGCGCTACAACGAAGGTTCAGGTGTCTGTAAATATGCGTCGCTGGAACAAACGGATGCTCTCTGGCATGATTAACAATCGCAGCATCTTCCTCTTGAGATGTTGAACGCGGAGGACCAGACCTCGGCAAAGTAGCGATTGAGTTTTGTGCTTCATACCAATGAATCCACCGTTCCACAGTGCTTCGATGAACGTCTAGTCGTCTTTATATTTCTCTTATTGGCACACCATATTCATGCAATGTCACCATTGCTCCCCGCATTTCGTGGGTCGTCTCGTGGTGCACAGACGGCCTTTCCATCTTTGTGTAAATGGCTTATGTGAAGCGTGCTGGGACGATAAAGGAAATGAGGATACCATGCACCCCTTCTGAAATTGATTTCGGTTGTGAAGGGTACCAACCCTTCGAATGGTAATAATAATCAGCCAATTTCCTATTTTGTTGAACATATGCATAAAAAATTCGTCTTAAAAGCCAAGGATCCAAAGATCGTCAGCAATAGTTTATATCCCAACTGAATATAGTCAGTCATCAACAGTATAATCGGTGCTAGGACAACTGCCCCCCGGACAACCGCCCACCGGACAATTGCCCCCCGACAACCGCCCCCCGGACAACTGCCCCCGTAGGACAATCGCCCCCCGGATTATTGCCCCCCATAAGTAAATAAAAATTAAATAGGAATTAAATTTATTAATATTTATAAAAAACAAACCTAACCTAACCTAGCCTAACCTAACCTAACCACCAACTATGACTTTCAAAACGACCTTTCAATAAGTATTGCCAACTGTTTAAATATAATTAATTAATCCATAGTATATGAAATACAATAAGTCTTGCCAACTGTTTAAATAAAATTAAGTAGCTAAACTTCATAATTTTATTATAAATAAGTAAGCAATAATTGGAAATTTTTTTGTTAAATATGCTAACTTTTTAAATATAATTTTTTTTCAGGCTACAAGCAAAATTAAGCAAGAATTGGCAATAATGTTGTTAAATATTGTTTTAGCTTGCCATTTTTTAAACGTAAATTTAATTTCTATTTAATTTTTATTTACTTATGGGGGGCAATAATCCGGGGGGCGATTGTCCTACGGGGGCAATTGTCCGGGGGGCGGTTGTCGGGGGGCAATTGTCCGGGGGGCGGTTGTCCAGGGGGCGGTTGTCCAGGGGGCAGTTGTCCAGGGGGCAGTTGTCCGGACACCGTATAATCATATTTTATTTCCATAACTACTCATGACTACTCTGTCATAGTAAATAACCTTATTATGACTTAGGTAGCAGTAGTAATTCTGAGTGGCGGCCTCTATCCACATACGTTAAACCTATCAGTGCGTCTAAGACCAGACTCTTCTGTTTCTGTCAATTCATTGTTAGTTTAAGTATTTTGCTCTTTGTCTTTCTAGGTCTAGGGCATTAAAATAAATATTTGAGTTTGTGTTTAGCATTTCCTCCTCCCTTCGTAATTCCCCACCCAACCTCGTTTCCTTCGACATAGCAACGCTTACCTCCATCCTCATTCCACTTCCTTCATTAAACCTATTATCGCTTTTACTGTCCCTTCCTTCCATCCTCCAATGCCAGCGTTCTTAAACCTAGCACATAAATTATATAATATGGAATCTAACACCTTAGATCTCTACGCATTCATGTTACTTGAAGACGCCTGTGTCTTAGGGGAATCTAAGTGTTGAGAGTGGGCTTGAGGGGTAGTCTATAGATTATTACAGATGACCTTGAACGCTCCAACTATTTAAAAATGATTATTTATTACGCACATCATATGGCATAATACACACATGAATTTAAGTATCTCTTACACTATAGGAATGGAATGGAATTTACCAGAGTTAAAAAGTCGCAAAATATGATAGATTAGTTTGTATTAAGAGGTCACTAAGAGAAAAGGATTTGGAGTAGAGCGGAAGGCAGAGAGTAAATTTTCTCGAGTTTCGGTTATTATTAACGTTATATGGATACATTGCCATGCGGTGTGATGAGAGAGACAGAGACAGAGACAGACAGAGACAGAGAGAGAGAGCTTTTAAATCACACCTTTTAAATGGTTTGTGGGTAGGGGCTTCACGTAGCTTATTTCAGTCCAGGATAGTTTATGTGGAGGTGTTAACGTAACTTGCACTTGGGACTCTTAATTGTAAGACAACTACCATAGCTGGGACTGAGACACGTTATCCCCTGCATACTCTATATATATCTATATACAGTATGTCTCTATATATAAATAGATAGAGTGATCAACACAATGATAATGTAGACGTCATTGATGGGGTTAGAGCAATTATGTGCACCAATCCGAACACACCTCCGCTGCCATAAGGACCGCCCATTTTATACCTAACAGACTAGCTTGGGACGAGACAGATGCGCGAGACTTCTTGTAAGCACTGTACATTATTAAATAAAATATTATATGTTAATAAAGATTTATGTCATCAAAGAACCTGAATGTAGAGTAAGTCTCGTATAAATAGAATATTCTTCAATATAGGTCAAAAAGTGAAAAATTGTGCCACGGGTAGGAGGCTTTAAACAGCGAAAATAATTTATGAGGGGGTTCCTGTGTTCCACTCAAACCCCTCACAATATGTACCTTTTCAATATAAAATTTCGACCCGGCCTAATACCTAATCATTCCCAATTATTTATATCTGTTTCATGGATACAAGTAAGAAAAGAATATTATTAGAAAATTTTTGTATCTTTGCTGGTAAAAATAATAATTAAAAGATGCTCTGGTTAGAAAGCTCGTCAGTAAGAACCAAGAGATTTTTGGGAAGAATTAAAAGTATTAAATAATAGTACAGTGTCTCTCCCTACTAACACTGGTATCAAAATGGAGTATAGTACTGACATGTTGATTAGAAATAATACATTAATGTCGAACTTAAGTGGAGCTACGGACAGACGTTTTCGTACCAAGAATTCCATAGCTTAGAGGATAAACGGCAGGACTCATGGATAGCTTGGATAATTGGGTTGGTTGATTTTTTTTAATTCTTTGCATTAGACTGTATTGAGTATGTCTTGTTACTTCGGGAAGCTCGGGACATTGCGGGTAGCAAACATTTGCGAAGCTGAGCATCACGGGGGTAATTTATGTAAGAGTCTAAAAGATCTGTTGTACAGCAAATTTATGGTTCTCCCAGAACCTTTTATATAGTTTACCCAGAGTTGCTGTCCGTAAATATTACTGCAGAAAGTACGAAAGAGAGTGTCTTTAGCTTCACTTGTACAGAACCGAAAGTTCCTTATACTTATATTCGCTTTAGCACAAAGGTTTCGAGATTGTTTTCTTATATCCGAGTCATCACTCAATGAGCTGGTAATAGTTTGATCCAAATACTTAAACTCTTGTACTTCCTCAATTACTTCACCTTTCATTTTAAACCTAATATCAGCTGGCTGATTACAGCTTTAAGGATGAAATTGCATAACCTTAGTTTTTGTAACATTAAAAACAGTATCATGTTTCTGTGAATACACTTCGCAGACTTTTAGTAGCCGATCCAGACCTTTAACAGAGGGACTTATTAACACCATATCATCGGCATAAACTAAGTTATTTATCCTTGTGTTATCTATACAACATCCCACTGTTGCCTCATTAAGTGAAGCAATTAATCCGTCAATATACACATTAAACAGCATAGAGGAGAGCAAGGAGCATTGTCTCACCCCGCAAGAGGAGCCATAACATTCGGATAGTACATTGCAACACCTAATGGTAAAAGATTGATCGGAATATCAAAATTTCAATAAATTTAATATGTACATGGGAAACTTCCTGTCTTCTAGTTTTTAAATAAAACAGTGTGGTTCACTCTATTATATGCCTTACTTATATCTAGGAAACAGCTATAAATAGTTGAATTACTGTCAATGTATTTAGATATTGTTTCTTTAAGTATATAGATATACAGGTCAGTTGAGTGGGACCTTTTAAAACCAAACTGATTAGATGTCCATAGGTAATCATTTAATTGGCATAACAAGAGTTTTTCTAGTAGTTTCGAGAAGGAGGAAGCGATAGCAATAGGCCTGTACTTATTGCTGGACAGAATGTCTCCATACTTATTTTTGACTAGGGGCAAGATATATAATCTCATGAACCCTGCAGGGCTATGAGCAAGCATGGCTGATAGGAGCAATGATATATGCAGACATACTACATCATTGGCATATTTTAAGTGCTCATTCGATAGGTCATCTACCCTTGACGCAGAACCAATCTTTAACTCTTTAATTAACTCTTTACTTCAGGAACTGATATGAAAGCTCTATATATCAAAGTTATATATATATACCTGGTGGGCCAAAAAAACTATTACCCTGATTTTGAACAATATAATTTTACCTTTATCACATGTTATTTCTACAATCAATATATGTGTCCTGTATAGAATTTCGTGGTCTATCTCGTGGTAAAGTTCGATGTTTGCTAAGTGTAACCATTATTTTGTAATTCGCTGTTATACAAACACGGGTAGAAAAAGGTTCTCTTTCTATAAAGTTACCTAATTGAGTCGAAGATTATGCGGAATGTGCCCTCCTCCATTATCAATGTACGCTTGCAACCTTGACTTCTCCCTTATCGACGGCAGTACCGCATCAAGAATATTTTCTTGGTAATAAGCAGCAGTGATTTTGGCATTTTGATCAACAAAAACAATCTCTAACTTCCCTAACTTTGAAATTAAGATGGAAACCATGACTTTTTGAGAAAAATGTGGACTTTCCGTGCAAAGTCGATCTAGACTGATAGATTTTTTGTTCTTTCTTTCATAAAGTCGGTCATTTTGTGTGTTTATTGTTGAAGCAACCGTAAAGATCTCGTCGCTGAACCATATTTTCGACACTTCTCTGTCTGGGAATCGATCTAATAGAGTACGACATTTCAACTCTTGCTTGCTTATTTGATGCAGAGAGCTTATGAACTTCGACTTTTTTAAAACATTTAAGACCCAGATCATCTTTTACTATACGACGAACACTAGAACGAGAAATACCAGTAGTTTTTGAAATTTCTCTAACGGACTTGTGGGTGTTGGGCCGTTCTTCTTGACTGCATATCACGGATTAAATCATGTCAATATTTTCTTCAGTACTGATGGTTTTGGCCTTCCACTGCCTTCTTTTTGTTTGGTCGACCCTGTGATATCGATTTTCTTTATAAGATATTGAAGTCCAGGTATCGTCCATCGTTTATTTGGAAACTCTTTCTTCATTCGTTTTGCACCCCAGTGTTTCTCCTTACGCAGGTTCAATATCAATGCTTCATCTTCCGAAGAGTATTTCATTATGTTATGACTTGTTCACCAACTACAGCAGAATGATGGTCTGAAATGAAAAAGGAAATAGATTAATTATTTTGTGTACAAATTAGGAAAATTAATTATTTATGAAGAAACTGACTGTCATCTGAAAGTATCAGTTGCTGACTTTGACCGCCTTTCAATTAAGCACCATATTCTGATACCTTCCTCCAGTTGTGAGCCTGTACCTCTACTCCTGGGGCGTTGAATCTAGATTCGAAGCCAGCGTTTGAAAGAGTAAAAGTATGGATACAACATACGGCCTCAGCAGTAAGATCAATATAGAGGGTGACCCACAATATTTTTTCAAATGTTGTGTAAGAGTTTTTTGGCCCACCCTGTATATACAAATAATGTAGGCTCACAGACACCTCACATGATGTTCAGATTTTTCACTTCTGAAACCTGAATTTTTAGTGACTCAGCAATCCAATTTGATTGTATCTATAGCTATAACGTCTGGCTATTTACCTATCTAACTGTTTATCGATGGACAGGTAGATAGATAAAATGGGATGATTTGGGTGATAGTTAATAGTATGTTTTAAGTGAAAATTTTCAATTAATACGTTGAATGTTTTCGGGAAATTTAGTCGTAATGATGGTAATATCGTTGTTGGCTAATATTTGTAAGTCTGTACACGTTGCACGAACTACCTTTGGTGTTTATTAAAGAGTAATCATGTTTGTACGTTCATACTACATACCAACATCGGTGGAGTTAATGCTTACCTAGCCAGCTATGTAGAAATAAAAATAAGTTTTAAACTTCTGTTACTACTGCTTCTACTACTACTACTACTACTACTACTACTACCACTCCTAACTTCTAACTTGCAACAGATAAATAGTGTAGAATCTGTTGAAGAATGGGTAGAAATCAACCGCAGACATAAGTAAGAAGTCATATATATATATATATATATATATATATATATATATATGAAAAATTATTTCACGAAAGTGACACGTGAAAAGTATTTATGATGAATAAAACCACGAAGGAAAAAGAAACACAAAGGGGTGCTCAAGCGCTTTCGTCTAATGACATCCTCAGGAACACTGGAGTGAAAGGACAGATCAAGGCAATATATAGGTTACAAAAATAAACATACATACATACACATTCACATATATATACATATATATATATATATACATATATATATATATATAAATATATACATATATATAGTAAGCATAGAAAAAAATTGTGGGAGGAGCCAACATTTATATGGTCACGGAAGAATAAAGAAATAAAAATAAATATAAATATAAATTGAGAAAAATTAATACAAATAGTGCCTTAGTGATATATATGTCACAGCCTAAATAATCATAAAGAAATAAACAGGCAAATAAAAAAACCCATAAATACATATACATACATTATATATATATATATACATATATATACACATACATATATATATATATATATATATATATAAAGACACTTTTAGCACTTTGGCCGACCTTCCATATAAATTCAAATGGCTTTTTATGGAACAGGTCACAAAAGAATAAAGAAATAAAAATAAATATAAATATTGTAAGTGGAGTCTACCAATTCAAGCTCAAGAGGGAGGATTTACAATCGATTTAATAGATGCTGCCAAATTGATATATATGTCACATTATTAAAAAATAAAAATTGAAAGATAAATTTTAAGAGAGGCACACCAATTTATAAGGGAAAAATTACCACATATGCATATTATAGTCACAAACGAATACAAAAGTACAAATAAATATAAATTGGAAAACAAAATGATCCCTAGATGATATATAAAGAACAATAAAATATATATACAACATATTTACGGTATATATACGAAATATAAACGCAATATATACAGAATATATATATATATATATATATATGCATAAGGGAAAAAAAAATTACCAAATTTGTTTTTATAATTATTGTCTGAGAAAACGGTAGGTCGCAAAAGAATAAAGAAATAAAAATAAATATAACTTGAAAAAATTACAAATAATACACGTACACATATATACCCGCATACCCAAATAATATATATATACACACATATATACAAACACACACACACACACACACACATATATATATATAATATATATACAAGCTTGACCTTCACGAAATGAGAAATCATCCCGCAGAACCTTTGTGAGGTTGTAAGGTAAGGTAAGGTACATACACATATACATATATATATATATATATTTAACTGCATACATACATACATACATCATATACACACATACATACATACATATACACACATATACATACAAACACATTTAACTGCAATGACCACACACATACGCACATACACATACATACATACACATACACTCATACAGCAAAAAATTGAAAAATAAAATTGTAAGGGAAACAACAGACAAAAACAAATTTTTTACCAAAGATTTAACAACCTGCCCTTTTTGTTAAATCCATTCTGAAGGAATTCAGAGCAACGGGATCAAGTTGAAACAGACCTTTACTCATGTTAAGGTTATTTGTAAGTTGAATTATAGCCGACTCAAGAATATTTCTATTAACAATGTTGCTAGAGTGAAACAAAACTGAAACTTATTCCAATCAATACAATGGGATAACTCTGACAAATGGACAAAAAGGGCACTGGACAACTGTCCCGTTCTAACGGAATATTGATGCTGTTTTACACGCGTTTGCAAATCCTTTCCCGTCTGACCTATGTAAAAGGAATCACATTGCTTACACCCAATTTATAGATAATGCCTAAATTATTGGTAGGGCTATTTTTTACTATGATGTTTTTCACAATATTGTTATATGAAAAAACTACACTGATATCCAAAAGTTTAAGTACATTAGCAATGCCTAAGAAGCCCGGGAAAAATGGAAGTACTAAAATATTCTTTGACAAGGTGCGAGTGTTATTATTCACACGATAGAAGGTTCGTTTAGCCTTATTAAGACAAGATTCCATGAACGCAGAAGGGTAACACAACTCACTTCCAATACCGTTGATATTTCCAATTCGGCATCGATGTATTCAGGACTGGCGATCCTAAGAGCGCGGAGAAACATTGAGGAAAATATGGCCTTTTTAATAGGGGTGTCATGTCCAGAGTAAAAGTGTACGTAGGACAAATTGTTTGTTTTTTTCCGATATATACTAAACTTAAAACCCGGGCTATCCCTATGAACACGCACATCCAAAAACGGGATTGAGTTGTCTTGTTCCACTTCTAAAGTAAATTTAATGGAGGGGACTTGGTCATTTAACTGAAGGAGGAAGTCATCCAGGTCACGATTCATGGGCCAGATACACAAAATATCGTCGACGTACCGCAACCAAGGGATGCCAACCCCCAGGATTCTCGGAATGTAAGTAATTTCAAAAAACTCCATATAAATATTGGAGAGAAGGGGCGACAAAGGGTTGCCCATGGCCATCCCAAAAACTTGTTGATAATGCTCGCCATTGAAAGTGAATTTACAATCCTTGATACAAAGTTTAATAAGCTCCAAAACAGTGTGTGCAGGTAATGGTAAATCATAATTATGTAATTCTCTGGCGAGAAAGTCAAGCATATCATCAATCGGAACTTTTGTGAACAATGAACGTCGAAACTGATCAATCTATCGTTGGTATTAATGCGAACATTATTCAATTTTTCAGTGAGATCCATGGAATTTTTTACGTGTGAATCAGAGACAGTTCCAAGAATGGGGGACAAAACATTAACAAGCCATTTGGAGAGTTTATAGGTAATAGAGCCCACCGAGCTAATAATAGGGCGCATAGGGTTACCCGGTTTGTGGGTTTTAATAAGACCATAAAGATAAGGCAAAGCAGGTGAAGTGGACAAAAAAGGGGAATTAAATCCTTATGATCTTTGAGAATGCGTTTCAAGCCACTATTGAAAGATTTGATGACATCATCCTGTGGGTTCTTCCTAAGTTTCACGTATGTGGCGGGGTCCTGAAGCAGCTCATTCATCTTTCCAATGTAATCCACTTTGTCCATAATGACTAAGGTGTTAGCCTTGTCTGCTTTAGTAATATGGAGCTCACTATCTTTTTTTAATTGTGAAAGGCTATTGCGGAAACGTTTAGGAAAGTTATCTTCGTAAGAAATATTCGCAGCACCATAGACCAGGCCTTTAACTATGTTAACTAAAAACTGAGGAAGGTTACACTGTTTTTCAAAACGAGCAAGACTATGACAAATTTGTAAAGCAGTAGGTTTTTTAACCTTTTATATTGTTAAAAAACCTACTGCTTTACAAATTTGTCATAGTCTTGCTCGTTTTGAAAAACAGTGTAACCTTCCTCAGTTTTTAGTTAACATAGTTAAAGGCCTGGTCTATGGTGCTGCGAATATTTCTTACGAAGATAACTTTCCTAAACGTTCCGCAATAGCCTTTCACAATTAAAAAAAGATAGTGAGCTCCATATTACTAAAGCAGACAAGGCTAACACCTTAGTCATTATGGACAAAGTGGATTACATTGGAAAGATGAATGAGCTGCTTCAGGACCCCGCCACATACGTGAAACTTAGGAAGAACCCACAGGATGATGTCATCAAATCTTTCAATAGTGGCTTGAAACGCATTCTCAAAGATCATAAGGATTTAATTCCCCTTTTTTTGTCCACTTCACCTGCTTTGCCTTATCTTTATGGTCTTATTAAAACCCACAAACCGGGTAACCCTATGCGCCCTATTATTAGCTCGGTGGGCTCTATTACCTATAAACTCTCCAAATGGCTTGTTAATGTTTTGTCCCCCATTCTTGGAACTGTCTCTGATTCACACGTAAAAATTCCATGGATCTCACTGAAAAATTGAATAATGTTCGCATTAATACCAACGATAGATTGATCAGTTTCGACGTTTGTTCATTGTTCACAAAAGTTCCGATTGATGATATGCTTGACTTTCTCGCCAGAGAATTACATAATTATGATTTACCATTACCTGCACACACTGTTTTGGAGCTTATTAAACTTTGTATCAAGGATTGTAAATTCACTTTCAATGGCGAGCATTATCAACAAGTTTTTGGGATGGCCATGGGCAACCCTTTGTCGCCCCTTCTCTCCAATATTTATATGGAGTTTTTTGAAATTACTTACATTCCGAGAATCCTGGGGGTTGGCATCCCTTGGTTGCGGTACGTCGACGATATTTTGTGTATCTGGCCCATGAATCGTGACCTGGATGACTTCCTCCTTCAGTTAAATGACCAAGTCCCCTCCATTAAATTTACTTTAGAAGTGGAACAAGACAACTCAATCCCGTTTTTGGATGTGCGTGTTCATAGGGATAGCCCGGGTTTTAAGTTTAGTATATATCGGAAAAAAACAAACAATTTGTCCTACGTACACTTTTACTCTGGACATGACACCCCTATTAAAAAGGCCATATTTTCCTCAATGTTTCTCCGCGCTCTTAGGATCGCCAGTCCTGAATACATCGATGCCGAATTGGAAAATATCAACGGTATTGGAAGTGAGTTGTGTTACCCTTCTGCGTTCATGGAATCTTGTCTTAATAAGGCTAAACGAACCTTCTATCGTGTGAATAATAACACTCGCACCTTGTCAAAGAATATTTTAGTACTTCCATTTTTCCCGGGCTTCTTAGGCATTGCTAATGTACTTAAACTTTTGGATATCAGTGTAGTTTTTTCATATAACAATATTGTGAAAAACATCATAGTAAAAAATAGCCCTACCAATAATTTAGGCATTATCTATAAAATTGGGTGTAAGCAATGTGATTCCTTTTACATAGGTCAGACGGGAAAGGATTTGCAAACGCGTGTAAAACAGCATCAATATTCCGTTAGAAACGGGACAGTTGTCCAGTGCCCTTTTTGTCCATTTGTCAGAGTTATCCCATTGTATTGATTGGAATAATGTTTCAGTTTTGTTTCACTCTAGCAACATTGTTAATAGAAATATTCTTGAGTCGGCTATAATTCAACTTACAAATAACCTTAACATGAGTAAAGGTCTGTTTCAACTTGATCCCGTTGCTCTGAATTCCTTCAGAATGGATTAAACAAAAAGGGCAGGTTGTTAAATCTTTGGTAAAAAATTTGTTTTTGTCTGTTGTTTCCCTTACAATTTTATTTTTCAATTTTTTGCTGTATGAGTGTATGTGTATGTATGTATGTGTATGTGCGTATGTGTGTGGTCATTGCAGTTAAATGTGTTTGTATGTATATGTGTGTATATGTATGTATGTATGTGTGTATATGTATGTATGTATGTATGTATGCAGTTAAATATATATATATATATGTATATGTGTATGTACCTTACCTTACCTTACAACCTCACAAAGGTTCTGCGGGATGATTTCTCATTTCGTGAAGGTCAAGCTTGTATATATATTTATATATATATATGTGTGTGTGTGTGTGTGTGTGTTTGTATATATGTGTGTATATGTATATATATATTTGGGTATGCGGGTATATATGTGTACGTGTATTATTTGTAATTTTTTCAAGTTATATTTATTTTTATTTCTTTATTCTTTTGCGACCTACCGTTTTCTCAGACAATAATTATAAAAACAAATTTGGTAATTTTTTTTTTCCCTTATGCATATATATATATATATATATATTCTGTATATATTGCGTTTATATTTCGTATATATACCGTAAATATGTTGTATATATATTTTATTGTTCTTTATATATCATCTAGGGATCATTTTGTTTTCCAATTTATATTTATTTGTACTTTTGTATTCGTTTGTGACTATAATATGCATATGTGGTAATTTTTCCCTTATAAATTGGTGTGCCTCTCTTAAAATTTATCTTTCAATTTTTATTTTTTAATAATGTGACATATATATCAATTTGGCAGCATCTATTAAATCGATTGTAAATCCTCCCTCTTGAGCTTGAATTGGTAGACTCCACTTACAATATTTATTTATTTTTATTTCTTTATTCTTTTGTGACCTGTTCCATAAAAAAGCCATTTGAATTTATATGGAAGGTCGGCCAAAGTGCTAAAAGTGTCTTTATATATATATATATATATATATATGTATGTGTATATATATGATATATATATATATATATGTATGTATATGTATTTATGGGTTTTTTTATTTGCCTGTTTATTTCTTTATGATTATTTAGGCTGTGACATATATATCACTAAGGCACTATTTTGTAATTAATTTTTTCTCAATTTATATTTATATTTATTTTTATTTCTTTATTCTTCCGTGACCATATAAATGTTGGCTCCTCCCACAATTTTTTTCTATGCTTACTATATATATGTATATATTTATATATATATATATATATGTATATATATATATATGTATATATATGTGAATGTGTATGTATGTATGTTTATTTTTGTAACCTATATATTGCCTTGATCTGTCCTTTCACTCCAGTGTTCCTGAGGATGTCATTAGACGAAAGCGCTTGAGCACCCCTTTGTGTTTCTTTTTCCTTCGTGGTTTTATTCATCATATATATATATATATATATATATATATCACAGAGTATACAACAGTAAACTGCAAAGACTGGTCGTAGAAAATAGAGTTAATTCATCGGCATATGCGTATTAAAGTTTGGTGCGTCGAAATGATGCGAGCTGTTATAGAATTGGCTGTCTTGGGTCTGGAATATCGGCCAAAATTTGTGCGTTATATTTGCTGAACCATGATATTCTTTTAATCACTAGCTGGTAACTAGCTATATAACTAATGCTAGCACCTCCAACCTAGGGATCGTGCCCAACGGCTGGAATTTTGTAATTGGCTCAATGCCGATCGACAATTGCATCGCTACGTCTTGTTCTGTGATGAGGCTCCGTCGCATTTTGGATGCTGCAGCCCTCATAAACTTACTTAGCCAATCCAGAAGGTTAATATTTCTTTGCTCAGAGAACCAGCGTGTGACGATCCGTGCTGTGTGAATTGGGGACCTGTCTTGCATAAAAATGATTCGCTCAGGAAATGGCAGGGCATATGCACGCACAGAAGGAAGCATAACCTCTTCGAAAGTTTCTATATACTGGTCTGCAGTAAACCTCCCTTCTATTTTGGTGAGCTCTCCTACACCATACAGATGAATCCATCCCCACATGTTACAGTTGACATGACCGCTACGTGCTTCCTCATAAATGTGCTCTTGACTATATCGAGTATTATTCCTCCTCCAACAATGAAGACGGCCATGGGATGAGGGGGGAAAAGGTCTTTTCGTCGGTAAACATCACTCTGCTCCAAAAGTCAAATCCTTTGTTAACATACTGCTGAACAAATCGAAGTCTATTTAGTCGATGTTGCTGATTTAACTTCTCCTTGATAGCTGGGGTCCGATGGTGTAACCCAGCTTCATGTAGCCGCCACCTTACTGACTTTGCCGAAACATCAAGCTGCAGTTGTTCCCTTATGGCAACAGAATTGGTAAAGGGATTGGCTTCGGCAACATCGCAGATCCTCCGATCATCCGCAGCAGTTGTCAGTCGAGTTTTCCCCGTTCTGCGGTGCTCTCGTAGATTCCGTTACTCTTGCCACCTCTTCAACCATATATAAACAGTGTTCGAAGAAATTCCAAGTTCTCTTGCAATTTGTGGTGGAGACAGCCCGCTCTCCTTCATGCCGATGATTCTTCCCCTTTCAGCAAGTTTCTGATGATAATCCATTCTGCAGAGTAGTTGCTTCGATGAGATTTAGGAATAGTGTGAGATTATTCTCAGTCACCATACCTGTTACCACCTCTGTCATGGCGTCATGTTGTGTCACGCGATATTTTAAAAGTCAGGTGGAATTGTTGGAATGCGGGAGCAGTTTGGAAAATGGTTATTAAGCTGCTACACCAGCGGTTCCCAAACTTTTTTTGTGATTACTCCTTTTGGTTAATCGCCAAATGGAAATTACCCCTCCTGCAAAAAGCACAGGAAACTTCATTTTACTGAGCTTGAGAATAATTATTTAAATTTTATAAACATAATACTCATATATTTCTCTATATACAGAGCCTTCTGTATAAGTTAAACACATATGATATTGGTGAAAGAATGGCTACATTACGTAGGAAGGAAGCAAAACGAATCACCACCAACTACTAGTCGAGTGCGAGGGATGCAACTGTTTCTGCTAAACTAACGCCTTGAATTCTAGGTTCAGTTTCGCTCAAGCCGCACGTAAATCACCTTCAATGTGCAGCCGATTCCGCAGTTTGTTCTTTATGACCATCACTGCTGAAAAGCCTGCCTGACAAGGATAACTTGTCGCAAAAGGCACCAACACTTTCTTTGCCTCTTCAGCAAGCAAAGGATACTCACCAACCATTTTTGCTCAAAATGTCTCGATTGTTTTCTATACAAACTCAAACTTCAGAATAAGATTTTGTCGCATTTTCAGGAATTCTGCTTTCAGTTCAGGCGAGTCACTGCTTTAAGGGGCGTAATAAATGAATGGCTTCTTTTTTAGATAGCATGACGGCGTATTAAATATACTTCTGTATCATATCGACTGCAGGAAGTCATAGTCAACAACGGTGGCTGGACAAGATATTAAATTTGTTGTGTTCATATATAAAATATCACTCAAATACAATGGTAATTATGAATGTGTAACACCTTTGCAAAATTGTCAAATATCATCGTTTAAATGACTATGTTTATTGATATGAATCACGTAATGGTTTTATTTTTGTAATTCTCTCCTTTGAGGTGAGAGACAGCCAAGAGTCACAGCTGCAGTGGTTCAGCACTTAACCATCTAACTCCCAGAAAATTTTCAAACAATTTTTACCACGGGGGTACATTTGGACCCCTAAGTCGGAAATGTAATGAAGGATGCAAGAAACATTAATTATACATTATTTATTATACATATTAACATATAATACATTATAACCGAAAAAAAGCCCTTACATGCAGTTTGCAAGTTCAAAAAAAAAAGTTTAAGTGGGCCCTATTACAGATACAAAAAAAAATGAAAAATACAAAAATCCTTTGTAATATAGAACTAACAATTTTGGTGAAATTATATATATATATATATATATATGATGAATAAAACCACGAAGGAAAGGAAACACAGAATGGTGCTCAAGCGCTTTCGTCTAATGATATCCTCAGGAACACTGAAGTACATAAAGGGTTACAGCCTATATATAGGTTACAGAAAAAACAAAAAACTATATATATATATATATATATATATATATATATATATATAATATATACATACAATAAACGGAGAGATAAAAAAAAATTGAAAAATTATTAAACATTAAAGGATTGTGGGAGGAGCATACAAATTTGTAAGGAAAAACTACCGATTTTTAGCACAAGATTAGCACAAGATCAAATTAATTGTTTCCAACCAATGTTATAGGAAAAACAAAATAATAAAATAAAAAAATAAAAAAACATTTATACTGGAAATCTGCCCGGGTTTTAGCACTTTGCCCTTCATGTTAAGGTTCGATGTATATAAAAATAAATTTAAAAAAAAAATACAAGTTATTTGAGTAGCATACAAGTTTACCAAAGATTTAGCGTTCTACCCTTCTTATCTAAATCTGTTCTGAAGGAATTCAAAACAACAGGATCGAGTTGAAAAAGACCTTTGCTTATGTTGAAGTTATTTGTGAGTTGGATAATGGCAGACTCAAGAATATTTCTATTAACAATGTTGCTAGAGTGAAATAAAACTGAAGCATTATTCCAATCAATACAGTGGGATAACTCTGACAAATGGATAAAAAGGGCACTGGACGACTGTCCTGTTCTAACGGAATATTGATGCTGTTTTATACGTGTGTGCAAATCCTTTCCCGTCTGACCTATGTAAAAGGAATCACATTGTTTACGACCAATTTTATAGATAATGCCTGAATTATTGGTAGGGCTATTTTTTACTATGATATTTTTCACAATATTGTTGTATGAAAATACTACATTAATATCCAAAAGTTTAAGTACATTAGCAATGCCTAAAAAGCTCGGGAAAAATGGAAGTACTAAAATATTTTTTGACAAAGTATGAGTGTTATTATTCACACGATAGAAAGTTCGTTTTGCCTTGTTGAGACAAGATTCCATAAACGCAGATGGATAACACAGAAAGCTATTTTTTCTTCAATGTTTCTCCGCGCCCTTAGGATCGACAGTCCGGAATACATCGATGCCGAATTGGAAAAAATCAACGGTATTGGAAGTGATCTGTGTTATCCATCTGCGTTTATGGAATCTTGTCTCAACAAGGCAAAACGAACTTTCTATCAGGTGAATAATAACACATACTTTGTCAAAAAATATTTTAGTACTTCCATTTTTCCCGGGCTTTTTAGGCATTGCTAATGTACTTAAACTTTTGGATATTAATGTAGTATTTTCATATAACAATATTGTGAAAAATATCATAGTAAAAAATAGCCCTACCAATAATTCAGGCATTATCTATAAAATTGGTTGTAAACAATGTGATTCCTTTTACATAGGTCAGACGGGAAAGGATTTGCACACACGTATAAAACAGCATCAATATTCCGTTAGAACAGGACAGTCGTCCAGTGCCCTTTTTATCCATTTGTCAGAGTTATCCCACTGTATTGATTGGAATAATGCTTCAGTTTTATTTCACTCTAGCAACATTGTTAATAGAAATATTCTTGAGTCTGCCATTATCCAACTCACAAATAACTTCAACATAAGCAAAGGTCTTTTTCAACTCGATCCTGTTGTTTTGAATTCCTTCAGAACAGATTTAGATAAGAAGGGTAGAACGCTAAATCTTTGGCAAACTTGTATGCTACTCAAATAACTTGTATTTTTTGTTTTAATTTATTTTTATATACATCGAACCTTAACATGAAGGGCAAAGTGCTAAAACCCGGGCAGATTTCCAGTATAAATGTATTTTTTTTTAATTTTATTATTTTGTTTTTTCTATAACATTGGTTGGAAACAATTAATTTGATCTTGTGCTAATCTTGTGCTAAAAATCGGTAGTTTTTCCTTACAAATTTGTATGCTCCTCCCACAATCCTTTAATGTTTAATAATTTTTTAAATTTTTTTTTATCTCTCCGTTTATTGTATATATATATATATATATATATATATATGAGGTTCAAACTTAGTAACTTTCATTTACAAAAAAGTGAAACCTATAGGAACTGTCAAAAACAATTACTAGATGCAGAAATTAAATTTAAGAAAAGGCTCATTAATGAATGTAATCGGGATCTTAATCGGTCTACCTGTGATTTTAAGTCTCTGATGTCTGGTATAGATTCAACACATCTTTTGAACGTCATTCAGACGGGCAATTTGAAATGTATTGCAAGGGTGAATTTTGTTCAGAACAGGAAACTCCAAAAATTAGGATATAATACGAGTAATAATCTAGCAGCTAATGATCTCATCTTTAATTATTCTTCCAAAGTTCTCAGTGATATTCAAAAATCTGCCCTTTGTAAAGGCCTGAAATTCTCTCTTACTCCAAAGAAACTTAATTTTTACAATTATTTCCTCAACTTTGAGTTATTTTTTAAGGACCTTTTTAAACATTCATTCTTTGACCCACATAGTAAAGGTTTTAACTTTTTATCTAATAATTTACGTAATTTAGCTTTTACTTCATTTTATGCTTTTAACCCTTATGGCAATAGATCTAATATGGAGGTGGAAGAGTTTCAAAGTCTAAGAAATCTGTCTCTGGACAAGTCATTGGTGGTTACAAGACCAGACAAAGGCAATGGCGTTGTTCTTTTGGACAGGAATGTTTACGTTGATAAAATGTTAGATATTTTAAATGATGCAACTAGATTTACTAAAGTAACTGGTGACATTTTTGCTTTAATTTTAAAACAGGAAGATAAAATTAATAGGTATCTTAGAAAACTTAAATCTAATAATATAATCTCAGCCACGGTTTTTACTAAATTATTTGTTTCTGGATCCAGCCCAGGCATTATGTATGGACTCCCTAAAATACACAAACCTAATTGTCCGCTTAGGCCAATTTTATCGGCTCTAGGAACTTTTAGTTATAACCTTTCAAAATTCTTGGTTCCCATACTATCACCTATAACTTATAATTTGTATACAGCACGGGATTCTTTTTCTTTCGTTAGAGAAATTACCTCATTAAATAATAATTCTTACACAATGGCTAGCTTCGATGTAAAATCTTTATTTACCAATGTGCCTGTTGCAGAAACTATTGATATATGTATTGATAATCTTTTTAATAATACTGATACTGTGCAGGGTTTTAATAGAGGCCAAATGAAAGAACTATTAAAATTTTCCGTGGAAGACCTTATATTTATATTCAACGGTGAATATTTTAAACAGACTGAAGGTGTTCAAATGGGTCTGCCTCTTGGTCCCACCTTAGCTAACGCGTTTCTGTGTCATCATGAAGTCAAATGGTTGAATGAGTGTCCTTCCAACTTTAAACCGGTTTTTTATAGAAGATATATTGATGACACTTTTCTCCTGTTTAAATCACCAGACCATATCCCTTTGTTTCGTAATTACCTTAATTCTAAGCACCCTAACATTCAATTTACTTCAGAAGTTGAATCTAATAGCTCTCTGTCCTTTTTGGACATTAAGATAATAAAAACTAATTCCTCTTTTGAAACTTCCGTTTACCGAAAGCCGACATTTACCAATCTTACTATGAACTTTTCTTCCTTTATCCCTTTAGGTTTCAAACGAAATTTAATCTCGACTCTGACCAATAGAGCTTTCAATATCTGTTCAGATTACTTCAAACTACACGATGAACTAGATTTCATCCGAAAACTCCTTGCCAAGAATAATTTCCCTTCTAGACTGATCGAGACTACAATAGGCAGAACCTTAAATAGACTAATAAGCCCTACAACTAGAAACTTAATTACAGTCCCCAAAGATATCCTGTATTTCACTTTGCCCTATATGGGAACCTCAAGTTTTAACATTAGAAATAAACTTTTAAAATTGCTCAAGGAATTCTACCCACAACTGTGTATAAAAATTATATTCACCCCGTCTAAATCGATTTACCATTTATTTAAATACAAGGATGTTATTCCTACACTTCTTAAGTCATCTATAGTTTATCAATACAAGTGTGACCACTGTATGGGGTCATATATAGGTAAAACTAAAAGACATTTAAAATCTCGTATTTACGAACATCTCGGTAAATCGGTCCGTACAAATTTACCCCTTGGCAAACCACCTAATTCTCTCATACGTAATCACTCGCACAACAATAACCACCCAATTTCACAGTCTAATTTCACCGTACTTGCTGCTGGAAGCTCTGACCTTAAGCTTAAAATTATGGAGTCTCTGTTTATTTATAAACTAAAACCAGACCTAAATTCTGACGAATCATCGATAGATCTGCTATGTTTTGGTTAAGGTACTAGTTTATTTTATTTACATTTCAGTTTTAATGCTTTTACTTTTTATAATTTTAACTTTTAACTTCACATTTATTTACCTTTTAGTTTTAATGTTTTACATTTTCTTAGCTACTTTTTATAATTTTTTTTTTTAAGTTTATTTTAAATTGTTATTAAGCAATTTGTATTTTGTAATTTTGTATGTGATTTGGAATTTTATTGTTTTAGCCCTGAAGATGGAATTAGTGCATTCCGAAACGTTGGTACTATTAAACCTTGAAGGATGTTTGTATTTTCTCTGGTGTTCCTGTTCATTATTATATATATATATATATATATATATATATATATATATATATATATATATGTATAGTTTTTTTTTTTTCTGTAACCTATATATAGGCTGTAACCCTTTATGTACTTCAGTGTTTTTGAGGATGTCATTAGACGAAAGCGCTTGAGCACCATTCTGTGTTTCCTTTCCTTCGTGGTTTTATTCATCATAAATATTTTTCACGTGTTACTTTCGTGAAATAATTTTCATATATATATATATATATATATATATATATATATATATGAAAATTATTTCACGAAAGTAACACGTGAAAAATATTTATGATGAATAAAACCACGAAGGAAAGGAAACACAAAAAGGTGCTCAAGCGCTTTCGTCTAATGACATCCTGAGGATGTCATTAGACGAAAGCGCTTGAGCACCTTTTTGTGTTTCCTTTCCTTCGTGGTTTTATTCATCATATATATATATATATATATATATATATATATATATATATATAATCATTCATTGTACAGTACATCAACCTATATGCAATTATGACATACTATTGAGATGTGATTAGCACAAGCGAACTTCTGACACTTTACGCACTTGTCCCGAGATTTTTTATCACTAGTTCGTGGACAAAATGTGCATCGTCCCCGTTTCCTTGAGTCTACTGAAGTACTAGGATTTGGTGTATCATATTCATTTCCTATATTGGAAGGAGGAGGACAGGACATTGTGGTGCTACTTGAGTTTCATTACTTATTAGCTGATTGCCTAGTTCAACTAGAAAAAGTCGCCTTTTGTGACTTTTTCCATTTTTGTAATTTTTATTTACATGCATCTAAATGATGAAGCTATTTAGAGCGCTGATATCAAGCATGTTATAAAATACCACCATGGGCCATCTTCTGCATTTTCGCTTGGTTGAATACTTCCGGACCATTTGATCAGCTGTGTCAACGCCACCTTTGGTCCGATTGTAATCTAAAATCATAATGGGCTTTTTGTCATTACGTGTTGTATCAATCTTGGGCTGGTCGTGAGTGGTGCTAAGCAATGTTCCAACTTTTCCCTTTTTTGGTGTGTATGAGACTAAAGTTCCATTTGTGTGAAAAGCAAACATAGATGAATATGTTTGGCGTCTTTTGGTTGTGAGAAGTTGAGTTGGAATTTCTTTCCTATTCTTTCTTATGGTTCCTAATAATGTTAAGTCCATTTGCTTCAATTTTTTCCCTAAATCTAATGAAGTGAAAAAGTTATCACATGTTACATTTCAACCACTTTTTTCCATTCCTTTCACCATGTCCATCACTACTCTTGCTCCTTGATTCTGTTCCCTCTCTTGGCCTACCTCTCTGCCAGTATATAATTGAATGTTAGAAACGTAAGATGTTGGGCTGTCACAGCAAACCCAAAATTTCAAACCATATTTTCCCAGTTTACTGGGAATATATTGTCTGAAAGGACATCTTCCCCGAAATGTAACCAATTGCTCATCATTTGTAAGATTGTCACTAGGAATATAACACATTTGTAAATTACACTCGGCAACAAATTTCAACTTTTTTTTTGTTACAGACACGTGAACTACTGATTCCTACTAAAGCGCTGATGCTGATTTCAGATCTGATATCAAAATTTCTCTATCACGTCCAGATTTTGTGTAACCGAAAACCCCTATTTTTCATTTTTTTTCTCACCCGCTTCTATTACGAAAGCCGTCTAAGCTACTTTTCCGTGCCACGTTTTATGTTAAGCATACTTAAATAATTAGTGAACAGGGATGTCTTTCCTCCTTTATTCTGGCTTAAGACAGACCGGAATTCCGCTGGCGGAGTTACCACCCCTGGGCCCAACCATCCACCCAAAGCGCGTTAGTATTTTGTTGTTACTACTGAAAGGCAAATTCCTGTTCTTAAGTGAAACTTTGGTGTGTCCTCTTCCTTTGTCGCTTGTAGGATGACGAGCTCTCCTTCTGCAGGAACCAACAATAATCTCCCATCATATTTGGGTTGAAATTACCTTGGTATCTGTTTTCCATAACTGAGATCTGTTGGTGGAAGTGCTCACCATGCTCGTCACTTACAGCCCCAAGGTTGGCCGGGAAGAAGTCAAGATGAGAATGTAAAAAATGAATTTTCAAAGACATTCTGCATCCCATTATTTCATAAGATTTAAGCATGTTTTCTACGAGTTTACGCTGGTTTTCAGCTTTGTGGTTTCCAAGAAAATTTTTGACAACTTCAACGAAAGATGTCCATGCTCCTAGTTCATTCTCATTTAGGTTAGATGGAAACGATGAGTCGTGGATGACACTGCGGATCTGTGGTCCAGTGAAAACTCCAGCTTCTAGCTTAGCATCTGTCAATATTCCTTTGAATTTATCCTTTAAATATTGGAAACCACTACCTTGATGATCCATACCCTTCACGAAATTTTTCATAAGGCCAAGTTTAATGTGAAGTGGTGGAAGATGTACTTTCTGAGGGTCAATAAGTGCTGGGTGTTTCACATTGTATTTACCAACAACATGTTCAGTTCTAGATGGCCAATCATGTTTTTTGTAGTGGTTCTTGTCATCTCTGCTGTTCCATAGACACAAAAAGCACATATGCTTTGTGTAGCCCAACTGTAACCCAAGAAGTAATGATACAACTTTAAGGTCGCCACAAATATTCCATGTGTGGTCCTTATATTTGATGAGTCTTAGCAGCAGTTTCATCGATTCATAAGTCTCATTAAGGCCAGTGGCATGTGCTACAGGTATTGAAGGTTTTTCATTGCCGTTGTGCAGTAATACAGCTTTAAGGCTAGCTTTACTAGAGTCAATGAACAGTCTCCATTCTTTTGGATCATAGCGACAGCCAATCCCTTGCATCAGACCACTGATATCGTGGCAGAAACAAACGTTTTCTTCCTGTAAGTAAAATGATGAAAACTGCAAATGGCGATGGCGGAAATGGGAAACTTTGGTGTTTGGTTGGAGAAGATTAAATTCTTGAAGTCTTGAACCAAGCAACTCTGCCTTTTCTTTTGGTAATTCCAAATCGCGCACTAAGTCATTTAACTCCGCTTGACTTAACAAATGTGGGGAAATATTTGCATCTGGAACATATATGCCATCTTTCCCTGTTTCTATATCACTAGCAGAATCTTCAGATGAACTGCTGTCTGTTATCGTTGCTGGTGGAACTGGTGGTGGATTTGTTTCATCATGTGGTACTGGTTTCATTGCTGATTCGCAGTTTGGGTACGTGATCTTTGATTTGTTTTTCTTTGTGAAACCAGCAATCTTTGTCAAACAAAAATAACAATCATTGAAGTGATTTTTCGGCTCACGCCAAACCATGGGGACTGAGAACGGCATAGCTTTTCTTTTACCATTCATCCAAGCTATTAACATTGCACTGCACTGTGCACAGCAAATATGTGGTGCCCAGTCCCTCTGTTGGACTCTTAACTTACAGTCAAAATAACACTTGTAGGCAAGTTTAATCTTTGTTGTTATGTTTCTACGTTGTGGCTTAGGTGTATATTGTCCACAGACAAAGCAGAAGTTGTCTGGGTGATTTACACAAGCACGTCTATTTGATGCCATTTTTAATTACCATACAATATCTGAAAAAACGTAGAAAGTAATTATTACGATGTGCAAAATAAAAAGAAATACACACCGTAGTACAAAACAAATGCTATAAAAACACACAAGTCACCACAACCTGTCACTTGCTCATCAGCAGAGAGCTTCAACAACCGTTCTGCTTGACTGTCACGTAGCGACTGACCGTTGGGCCGTTGCCCGTTACTATGCCCTTGACTCAGTGTTGCCAACTCGGGATAAATTTTATTTATCAAAATTGTTCGAATTTGTATATAGTTGGCCAAAAAAATTGCTTTAACCTCGAAAAGCAAGTTTCATATTACTGGCATTAAGCCGATTAAAACCAAAATCTGGACGTGGTAGAAAATTTTACTAAAAGTGATTTGCATTTTACACAAAATCTAGACGTGATAGAAAAAATCTAATTATAGATTTGAAATCAGCATACCGAAATTAGCTAGGAGCACCTATTTGGTCTTCTGTAACAAAATCTTTGTTGCCTAGTGTTATCTACCCATTCTTGAAATACCTGTCTAATAGGAAACATTTTATCAGTGGACCTTTGCTGACGTCGTCTCGAGGCATCATCAAATCGTAAAACCGTTGACAACATTTGAAACCTGTTTCTCGACATGGTTTTGGAGAATACTGGTCGGCCATTATTTGTACTCCATATCTCACAGATTGGCTCATTATTTGATTTGTAAACACCAGTAAGTATTAGAAGACCTAGAAAACGTTCAAATGCATTCATAGTAAGTGCAACCCACCTTTCTTTGTACACTCGCTCACCTTCCTGACTGCGCAACGTTATGACGAAATTTCAGTCCAATATTGCATCATCTTTCAAAAGTAATATATATATATATATATATATTAATGTAAAGAACGACGCTTGTGTAGAAGAGCGTTCCGCACAAGATGAGGAGGGAGAACAAACAAATGAAAAATGAGGTACCACCCTCCTCCTCCCTTATCTTGTGCGGAACGCTCTTCTGCACAAGCGTCGTTCTTTACATTAATTATACTCTGTGTTGTTTGCAGTTAAAATGTATATATGTACGGCATGCGTAGGTGCCCCCTCAGGGCATTGGTTTCTGCTCTATGTAGGAGAATTACGACTTCTGATTGATCGAGGTCCATGGTGTAGTGGATAGCATATCTGACCGGCAATCGGATGATCCCGGATTCGATTCCCGGGAGGTACCTCATTTTTCATTTGTTCGTTCTCCCTCTTCATCTTGTGCAGAACGCTCTGCGTCGTTTTTTACATTAATTATACTGTGTTGTTTGCAGTTAAAATGTATATATATATATATATATATATATATATATATATATATATATACAGGGTGTCCCATAAGTCCGGCATGATAGGAGAAATTCATATTTTTTCTATTTCTACAGGCCATAATGTCTGTGAGCAAGGAATAACGAATCCAGATAATTCTACTCATACGAAACAGACTGCATCCAGACCGCGAGCCAATAACACAGAGTTGTGTTAGCAGACTTGTTGCAAAGTTTAAGGAAACAGGATCCATAGAAGATAAACTACGCAGTGGACCTTCAAGGAGGTCCACTGACGATGATACAACGACTGCTATCCTGGCTCATTTTAACAGAAGTCCCAATAAGTCTCTTCGGCGATTGTCTGCCGAGACAGGAGTGTCGAAAAGTAGCATCCATCGCATTCTTCAGGCTCACAAATGGCATCCATATAAACTTCAGATCCTACAGAAATTAAGCGAAGATGATCCCGACCGGCGGATGGAATTTTGTGAATGGGCTACGGAACAATATGCTCGGGATGCCAATTTCCCGTCCACCATTCTGTTCAGTGACGAGGCTGATTTTTATGGAAATGGTGAGGTAAATCGACAGAACACCCGCTACTGGTCTCAAAACAACCCTCACTGGTATACCTCTTCAAAGGAACAAGGTGCATCTCGGGTGATTATGGTGTGGCATTTGGAAGGATCGCATCATAGGCCCCCCCTCTTTTTCGATGAACATGTCACTGGAGGCACCTACCTACGTATGCTCAAGGAAGAAGCATTTCCCAGTGTCTTGAACGAAGAAGGAAATTTCCCAACATGGTTCCAGCAAGACGGCGCTCCTGCACATTACAGCACCCAAGTAAGGGAATACCTGTACCAACAATTCCCTGGTCATTGGATAGGACGTCGAGGGCCTGTGGAATGGCCAGCTAGAAGCCCGGATCTCACGCCACTAGATTTTTATCTCTGGGTCCACTTGAAAGCGCTGGTATACACAGAGAAAATTAGGAGTGTTGAACATTTGCGGCAGCGCATTATTGGGGCATGTAACACCATTACTCCTGACATCATTCACCGTGTGTTTGCTGACTGGGTATCACATCTGAATTTGTGTATTGAAAACAATGGTGGACATATTGAGCACGTTCTGTAAATAAAAGCTTTTGTTTTGTCTTTTTTTATTATATTTCCTCTGATGCCGGACTTATGGGACACCCTGTGTGTATATATATATTAGGGTGTCCCAAACTCATAGGGGGCCAAATTGTTTTTCGGGATACAAATCCGCTCGTGTTGCGCTCTTTTGATGTTTCCCATTAGAAGTCTTCCTGTAAAGTTTCAGAGAGATCGAAGGAAATTTAAAGGTCCCGAACTTTGAACACTTTATTTCTCCTCTTAACTGAAAGGCAAATTAACTGAAATATTTCTCTCAAAAGTTCCATCACAAAGATGATTATACAAAATAAACATGTATTTTAATCTTAACACACAAACAACAATTTCAAAGCATCACATTTATGCATTTTAACTAAACACGTGTTTCATGAGATCCGTTTTTGTTCCCTTCCGGCTCACATTCCGTCGATGTGAGTGGACAGTTCGAAGGAGGAACTGGAGGTCTTCTTCATCACGGCACAGAGGTTTGCTTGTGTATTTCTCAATGAGGGCGATGCCTCGCTTTGCTGCATCATTGACCACCATCAGTTCTGCAGCTCGGCTCTTTGCCAGACGGTAGTTTTCGTCAGTAGGCCATGTTTCAGGGTCTTTGGTGAGGAACGTGGACTCAACTTGGAGAAACTGGAAGAGTGTGGTGGATCGACTCGTCACCCACGGACTTAAACGGCCATCCACTTGCAGTCCCTTGCCTTGGACCCGTTTGAGTCCTTTCCCAGGGCGCTTTTTCAGGTTAGCCGTCATGTTACGCTTTTCATTGTCGTCAACTCTGTCATCAAACAGTGCAAGACAGATTAAGTCCTCCGAGATATACCACAGATGACGGAGCACAGCCCGGTAAGCTGTGTTTCCAAAGTCCTTGTCAGGGTAACCTACAAGAAGATTGCACAGCCTAACGTCATTTTTGGGAGATTTGATGGCGATGGGAGCCTCGTGCCAGTGACGCACGTATACAAGGCTCACGAAGAGAGCCATACGGCGAACCCCTTGCAGTTCTTGGAGACGAAGTTCGGAGAACTGGGACTGCAGTAATGCTATTTTCAGGCAGTAAATACCTTTGGCCATCCATCTGGCCTGATGGTAAGCCCCTGGAGGCCGAAGCTTGTAACGTCCTACGTCGTCTCCGAGGTACAAGAGGCTCAGTCGAAGAAGTTCTTCATAATCCTCTCGAGGATGATTACCACTTCTTAGGGCATCGCGGAGATAGTCTATTACCTCAAGTCGCATTTGTGAAAGGCAAGCATTGTCATTTATGAAGGTTTTAGCCACCTCGTCCTTGTCAAATGCATCCAACTGACAGTGGTTCGTTGATGGCCAGGCCTCCTTGAATCTCCTGAAAAGTGGGATTTGAGGACTTGGTGGTGTTCCTAGGCACACGACGAAGACATCCTTGAGAATCACTTCGTGAACGTGATGACGGCAACCATAAAAGAGATCTTCCCAATGCCGCTTCCAAACGCGCACACGCACCTTGCACTATCCCTGTGTTTGATGCCGTCGTGTCAAACACCATGCCTATGATCTTGTCCTCAATTCCGACTAGGGTGAGCGCTTGATGGACTGCGCTTGCCATTTGCTGTCCTGTGCCGTCTATTATTTTCGGTGCTCCTAATAGCTCTTCCACACCATCCCCAGTCACCACAACAGCAATACGATCGACTGACTTACCCACCTGTTCGATGTCAGTGAGTATCTTTGTGTCCCAGTGGATCTGCAGTCGAGGTGGAAGCTGCTCGAGGTGGCCATAACATTGGTCCCTATCATTGTACGGGCATTTTGTCGGAAGCGGTGAACCGTGCTCTTTGATGGAACACTGTCAGGACCGAGAGCTAGGGATTTTGCAGTCGCAGCAAACGCTGATGTTGCCTGTCGAACAGAAAGGCCCTCGCGATCCCAAGTTGCTGCCAGGTCAAGATCACTCAGACTTTCTTTTAGTCTGTCATGTTTGGGAGCTTTCGAAGGCTTAAGTCCACAAGTGACGGCTTCGTTTCCACTGTCAGCTGACGATGTGCTAGAACTGCTGTCGGTAGCCTCTTCTGTGACTCCTACACCTCCGTTTGACGCCGGTGTGCCCGATCAAGAGCTCTTTCCCTTTCCTGTCTTTTCATTGTGGCTGCATTATATTTTCTATCTTCACCTCCCATGTAACTCGTATGGCGATCTGCCCTTTGGGAAATGAGGAATTCCTTGTCTTCAAGGGATATCTCCCCGATCCAGAACGTCTGAGCGGGCGACATCAAAAATATCCTCCATATCAGCCAAGAATACATCCGCTGCATATTGTAAGTCATTCCAGTCTTGTTCTTGTTTTTATGCAAATTTCGATACCTCTGAACCAAAGCTTTCAGTTTAGTTGAGGCATGAACGGAGGTTGTTGCCAGATTCGAGTTGGCTCTAGCCCAGATTTCTAATACAGCCGATATTACAGCCTTGACACTGTTGGAATCTGTCTTCTTTTGGTCGCAGTGATGGTAGAAGAAAAGGAGCAACACGTCCATATTACTTGGTATCGAGATTTAGCCAGCTCTGCTATCGGAGACCTCTCAAGAAGCCACAACTTGATGTTTGATCTTGTCAACGCCATAATGATCAATTCTGAAAACCAAAAAAACGTCATCAAACGTCGGGACCTCTAAATATCATCTGATCGAGTTGAAAATCACACAGCCAATGCTTTAGCCCAAACCACATCCGGGCATGACACGATTGGTCAGGTCGTCTTAAGAAAAAAAAATTGGGACACCCTAATATATATATATATATAATTAGGTAGGGGTACATATGGACCCCCATGGTAATAACTGTTATATACTAATGTTTTTGTAATAAAAAACAAATGCATTTTATTAATACATACTATGTCAAAACAACTCAGTAAAACATACAAAGTCATGCAACCACAGGCTCTTCAGTAAATTATTTAAAAATCTGCAGCTTCATAAACACCTACTGGTGTCCATATGGACCCGTTGGGAGTTTGAGGGTTAAGTTGTAACATGGAACTTATTAATACCAAAACAATTATATGCACTTTTGATGCTGCCTCAATACAAAACTTTCTTCGTTTCTAAATAATATTTCTCTCAGTGACTGTTTATTACTATATCAGTGTTGCTGATCTAGAAATAGCATTTTCCCCGATATAACAATGCCATACCAGTAGTATCCATTCAGCTGTCGTCTATCTGCCTATGGGAAGGTATTCTAAACAGTGACATATGAAACCTACAGATACCCATCAATCTTGTAATGTTATATGGTTATTAAAATTTAATATGCATCAAAACATTGTTTTTTTCATTCAGTCACCGCCTATATATGTATTTATATATATCAGGTGTTTGCTCTGTCTTTGTTATAACACAAAATAATATCTGAATCTACGTTCAATATTAAATATAAATAAATAAATAAATAAATTTGAAATTTGTTCAGGCCGCACTAATGCTTACGAGCAGTTCTGATTTTATACATTGAAACTTCAGTTCGTGCTGGCTTGCCAATACCATGAACACTGTCATCACGTCCGAAAGGTTTTTTTTTTAGATTTTACAATATCATTTTTTTACTCACTTCATTGACATCCCCCTTGTTAATATAGGCTCTTTTCCGTTCTACCCCAGCAACAAAAAATGAAATTATATATTATTTTCTACTGTAGTTTTACTTGCTGAATTCAATAATATATATCTTATTTTGGAGAAATTAATAACAAAAGAGTGATAGTCCGTTTATTTTATTTAAAAGTAGAGATTGCATTTAAGATTTCTATAAAAATGTCCTTTCCTTTTTGTCTTCTCCTCCACAGAAATTCACATAAATAAGAATCTATCATATTTCTAGATGTTCCCCAATGTCTCTTGTTCCTTTGTTTAGCTAAATCAACTGTACGCCCTTGACGATTGGTTAGGTTAGGTCGTGATATTTTCGTTAGTTAGCCTTATAAGGTTAACTAAAGAAGGCTGGGGTAGAACTTTATTTCCTTAACTATGTTTATGAAATTCCATTTATCATCCATAACAATATCTACAAAGGAGAGAAAAAAATTAATAATTATAACCATAACTAATTAAAGCACGAATACTTTCTCCAAAATAATATATATATATATTATTGAATTCAGCAAGTAAAGCTACACTAGAAATTGTTGCTGGGATAGAACGGAAAAGATCCTTAATATATATCCCCTTCTTGAATTTATATTTAATTATTCATTTATGTTTCCTTAGTAATATGTAAACCAGAGTGATGAATGGAAATAATTATGTTCTAAAGACATTTGGCAATGAATCAACCAATCAATGAGCGCTCACTTGCTCAACATTCATTCATAAAATGTTACAACAGTTCACACAACAAATATATGCCAGGTGTCGCTATCTGTTCTCAAGAGTGTCCTGAGAATAATGAGCGCAAGTGAACATGAATTGTTGTACATAAATTTTGATTAAAAAAGGACAAATGCACAATTGTTAAAATTACATTATTAACCAAATGTAAGATCGCGCGATAAAATGGACTTCAAGTTTTTTAAGTTAAAGGAATTATAATAGACCAACTTCAAGGTCAGCTAAAATGAGTAAACATCTTGCGAGAGCCGGAGTAGTTTGCCTGAAGGTCGCTTGCGAGGGATTTTCAACTGAAGGTGCGATGTGACCACATCTCAATCGCTGTTTCGAACGACGCTCTTGCTCGTTCTGTTCTTTTCAAACAATGAAGGCCTTGTTTGAAGCAAGAGAACAAAGAGCTTCTTGTGGAGGCATGAGATCGAGTGAAAGGATGCCTGGAGAATGCTTCTCTCTCTCTCTCTCTCTCTCTCTCTCTGTATATATATATATATATATATAATGTTATAATGTTTCAGACCAACAAAGACCCTAGGATCCACTCATGGCTGGTCTACCTAACTGTGTTCGTAATCGTGTGTTGTGTATGTCCTCCGTGGTGGCGGAGGGGACCTACAATTTTACGTGGGTTCCGAACCACAAGAACATAAGAAATTTATGTAAAAACTGCCGGTAAATTGGCAACGACCAATTTTTACGAAACTAAATAATTATCAATTTAAAACTAATTAATTATCGATTTAAAACTAAAGATAGAATCTCTGGATCCAGAGGATCAAGTCATAATAGACTACTATCCACAAATATGTTACACTCTATATCTATTTATAAAGGACATGCAAATATATCAGATTCAAAGAATCCAGTCAATTTCATTACGGTATCCATCAAGTCACGGTCCATATCGATTGCGGACCAAGTCAAAATTTACAATCATATATATTACAATATATACACTTACGAGAAAAAGTGTAGGTGTGGCTGTAAAGACTGTACAGTAATGTAGAAATGTGTGTGCACCCATTTTGGATCTCCCATTTAAAGGTGTTTGTGGGGCAAGTGAAGATCATGAGTTTTTCAATACCTCACAGTAGGCCTGTTCAAAAATCAACTTTTTCTTATTTTCATAGGTTTCTGTACATTTTCCCATGCTTTTTGACCTGAAAAAGCCGAAAATCACAACTATTTTGACCTAGGATGTTGGGAAGCATTGCCGCATGGAGCTTTAAATTTTCTGCCTTGAAATCGGCCAAAGCGCCAATTCCGGGGTCCCTTGAATTATGTTTTGCACTTTAACTTTTGATCTAAACAAGATAGAGCAACAACTTAGGTATCAAATGAAAGAGCATAAAATTAATAAATAATAATAATAATAATCATAATAATAATAATAATAATAAATAAATAATAATTAATAATAATAATAATAATAATAATAATTATCTATCATTTTTCAGGAAACAACAGAAACTCAATCAGAATCTAGAAAACCATCTACAAGTTACAACTTCACAATGGCATTAAGCAAGGAGCTGAGGGAGCTCCGTGGGCGCAGAGTTGATATCTCAGAACCTCCACGTACTGTCCACAGGCAGGTGTCAACTGGGCCATCTACCAGATCTCTCACTGAAACTTTCCTGGTTGGATACCCTTCAGCTTTTATCAGTGGTTCCCAGCTTCCCACCAACAGACAGGCGTTCCAGTATTTCCTTAATCTTCAGAATTTACCGGAAAATGCAGGGAGACCCATGGTTCAAGACCTTGCATATGAAACAGTTGAATCTATCATCCCATTCTGGCAGATGGCTAGGATCAAGACAATGACCAAGTACAACGCAATGAAGCTCTTCATGAAACTACATGAGAAACATCGTGCTCTGGTGAAAAGCAAAGGAAGAGCAAGTAACCCTGGAGGAAAAAGAGGAGCATTTGTGCTGGAATTAGACAGCCTGTTCGATATAGGAGCTCCAGATGCAATCCAGGAAATACAGAACAACAGACTGTTATCCAGAGAGAAGAAAGATGAGGATATCAGGTTCTACGAAGACCAAAAGACTGAGAGGAAAGGTCATATGTCTGGTCATCACAAGATTTTTGAGACAAGATCCCTGCAGCAAGCAGCGAGGAATGAAAGACTGCAGCATAGACAAGAACAAGGTAAAACTAATTACTTTGAACGTCACAAAAAGTTTTAAGTTTTACTCCATTGCGATATTTAGCATGTACTTAACAATTACTGTCTTAACATGTTGTACTATTTTACAGCTGCAGCAGAACAAGAGGCAGTTGTTCATGTGGATGACATTACCTGGGGTGACTCAACTGACAACGACGCTAACACAGAGGACATGGATTACCATCATCCTCGTCCTGGATGTTCTCACCATCAAGACACTGTGACTATTGTGACTTTGACGTTTCCAAGGAAGGTCATGGAATGTGATGTCATCTGCAATACAGCTGATCGTCTTTGTTTATCAGACAATCAAGTTACTGCCATGGTTTCTGCCACCTTGAAAGCTGGAGGGGCTGATCTGGATAACTTCGTCATCTCAACCTCAACAACACGTCGCAACAGAATGCTGTCCAGGTATAATATCAGCCAGAGTCACATGTCCAAGTTTTGTGAAAACCCCCCACAGTACGCTGCCTTAAACTGGGATGGAAAGTTGCTCAAAGATGTCTTGGGCAGTGAATTTGGAAGTACCTCAGAGACTTTAGCTGTGCTAGTGTCTGGTCCACCTTCATACACTGAAGGAAAGTTATTGGGAGTACCTGTCATCGACAATTCTTCAGGCACAGCTCAGGCTGAGGCTTCAATGGACTTACTGGAGACATGGGAACTTACGGATAATGTTACTGCCCTTGTTTTTGACACTACATCCAGTAACAGTGGAGTTCACAGAGGAGCTGCCAAACTGCTAGAGAAAATGCTGAACAAAAAGGTGTTTTATCTGGCCTGTCGACATCACAGCCTGGAAATCCTAGTAGGAGCAGTTTGGGAGAAGCTGTTTGGGAAGGTGAAGGGGCCAGATAATCCCTGGTTTGAGCATCTGAAGGATGTTTGGACGGACTTGTCCAAGGAAAACCCAAAGATGCTGGCTATCAACAGCAAATGGCTGAAGGAAAAGAAGAAGAACAGTGAAGAAATACTCCAAGACATTCTAACAGCAGAAAGGCTTCCAAGAGCCGACTACAGGGAAATGGCTGAACTGACATCATTGTTCTTGGAGGAACGCCTCCTCGAGGTATTCACTGGAGTCGACCAGGCGCCATTCATCAGGCCAGATGGATGGCCAGAAACCTGTACTCCATGAAAATGCTGATGTTTGCAGATCAACTTGAGTACGACGAAGACACTGTATCAAAGCTGGAAAGACTCAACACCTTCCTTGCGCTGTTCTACACTCCTGTATGGATGATGTCAATGTCTGCTGCAGATGCTCCCGTGAATGATCTAAGTCTAATCCAGGACATGTTGAAGTACAAGAAAACTGACCCAGAGCTTGCTGATGCAGTACTTAATAAGATGGAAAACCACAAATGGTACCTGACGCAGGAAGTCGTGCCATTTGCCCTGTTCAGCAGTAGATTGAGTGACACATTGAAGCACGACATTGCTGCCCAGTTACATGCCACTGAGAAGCCAGACAGCTTCAGAACAGGAAAGCCTCTATTCCAGAGAGTCACAGCTAAGACCACCCTGGTTGATCTCATTGGCCCAGAATCACATTTCCTGCTGGACACACTGAACATTGGATCCGAGTGGCTTCTGGAACCTGTCACGTCTTGGCCACAGAATGAGGACTACAGAAAAGCGTTGGACTATGTTAAGAATCTGAAAGCGGTGAATGACATTGCTGAACGTGGTGTCAAGATGATGAGCGACTTTGCAAATGTCATAACAACAGATGCCAAGCAAAGGGACTATCTCCTTCAAGCTGTGGAGTTCAACAGACGCCGCTTTGACAGCTTCAAGAAACAAACTCTCAACAACTGACTGTGTAAATGTCATTATGAAATTAATCATCATGTAATGCTTTCACTTCTTGATCGAGTAGACTTGTGACAAAATGTTAATCTCAAATTTGTGTCATGAATAAGGCGCCTTGTCTGCCTTGAGTGTGAGAAAACGAATTTTGTGATATTTCTGAAATCTTTGTATGTACCAATGTGCCATTTCTTGTTCCAAGACTATCATAATTGTATAAGTTAGAAAGAGGATTAAAAACACTTTAATTTGGTGCCTATTTTGTTGCTCTATCTTGTATAGATAAAAAGTTATAGTGCAAAACATGATTCAAGGGACCCGGAACTGGTGCTTTTGGCCGATTTCAAGGCAGAAAACTTAAAGCTCCATGCGGCAATGCTTCCCAACAACCTAGGTCAAAATGGTTGTGATTTTCGGCCTTTTCAGGTCAAAAAGCATGGGAAAAAGTACAGAAACCTATGAAAATAAGAAAAGTTGATTTTTGAACAGGGCTAACCTCACAGTACTATGGGGGGCACCGCTCGGCAGAGGAATCTCTTTAAATGGGGTGTGTAAGGACAGAGAGTATCCCCTAACCCAAGACGCTGCCTCCCTATATCCCACAACACTTGTGTTGAGCTGTGGGATCTATCCCCAGAAAGCCTTAATTTTACTACCTTAAACTATACCCTTTCTATCAACATATGCGTCTAATCGATTTTTAAACATGTTTATAGACGTGCTACTAATTACTTCTACCGGCAAACTATTCCAGCTATTTACTATTCTATGCGTAAAAAAGTTTTTCGCAACTGCTGTCTCGAACCTTCTACTTGTCAACTTACACCCGTTATTTCTAGTCCTATTATATTGAGATATTTCGAAAAAGCTATCTCTATCTACGTTATCGAACCCATTCATAATTTTGAAAACCTGGATTAGATCACCCCTTAACCTCCTAGTCTCGAGTGTTGTCAATTTTAACTCCTTAAGCCTATCCTCGTACGACTTTGACCTAAGCGACGGAATCATCTTAGTTGCTCGTCTTTGAACTCTTTCGATTTTGTCTATATCTTTGCGCATATGCGGATTCCAAAATTGGACCGCGTACTCCAAATGGGGTCTAACTAATGATTTATAAAGTGGAACTATAATATCGCGCGATTTGTACTCAAAATTTCGAGCTATAAAACCTAACACTTTGTTCGCCTTATTGACCGCTGCTGTACTTTGTTTCGCTACTTTTAAATCACCATGACTATAACTCCTAAATCTTTTTCCTGCTCTACGCTTGTTAAATCTTTCCCTGACATACTATACGCAAAATTACCGTTACGCGAACCTATATGCAAAATTTTGCACTTATCAACGTTAAATCTCATTTGCCATGTGACTGACCAATCAACGATTTTATTCAGATCTTCCTGAATTTTACCTCTATCTTCGTCATTAATCGCCCTACCACCCAGCTTCGTGTCATCCGCAAACTTTGAAACTGTACTGACTAGGCCGACATCTAAATCGTTAATATATATAAGAAAAAGCAAGGGGCCCAATACAGAACCCTGAGGAACGCCACTCGCTACATTAGCCCAACACGACTCCGCTCCATCAACGACCACCCTCTGTTTCCTGCCTCGCAACCACTCTTCTAGCCAATTTATTACTACACCCCTGATTCCATGAGCCTTAGTTTTTTCAATGAGTCTTTTGTGCGGCACGGTGTCAAACGCTTTTTGAAAATCTAAATACACTACATCAACCGCCCGATGTCTATCGTAAACGTCAACCACGCTTTGGAAAAATTCTAAAAGATTAGTTAAGCAAGATTTGTTTCGCCTAAATCCGTGCTGCGTATTTCTAACTAGCTTATGCAATTCTAAGTGTTCGACTATACGATCCCTAATTATTGATTCCAGTAGCTTACCTACAACAGACGTTAAACTGATTGGCCTATAATTTCCCGCCGCACCTTTATCGCCTTTCTTAAAGATAGGTGTTACGTTTGCTAACTTGAAATTATCTGGTACGCACCCCTCAGAAATAGACGCATTAAAAATCTTTGTTAGCGGCACACAATGCTATCTTTTAATTCTTTTAGTTGTATGGGATATATGGAATCCGGCCCCGGTGATTTACGCGTTTTCATTTTATCAATATAGCGCGTTACCTCCCCTTCACTAACCACTATATTATCCAAAATATTACCATTATCAAACGGTATTATGTCCGTGACCGTAGGGATATTTTTACATCTTCTATAGTAAAAACTGACGTAAAAAATTCGTTTAGCAAGGTAGCCATTTCCTTGTTTTCAGAAACTAGATCTCCGTTTAGATTTTTCAAAGGCCCCAAGACGCTTTTTACTGGATTTCTATTATTGACGTATTGAAAGAATCGCTTGGGGTTTTCTTTACCGTCACGAGCTATGGAGATTTCAAATTCGCGCTTGGACTTTTTTATTACACTTTTCGCTTCACGCCTTAGAGATATGTAGTTGTTTCGTAACCACAAATTGTCTTTATCGCACTTATGTAGCCTATAAGCCCTATCTCTACTCTTTATAATGTCTCCTACTCTAGAAGTAAACCACAAGGGCTTGTTGTTTACTTTCGCACGCTTAATTTTGTACGGTACACATTCCTCATTTATAGTCCTAAATACTGTTTCGAACGATTCCCACATTAGTTTTGCGTTGGAGTTCCCCATCACGTTTTCCCAATTGACGTGTGACAATTTATTTCGAAATTTACTAAAGTCTGCGTGCTGGAAGTTAGGAATTTTCGTCGAGTTAGCTGGTTTCGAGTGACTTACTGAGAGGACAAACTCTACCATATTGTGATCGCTATTGCCCAACGGTTCTATTATTTGAAGATCAGTAATTAGCCTATCATCCGTAGTTATTACTAAATCTAAAATACTGTCCAACCTCGTAGGTTCCCCAACCTTTTGAATAAGAAAGCTATCCTCGAGAAAATTAACTAAACGATTACCTTCCGCGTCTCCCTGCATTGTATCGTAATTTACGTTAGCGCAATTAAAGTCACCCATAACTAAAGCCTGCTCACTACCGATTATTCGCTTTAGTTCACGATATAACGCTTCGTCCGTATCAGCTGTTTGATTAGGGGCCTATATATAACCGCAACAAGTTTGAAATCGTTCAATTTAAGTTCTGCTATAGTCGAATCTATCGGTTCTGGAATTGTGTGCTTTACTTCTATAACGTTCGCTATATTATCTTTGATATACAACATAACACCGCCTCCTCGCCTACCTATTCTGTTTTTAACAAAAAGTCTATAACCTTTAATTTGATACTCCCCTACAAAGTCACGAGTTTCAGTGCTAAGCCACGATTCATTTATCGCAATTATATCATAGTCTTTACAAGCAATTAAAGAAAAAAATTCGTTTATTTTATTTCGTAGGCTACGAGCATTTAAGGATAGAACCTTCAAATTGTTTGTAATTGCGACAACTTCGCGAGCGCAGTGGAAATTTATGGAATTTACGCTGGGACCGTTCGAGTTACGGCAGCCTGAAAAGAAGAGACAGTATTATGAAATAGTCTTCCTAAACGCGCAGCTCCTACGTCATTAAGATGAAGTCCATCTCCGAGGAACAAGTCCCTCCTGCCGCAGAAACTGTTCCAAAAATTCTCAAAATGCACTCCTTCCTGTTGGCAAAGAGACTTTAGGTTATTGTTAATATAGGTCGCCTTGCTGTAGAAATCGTTACGATGGATAATTCGAGGAAGTATACCTGTTAAAACAATCTTATTAGTTTTTTCCTTTAATCGCTCTAGTAAGTCCCTGTACCTAGCCAGCAGTTCTTCCGATCTAGAATTTAAAACGTTATTAGTACCGACATGAATAACATACGTTGTGTCCTCGGAGGTACCATCTGTAAATTGGTCAACACTATTAGTTATATCCTCCACCCTTGCACCAGGGTAGCAGTAACGGCGCCTACGACGAGGGTTTCTCCCACAGAATTCCTCGAGCTGTCCTCGAACAATGGAATCGCCAACGAGTCGTATTTCCGGTTCATCATCATCTTCAAAACCTAAAACAGAAAACTTATTGTTTGTTATTACTGGTAGACATGTCTTAGGTTTTCTCAATGGGGCTCCATTACGCACTCGAACGAAGGGTTGGGAACTAGGAGAAGAGAGAGGGCTATTAATACTATTTATATTATTAATATAAACTGAGGCAGGAGGGGTCGCAACTGGAGTCTCAAGGGATTCTAATTTTGCCGTCAGGAGCATCACCCTTTCTTGAAGGCTTACTCTGGCCTCCTTCTCACGTTCTAGCTCGTTCCTCAGCACTTCTAAGTTTGAGCACCACCTGCAAACTAACTGTTCATTATTATTAGCCATTGTAAACGCGTAAGCGGCAAATTTCCCTTCACAGCGACTGCAAGTACTTGACGGGGGTGCCATGCTTTTAATTAGTTAAACAACAAAAAAAACAAAAACAAAAATACGAGAGTTTGGAAATTAATAAATTACAATGAGGTCTACCGCGTTTTTGAAACGCAGAAACAGGTTCTTGTAACACAAATTTATACTAAATGCATATAGAATAGGGTGGATCGATTTTACATTGTTTTCGATTTCCATATTCTAAGAGAGACAAAAACTTGCGCATGCATGAGAAAATAGCCTCTGCAAAATCTTAGCTTAATAGGTAATCATCTTCTGCCCCCGGCAGAGCGATGAAAATCATATTTTAGTAGTCAAAAACGTATTTTTAAACCCTAGCCTAGAGTCATAAAATTTTGCGTGTGTGTTATTTCATGCCTAAGCAACGATATAAATGCTATGGGAAATATATAAATGCATTATTTAAGACAAAGAGCCGATCTGAAAATATGTATATTATACATATTTTCAGATCGGCTCTTTGTCTTAAATAATGCATTTATATATCTCCCATAGCATTTATATCGTTGCTTAGGCATAAAATAACACACACGCAAAATTTTATGACTCTAGGCTAGGGTTTAAAAATACGTTTTGTTATATAAATGCATTATTTAAGACAAAGAGCCGATCTGAAAATATGTATATTATACATATTTTCAGATCGGCTCTTTGTCTTAAATAATGCATTTATATATCTCCCATAGCATTTATATCGTTGCTTAGGCATAAAATAACACACACGCAAAATTTTATGACTCTAGGCTAGGGTTTAAAAATACGTTTTTGACTACTAAAATATGATTTTCATCGCTCTGCCGGGGGCAGACGATGATTACCTATTAAGCTAAGATTTTGCAGAGGCTATTTTCTCATGCATGCGCAAGTTTTTGTCTCTATTAGAATATGGAAATCGAAACAAATGTAAAATCGATCCACCCTAATATAGAATTAAGCTACCGACAAAAGATCTGTAAAAGAAGAGTATTTATAACACTTATCTGTCCGCGATTTGACCCAACTTTCGGTTTTGTACAAGTGAAGCTAAAGACACTCTCTTTCGTACTTTCTGCAGTAATATATACGGAAAAAACTCTGGGTTAATTATAAAAAAGGTTCTGGCAGATCCCTAAATTTGTTGCACAACAGGTCTTTTAGACTCTTACATAAATTACCCCCGAGATGCTCAGCTTCGCAAATGTTCGCTACCTGCAATGTTCCGAGCTTCCCGGAGGTAACAAGACGTGCTCAATACAGTCTGTGCAAAGAATTAAAAAATCATCCAACCCGATTATCTACGCTATCCATGAGCCCTGCCGTTTATCCTCTAAGCTATGGAATTCTTGGTACGAAAACGTGTCTGTAGCTCCACTGAAGTTCGACATTACTGTATTATTTCTTATCAACTGTATATATTTCTATCCTTAGTATGTGAACTGTCATTTTATTAATAATATTTGTCATATGGACTATAGTCTGCCAATAAACCTTTTCATCTTCATTTTCATTTTCATATATATATAGTCTGTATATATATATATATATATATATATATATACACAGTATATATATATATATATATATATATATATAATACGAGGTGTACTTCTGAATACACGAAAGGCCTTGGAATCATTTTTCCTTTTCCTTGTGGGTTTACATCATATATATATATATATATATATATATGTTAAACACAGACCGTGCATGGAACAAGGAACTCTTCTGGGAAAATTAAATCCACTATAGTCCGAATAAGTAATGGTAAATGACAAATACCATAGTTTTTCTTTTTCATGATGCTAGCCCGACGTGGGCAACGGGTTATGTGCCTTGAAAAGTGGACGCTCAATGTCCCGGTTGAGGTTTAAGTTTTGTTTTTTTTTTGGCTAAAAATACAATAGTTACCCCTTTTTCTTTGATTTATTCAATCCGACGTGAATGCAACGAGTCTTTTACTTATATAGGGGTTCTGAATGTAGTGGGACTAGGGTTGCTTTAAACCCTAGATCCATGTCCCAAAGCTGGATCCTGTCTGCTTTGCAGATAGCTGGTGAGGGAAGCTATATTTATGGGACCTCTTTGCGAGAGACCCGTTGCCCACGTCGGGCTAGCATCATGAAAAAAAAAACTATGGTATTTGTCATTTACCATTACTTATTCGGACTATAGTGGATTTAATTTTCCCAGAAGAATTCCTTGTTCCATGCACGGTCTGTGTTTAACATATAAGTTTCTCAGGGGACCATTCTGAGTTTGTGTATGTATATATATATATATATATATATATATATATATATATATACAGAGTATATGACAACCGCTCTGAGGGTTACGCTCCCCTAAGACCAATGAGTTAAATGTGTGTGTATTTGGGAAGAGGTTGGGGTTGTTATGCTTATTGAAATCAATAACACCAAAATTTTTATATTTATTATTATTATTATTATTTTTCTTAATTCTCCTTGAAGTTGACTTGGCAACCGCGCTTCCAAATTTTGGGATAAAATTTGAAGAGCAATGCGGAATAAAAATTTCTCGCAATAAATTCAAATGCATGTCAACACACACTAGGGTGTTTCACATTTCAACTTTTTTTAAAAACTCATGGAGCATAGTTCTTATAGTGAGAAATACTGCATTGATCATATATATAGCAAAAAAAATTAGATTGGCAATTATTTCGGGTCCCCGCCCCCTTTCAAAGACGGACCCTCCTTTTTCTACTGCAAATCCCCTACTTTTCATCATGAAAATGCTTGTAACTCCCACACTTCTAATCCGATCTTTATAAATTTGGTATCAAATTGTAGAGGAGATCAATACGCATCTAAGCAATACTTAATAATGTGGTTTAGTGAACGTTTGGACAGTTTTATTCAAGTAATTCTATTTTTAGTTATATTTATTCAAGTGTAGCGAGTGCACTACCAGTTGGTTGTGTCTGCTTGTCTGCTAGTAGCCATTAATACTTGTGTAGTGCCATCTACTGAAGTATGCAGTAACTACGATTTTGATGAATGTAGCTGTCATTCGTTGGTTGGTGTTTGTGTATATGTGTGGCGCGCGTTTTAAGTTTTGATTTATCAGAGCAGACAAGCATACATAATCAACTGGTAGTGCACTCGCTACACAAGTAATTCTATTTTCAGTTTCTGCTGCCTTTTCTTTTGTCCTTTGCTGTGTACAACTCAATTCACAGACAGCTAATGTCTTGATATTTTTTTCAGACTTTGTTCAGTTTATGAAACTAAAAAATAGTGTAATATGTCTAAGCATAGGCCTGTTCTAAGAAAAGATCTAAGTTCATATGACTCTATATTGGGCAAGTAGTATAGCCGCAAAAGGGGAGTGTGCAAGAATGTTGCAAGTGATTACGTGATGTTGCAAAGGGGGTGTTGCAAAGGGGTGGGGGTGTTGCAAAAGGGGGGGGGTTGTTGCAAAGGGGGGTGGGGGTGTTGGGAAAAAAAAATAAAAAAAGAAAAAATATCCCCAAAGGGCCCTTTGTTGCCAACAGAGGTTGCAAGGGGCATGCAACTTGGGGGCGGAGTTCTCCCCCAAGCTATTCCCCCCAAAGGGCCAGAAAGGAGAGAAAGGAGGAGAGGTGTTCACCTGGCAGGAGCCAAGTGCATATTAAGACTTCAGCCGAGTAGGCGTTGTTTTATAGGCTCCTAATCAGCCAGTTGGCTTAGAAGGCGTAAATGGCTTGAGTTGCCAGATAGCGCCATGTATCCAGTTTGTGCTATATATTTAATTCTAATCGAAGACTGAGTTGCCAGATACCACTTTTTAGCATTGCCAGATACCATTGTATACATTATTATAGACTCCTAATCAGCCAGTTGGCTTAGAAGACGTAAATGGCTTGAGTTGCCAGATACCACTTTTTAGCATTATTATTGCCAGATACCACTTTTTAGCATTGCCAGATACCATTGTATACATTATTATAGACTCCTAATCAGCCAGTTGGCTTAGAAGGCGTAAATGGCTTGAGTTGCCAGATACCACTTTTTAGCGATACCATTGTATACATTATTATATTTCTTAAAAGTTGGTTTAGAATACCGGTAGTAGGTTTAGAAGGCGTAACATGATATAATTAAGTAAAACAACATTGCATCATTCTGTTTATTATAAATATATAGAAAATAAATATACATTTCAATAATAATTGAGGAATATGCATAAAATCATAACAGTACAGGAAATATATACACACAATTATGGAGATACATATAAAATAAATATACATTTCAAATAGAAATAAATATACATTTCAATAATAATAGAAATATGCATATAATCATAACAGTACAGGGGAAATATCACGCAAAATATATAAATACATTTCAATAATAATAGAAATATGTATATAATCATAACAGTACATGAGAAATATCACGCAAAATATATAAATACATTTCAATAATAATAGAAATATGCATATAATCATAACAGTACAGTTGAAATATCACGCAAAATATATAAATACATTTCACTTTTTTTTCAAAATACTAAACTCGCACTTAATCGAGTTTACAATTACATCATTATTGCTCTGCATTACGCAGTATATGCGGCTTAATAATATTTCACCGCTTAAAGTATAGGGAAACCTGTATTCGATATGAAGGGCTTTCATGTCGTTCAGTACTATTTTTGTTCCCACTTTACAACCGGTTGGTAAGTCATCTTTAAATACGTTTAGAATACAATCAAAAGCACGCACAAAGAGTTCATCGTTAGCTACATTATTAAACACAAGTTTATAAACACGCTTTTCCAATCGAGGGTTTATTTCTACCGACTTGAGCTTTTCAATCGTGAACTCATTCAACATAGCGGCAATTGAAATAATCTTCTAAATCGTTACGACAACTGCGCGTTATAGAAAGAAATAGTTCTTCAGGGTGAACGGTGTAGGTGAGCTCAGCCTTGTACCGATCAATTGCTTTGTACCAAAGTTCATGGTATTTCAAAGAGTCTAAACTTTTTAAATAAACGTCCAGCACTAGACCATTCTCACCAGCCCTACACTCGGTAAACCCATCGAGCAGAGCGGTGTATGCGTATTCAAGTACTGTATCAAAATAAAGCATATCCGTAACACGCACGTCTAATATAGGTTTCAGCTTGCGGAATCCGACGATTTCAAACATTCTGTCGAGGATGAAACGGTTTCGCGTAGGAACAAGAGCGTTATTATCAGAAGCATTCTTCCACATCAGCCGTATATCAATGCACGGCCGATCGTTATTTATACACAACGTACATACAACGGCGTATGAGGGTGCGTCACTAATCTGCTCTCTTCTTGTACCTACGTTAGCAGGTATTTTATAACGATCTTCACTCCACTTCTCAACTATCACGAAGATTCTATTCATCTCCTCGACACTTAAATAAACCCGTTTGTTTGTTTGTCTACATTCTGTTTCCAGTACATAGATAACGGTACCGGAATTACGCCTGAACACGCGCAACGATTTCGTCACGGACACATCGTACGAGGCGTTGAGACTGCTGCTCAAAGGAAGTTCCATCGTATTCGAGGAGCGCACGTCCACTCGGTTCAAGCTCTGAGATAACTATGAGCCGTGTGAGGCACGCAGGTAGGCAGGAACGGTTCGACGGGCGGCTGACTCGATGATACGTGAATGGGGTTGTTCGAACTCGTATGATCCGCGAGTCGTGCCGAATTGTTGTACATATTTGTTTTTCCGGTACAAGAATTAATTTCATCACTACCAGCCTACGCACCAGACATTTTACCTCAGGATAAGAACTAGGCACATTTTATGTTTTACTAAACATCTTCACACTCCGGCGCACTATTTGAGAGGAACATATGCTCATATTTTTCCTTTCTGCCATCAAACGATACTCGTCTCTAAAGTCTGTTAAAAACTCACGCAGGGCACTAGCCACAACCTCACTACGAACCTCATCATGATATACTTCAGCACATCGTCTGTGCAACGAAAGCCTTCAACGGTCTCACCAGAACATCCGTACAGTATTTGTACATCTTGGAACTTCGCACAATCCAATGTGTTTTTAAAAGAGGCATAGGAGGGGGGAATAGGAAGTTTTTCGGTATCCACCACATCCTGACACTTTGCTGAATACCATTTCATAAACGTTGTGCAAGCAATATTAAAGGTAGCCATTTGAATACACGTCTGATCTTTTCTTCTGAATACACGTCTGATCTCTCGGGCTTACTGCAGTCGACTGACCAGGCAGGGACTCCCAGATAGTAGCATGACTCACGGTCTTACAGTGGGCGGAGCTTAGAACTTTCACCTGTGCACACACGCACACACACACACACACAAAGGAGAAAGTGAAACGCTAATTGAAACATGATTTATTTAATAAACGAGATATTCAAGTTATATATATTTACAAATACGATTTAATAAACGAGATATTCAAGTTATATATATATTTACAAATACGTGTAATAAATCAATAGATACTTTACAAATACGATTTAATAAACGAGATATTCAAGTTATATATATATTTACAAATACGTGTAATAAATCAATAGATACGATTATATACAAGACAAATACGTGTGAGTTAACAATAGAAGCATCATACGTTATGGTATGCAAAAGGTACGGTATCATAGGTACCAGGTAACTGGTAACGTTTCCTATAGGTGTTACGGCACACCTTCGTACCCCTAAGCTCCTTCACGCCCCCCAGCTTCTGCGGCCGAAAATTGTGGGTGCCTACAATTAGTTGGGGAGGTTGTTCGCCCTCATCATCGTCCAAATATACTAGATCCTTCAACGATTCAAAGTTAACAACCCGCCGATTCGCATGGGTGAGCGTAATACCCTTTGCCTTCACGATATATTTCATTTCCTCCCCCACCCTGACCCGTACCCCATAAGTCTTAGGTCCTGTTGAGACAAAAGAGTCGGCGTATGCGTTGTCCCCATACTCATCCTTGATCTCATCAGTGAGCTCGCCGAGGAACTCCCCAATAGCGGGCATGTATTCACCCTCCCTCTCTGTGAATATCACGCTATCTGTATCGGCATACAATACTCTCCGCCCAAGAGAATGCAATAGACCCCAAAGTTTTATACGGGCGTAGGCTGTTGTGAAGCTGGCCACAGGTATGTTTGTAACCCTTGAGGTATCTGTGGCAAATTCAGTGTTGTTGTACTTTATTACGTAAGTATTACCTACATTCACGATCTCCATGACCTCTTTATCGGGAGCATTGGCATAATCCCAGACATCGCTATAACTTTGTGCCAAATGAATGCTCCCTCTGCCGGTATTCTGCGCAAATTTTCCCCATAGACTGTTTAGACACAACTTTGCACTAAAGCGCTTGCCAGGATTCTTTACAATTTGGGCACGATCAAGTTGTATACCTTCGCGGTCGCGGTAACGTTGAATATAGGCAGACTTTTCATCTTCGGTATCAACTCCTCGCGGATACCCTGATGCCTCAACCTTATCCTTCAAAAAGGCGTTTATATATGGTGTGAAAAGGTTGGGTAGCTTCTGAAACCTCCACACCTCATGTATCTTCAGTATTCTATAACCATGGCGTACGGCTAGGGCCAGCTCAGGACTTGTATATACGCCTCTGATCTTACGCTGGTGGGGTATATGGTTACAATCGCCGTTATCCTCTTCCGCGCACTTCACGCACAGGGGAAACATGAGCTTGTCGTCGATAACGACAGGTAAGATCGGCATCCATAAATTGCGTGGGGGGAGTACGTCTACGAAAGAGAGCCCAAAGTAACGATCATTCAAATTTTTTGAAAATTCATTGATGGAGGGTAGGTTAGGTCCCACCAGTTTCTCAGGAGCGCCCACGGGGTACGGATTGCTCTTCATCACGTATGGGTATAAAGAACAGAAATCGTAGTAATGGAGCTTCACGCCCTCCGTAGGTGGAAAGTATAGTCTGAATGGATTTGTACGTCCTCCAAACAAGCTATCACCACATTTGAGAGGATCCAGCACCATTGAACGCTTGATCGTGTTTATTTCCTCACGGTACACCTCGTCTGTCTCCATCCGTGCATCATATTCATGCTCCCACAAGACTTTGTGAGTGAACTGTGATCCTATAAGTTGATCGCGGGTGCGGGTCATGCAAGACAGTCGGCAGGAGATCTACCGTGGATATCTCCGGCGATTCCGCACTCAGGACGGGGGCATCCATGCCACCAGCAACCGTTAAAGGAGTACACAGTCTTCACACCAGTGACACGGTTTTCACTTAACCCATCAACCCAAAAAACACGTCCATTAATCTTAATGGGTACTTCACCCGTGTTGCGGGCGTGCTTTATGTATACACCTGTCTGTTGCTGTAGGTGTATGAGCCAGTAAATAGCCTTGTGTCCGTAACTGCGGGGTTGTTTCGGTGAATAATGGCTAAGGTGTCTTTAGGCATGAAGTTATTCTTGAACACCGTAAAACATAATGATGCGATGGTGGTTGCGACTTGCAGTGGATCGCATTTGAAACGGGCTATGTACATCCTTCTAAAGGCCTGGAAACATACTCTAAGCACGCGCACATCATTCACGCAATAACGCTCACATTCATCAGCTATATTATAAGGGTTACTTTCATTAAAACTGTTGTAGTATCGATCAAAGTCTTCACATTCATCCATACAGTCAAAATAATGTTTGGGCGGGGTGGGCCTACGTAGTTTAAAGTCTCGCTGGTGAGGAAAGTGTAAGGGAAGTATCCTTTGGAAACTTCAGCTGCTACTCCCATCACCTTGGGTAGCTTTGCTAATTTACAAGGTGTGAATAATAAAGTATCTTTAAATTGTACATTGCCTCTTATCTGCATCTGTATTAATTTGTTGCCTCTTTTCAATGGATCACCTGTAAATATCTCAGAGGATTCGTGTTCAAGCAACTCCTTATAAAGGAACTGCGTGTCAAACTTTGCCCCGTTATGGGCGAGAATATACAGTCATTTTTTTGAACTTGTCGGCTAACTTGACAATATAGGACACAAATAGTTTCACAGGACTATCGCGGACATTCGTTTTAAAAACGTTTGTCCGTTTACCGCATTTGGGGCACTCGTCACATTCGATACCCATACACTCATCACAGATGGTCTGGCTCACAAGTAAATGTGGAATTACCTCTTTGGTTTCACAGCGTTCGTATATGTTTCTATATCGTATATACAGTTATACAAGGGTTATTTTTAGGCTTAGCATCTTTCATATAACATACAGCTTTACTCCATCCGCCTTATATTCCTCCTGGCATGTAGGACAGTGAATTACATCACACTTGTGCTTAAATTTCCCCCAATTATCCATTCTGTGAAACATACCACATTCACAGATTCTCATTTTCCTGCACGTGCCAATTGATTTATGGAAATCAAAACAGCTATTATTGAAAAATGTGCGCTCTACACACACACAGTCTCTCTTCTCAGCTTCAACTACACGGCTTTCACATTTGGTGCTTTTACACTGCTCACATACCATGTGACATTCTTTACAATGTCTCACTATATCATCCGCAAACTCGAGCATCCCTTACACAATATGATGTCTCCCATATTTTCGAGTTTTGTCATAACTCGCGTAAAGCCACCTATATTACGGATGGGAGATACGTTGTCCCTGACAATCCTAAAATAAGTAGGGTCTTGTACGATCTCACACAGCTTTTAAAAAACATACACAGTCCTACGACGATCATCCACCCAAATACAACTATGCGGACATTCATTTCCTGTTCTACCCTTCTCAGCTCTTCAGGCCCCATATTACAGTCAAATTCAAGTTCACAGTCTACAGCTAGTTTACGGGCACGCTCCACGACCGTAGGCAGCCAAATTTTTTTGAGTACGTGTATTTTGTACAGTAAACAACGTGCTAAGAGTACTGCTATAAAGCCGCAACCACGATCGACGTTTATATGCTTTCGGTAAATAGTCGGAGAATTGAAGTTAAGAGTATACGGTATGGCACTATGGCCCGCAACACGGAATACACGATCAATATTTACCGTGGAGTTGCCCATATTAAAGGCTATACTACTTTGGGCGGCCTGCATTATACGTCCTAATATATATTCTATATCTTCAGCCGCCAAACGTCTAAATGGCACTATCACCCAATAATCGTCTACATCACCGTCATCTGACCCGAATCCAAAGGACAGACTCGTCCTGACTTCAAACTCGTCGCGATTCTGAAGAGCAAACTCTACAATACGCTGTACAACCCGGCGTGGCCCGCGCTCAATTCCATTGCTATACATGACTCTAGGGTCGACCCTGACTCTATACCGATTTCTAGTCAAGGCTGGGGTGGGGGCTGCGGATCGCACCAATTCGATCGTTATATTAGCCTCTGCAGAAAGGGGGGTAACTGTGACGGATGAATTAGGGGGTATATTAGCGGAAGGTGCTGATGGGGGGCCTGTTGCGTAGGAGGTTGATGGTTGGGGATCTATTATTGTAGACTTAACAGAACGGGGGGCAACTGTGGCGGATGAATAAGGGGATATATTAGCGGGAGGTGCTGCTGGGGGCTTGTTGCGTAAGAGGTTGAGGGTTGGGGATCTATTACTGGTGCAACAGGCGCGTATTTCTGTCGCTTTATACCTGACGTGGGGTTCTCACACCTCCGCTTTGGACGTGCGACCGGTATCGCTGGTGAGGATTCGTTGGCAGGGGAGGAGATCACAATTACACTGTCGTCGAGGTCATCCGTAATGTCAATGATGGGATGCTCTACCTCATCGTCATTCACGGTTCTGTGGGAGAAGAAAGCAAAATATAAGGAACAGCACTCAAAATTTGTAATATTTTGTAAATGACCCACTTAGGAGTGTGACGTGTTAGAAATGGACTCTGTAGAAAAATTCAGATTCACGAGTCCATCCACATGTATTATATCTGGACCTACAGGATGTGGTAAACTGTGTTTATGCTTAAAATCATTAAAGAAAAGGGAGAGATGTTCTCGAATTTGTGCATTAAGTTATATGGTGCTATTCGACGTATCAATCAGTGTTCAACGAGTACCAAGATGATATTTTGTTCCACAAAGGCGTATATGACGTTATTCGTTAAAGGGAAATGAGCATACAATCATTGTAATTGACGATCTCATGTTGGAGATGGATAAAAACGTTTGCCGAGACATTTACAGTATTCTCCCACCATCTCAACATAAGCGTGTTCTTCATCAATCAGAATCTATTTTTCAAAAATAAATACAAGCGCGATGTGTCGTTAAATAGGCAATATCTAGTCTTATTCGCGCAACGTAGAGATGTATCACAAATTGGGGTATTAGCCAATCAAATGTTCCCGAATCAGCGTAAGGAGTTTTTGGAAGTTTATAAAGAAGCTACACGCACGCTTTACGGATATTTGCTTTGCGACCTTCATCCGCGAAACACGTTTAGAGTGCTTCTACGAACGAATATATTTCCAAACGAGCCTGAAACGGTGTATATTCCAGAATGACAAAGAGACTAAAGAAATACCGTGAATTAATAAAAATCTATCATCGACTGCCCCGGGCAATGCAGCAGATGTTTATTAAAAATATCGACGCCGACTTTTTAAAATGCATCTGTGAAATCTGTCTTAACGTTATAAATTGCAATGTATCAATGAAAACCCCTCAGAAGGCTCGCCTACGCCGCTACAAGAACATAATACGTCCACTCGCTCGTAAAAGTCAAACTGTAGCGAAGAAAAAACGAATTATTGTACAAACAGGAGGGTCATTTCTCCCCATCTTATTTTCAGTTTTGGGTCCTTTACTGACTAGATTAATATAATGAAGAAAGTAGTAGTGATTCCCCAAGAGGTGTACGCTTCACTGCAAAGGAATCCAGACACGGATCTAGATCCCCGTAAAAGCAGACTTAAAAGAATGGAAAGCGAATTGCTAGCCCTATTAAACAGTGAAAAAACACCTGATGAGTAAAGAATCTTATACCAGGAAGCTCTGCAAAAATTTCTTCACGAGTACGAAAATTATAAGAGCCCTACAGAGATTCCTGTGGTTATTAGGCACAGCACGGGGGACGATGGACATGGCGACATAGGATCTGAGCCCGACGATACAGCTGACCAACCAAAAAGATTAGCCACACAACATATCTAACATGTATTAAAAAGCACCCTCCCACATACATTGATGAGTAAAGGCTTAAGTCTTTATAATCTATTGAATGAGGATCCAGCCATACAATGGACCGATACAGGCGAGCTCATTGTGGAAGGATCAAAGGTACAGGGATCGAATATCGTAGACATTGTCCATGATCTGGTGAGAAAGTGGGATAGGCCATCGCCATCAGTAGGAAAAAAAGATGTTGAAAGATTTTTGAGGGAGCAGGACGCTTATACGCTTCATAAGCCTGTGAGAAAAAGGTTTAAAACAGCCAAGACAACGGCTTCCTCGATTGATTCTATTTGGCAAGCAGATTTAACAGACATGCAAAGATATTCTGTGTATAACGATGGTTACCGCTACATTCTATTCATAATAGACGTATTCTCTAGATATCTGTGGCTAGTTCCTCTGAAAAATAAATCACCTGAAACAGTTGCTAAAGCAACCAAAACGCTAATGTTAAAAGAAAACAGGGTTCCTGGCTATTTTTGTACGGATATGGGGAAGGAATTTATAGGCCGTGCTTTTCAGAACATGTTGACAGATTTTAATATCAGCTATTACACAACCAATTCTATACATAAGGCTTCTTTAGCTGAAAGAGTTCAGTGCACCATAAAGGAACGCATGCACCGTTATTTTACACATAAAAACACATACAGATTTCTAGACATTCTGGAATCATTGGCATCATCCTACAACCGCTCACACCATCGCACGAGTGGGACAACACCTAACGAAGTTTTAGAAAGAGGTACGCTCCCGAGAAGAGATGGATCACCACCACCACCACACTCTGCGCGCTTCAAAATCAATGATTATGTAAGGCTGTCGCGTTCGGGGAATAAATTCGCAAAGGGTTTTGAGCAAGGATGGACACGCGAGATTTTTAAAGTTAGGGCTATGAGACCTAAAGGTGAGATATGATGTATTACATTGAAGATTTGAATGGGGAAGAAATCTCAGGAGGCTTTTACCGCGAGGAATTGCAGAAAGTTGCGTTTAATTTAGGAAAAAATGTGTTTAAAATTGAGAAAATTTTAGGAAGCAAAGGTTCAGGAAAGAGAAAAATGTACCTGGTGAAATGGCTAGGGTACCCAGAAAGCTTCAACACCTATATAAAAGCTGATGCAATAATGAAGCTTAAATAGTATGCAACATGGCTCCTAACCATTTCTACGTCACACTCCCGTCCTCCTCGTCCCTCTCTGTACACCCTAACAACACACTAGCCAACTTTGTAACAGAGCTCCACAAGCACATTGAATTGGGTCGTGATTCGTATGAGGTGGGGATATGCAAAATTCAGCTGGACACCATCTTTTTAAATATCGAACATAAAGAGCCCGTTTTTACGATTCTTAGAGACATTGACGAGTGTGAAAAAGCTGGGGTAGCTATGGATGAAACTATGCGTATCGCTCGCACTAAGATTGCACGGTATTACAGTACAGAAGTAAGACTAGGACCGGGTCAATATGGTTCGGCCGAGGATGTTGTGAGAGGCTTAAACGTAAGTTTAAGAAACTCAAACCTTACGAATGATTTAGTATTCGAAATCGTAAACAACCCTGCACATACACTAATCCTAAAATCAAAGACTAACAGACGTATTAAAGACCATAGAAAGTTCCAAATTCTAACCAATGGCCGATATAGCGCAGTCTTCCAAAGAGACACATTTCACGAGACATAGCATGACTTGTCCAGATTAATGTATCAATTGAAGATGGATAAATTGGCTGAAAAGTCCCCAGACATGTGCTATATTTACAGTAATATAGTGGAGCACCAGTTTGTTGGGGATACCCAGTCACGCCTGCTACGCATTGCTCACATCCCCAACCATAGAGGAAGGAGTTTGAGTATTACATATGACAGACCCCATTATGTGAATGTCGCAACTAATTTAATAACCAATATCTCAATATATATAAGAACGATTGAGGGTGAAAACTTCCCATTCGGTAACGGGAGCTTAACAGTGAAGCTACACTTTCGACGCACTGAGTTATAATGGATAGAAAGCCTTTCACCGTCTATCGAGGGGTGAGATACCAGCGCGGTAGTGGACTTGGGTCAATTTTTTCATCCATACTACGTACGGCTGTTCCTTTGCTGAAGAGGGGGGCCAGATACCTCGGAAGGAAAGCGCTACAATCAGGTATTAACACTGCAGAAGACATATTGGCCGGGGCTAAACCTAAAGAAGCTCTAAAAAAACATTTAAAGCGTACACGGGACGAAATCATCAAAGATGCAGAGAGAAAAATGCGTGGTGGCGGGAAGAAGAAGAAGAGGGCTGCCCGGAAGAAGAAGGGGTCACGTGGTATTAAACGTAAAAGGCTATCAAAAAAGAAGTGCTGTAAGCGAATGAAACCTATGGTTGACCACTTTTTTGACTGATATAAGCTAAGGACATTGATCTCATGAATCATAGTTTGTTTACCACTTGTCGAGAGAGAAGTCACTATTTCGCCATGGCACGCTTCATCCACCCATGTAGTTCACAATGCTGTAAATCGGAGCTGTCCCTTTTTGAGCTGCCTCCAACCCAAGTTTCTATTGAGCACAGTGACTTTATTACAATTAACCCTTTGAACACAATTAGTTCCCCCGAGTGCACCTATAGAATTCGTGATACCCAGCTCAGGCCCTTACTTTTTTGATCCAAGCTGTGTGCACATGTACGCTAAGCTAGTATAGCCCATTCTGATGGAACGGTCTGCGATGACAAATATGCTGTATACCCTGAAACAAACTTTCTGCACTCCATATTCAACCAGTGTGACGTATATTTAAATCAGACCAACATATCGGCAGGCACGGGGTACTATCATCTACGAGCCTATCTGGAAAATGTCCTCAACTTTTCCAAAGAAGCGAAGGCTACCTTTTTAAGTGCCGAGGGATATTATCAAACTAAAGATGAAAATAGTATAAAGGACAAATTTAAAAATTCTTAAAAGAAAATATATGAGTGTTTTGGACGCTTGCACACAGATTTCACTTTCCAGGAGAAGTTGCTTGTCAACGGGGTGGATATGAAAATAAAGCTCACCCGCACGAGTCCTGAGATCTGCTTAAATCTGGATGCTGATCAAGAAGAGGGTGCAAAGCCCGTTGTGGTTCACATTATGGACACATACCTCCTCGTACGGCGAGTGAAATTAAGTTCACCAAAACAACTAGAAATTGAGAAAAATTTACTAAACGCTACAGTGAAATATCCTATTAACAGAGTGCAAATCAAACTATATACGGTTCCTGCAGGGTTGGCATCGAAGCAGATAGAAAACATTGCCCTGGGAAATCTTCCTAAAAGGATATTAATCGGTATGCAGGATCATGCTTCGGTGAATGGAAAATATAAAAGAGTGCCTTTAAATTCGAGAATTTCGGACTTAAAAATATAACTCTATACGTTAATGGCACTGCTTTGGGTGGAACAATGGGTACGGACTATTCATCAGACGCTGTGTTACCTCTTTGTGCCAGAGCCTATAGTAATCTGACCCATATTGCAGGTGATTGTGATGAGGTTGGTAATGGGGTAACGCAGGAAGAATTCATTGATCAATTTAACCTTTATCCGTTTGACATTACACCTGACTTATCTGCTAGCGTAAATACCCATGTAACCCCACAGCAGAGCGGAAACATCTCAGTGCGGCTGGAATTCGCCAAGCCTATAGACGCTCCTATTAGTGTACTAGTATATCTCGAATCGCAAGCCCTAATAGAAGTAGATAGATTTAGGAGCGTCATCACTGACTTTCAAAATGGATGCTAATACACTTCAGAAAGTAATGGAACGAGTCACACGTTCCAAATTTATCGGCGTGTTTGCGAAACATTGAGTTTGCCAAGTACGCGAGAATGCGGTAGTTGAACACAGATGTCATCGGTAATAAAGGGATTCACTGGATCGCTGTCTATTTTAAAAATAGACAGCGCCTGTACTATTTTGATTCACTCGGTACTCAACCCTGGAGTGACCCTATTATTGTAAAATTTCTCGCTCAGTTACATATTCCCGAAGTTGTATGGAACCCATTTCGTATACAAGGATATTTTAGTAATGTTTGCGGAATGTACTGCGTCTCATTTCTCACGCATATGTCATGTGATAAAGAATTTATAAATTTTTTAAATTTATTTGACCCGTGTCACACTCGCCGAAACGATGAAATGGTATGCAGACAGATAAAAATCCGTTTTCCAATTGTACGTACTCGTTGTATAATATAATGTTTTTGTTCGTATATTTGTAACGGTATATTCTGTAGTTGGTTATTGTACTGATTTCTTTCATTTAATAAATTTATGAAAATATATTGTCTTCTTACCCCAAAAAGATCGAAAAACACTTACATTATTTCGGTGTGACATTGCTGACTGATCAGTATATCCTCCGTATTCATGACACGAGATTCTTCAAAAGATTGTATAACACGTGTCAAATCCTCGTCGGACCTTAAAGGAATAATGTTCATTCTTTTAAAACATATACAGAGTATTCAGACAGATCCCCATTATGTGAAGATATCTTTGGTTCATTTAAGAGGAATAACATTGATTACCATAAAAAATAACATTGATTACCATAAAAAATTTCGATTTTAGCATAATGGGGATAAGAGATAAAACCAAATAACATTGATTGCCATAAAAAAAATTTCGATTTTTGGCGAGTATCTAAATGAAGTATTTGACGAGATACTGCAACCCTCCATATATATAAAATCGAATTATAGACACTTACATTTCTATGGTAGTCCCTTGCGTCGGATTGTAAGGAGCGTCACTGCAAATATCTTCAACGGTTTGCGTTGGAAATAATTCATCACGGTCAATCGCGTTAAAAAGATTAATTGCCGTTAATGCTGCAGTGTCACTTTCTTCATACAAATCCGGGGAGACGTACAGGTCCATGGTGGATGATGTGTGACATTGCTGACTGATCAGTATATCCTCCGTATTCATGACAAGAGATTCTTGAAAAGATTGTATAACACGTGTCAAATCCTCATCGGACCTTAAAGGAATAATGTTCATTCTTTTAAAACATATACAGAGTATTCAGACAGATCCCCATTATGTGAAGATATGTTTGGTTCATTTAAGAGGAATAACATTGATTACCCTAAAAAATTTCGATTTTAGCATAATGGGGATAAGAGGTAAAACCAAATAACATTGATTGCCATAAAAAATTTCGATTTTTGGTGAGTATCTAAATGAAGTATTTGACGAGATACTACAACCCTCCATATATATAACATCGAATTATAGACACTTACATTTCTATGGTATTCCCTTGCGCCGGATTGTAAGGAGCGTCACTGCAAATATCTTCAACGGTTTGCGTTGGAAATAATTCATCACGGTCAATTGCATTAAAAGGATTAATTGCAGTTAATGCTGCAGTATCACTTTCTTCATACAAATCCGGGGAGACGTACAGGTCCATGGTGGAGTGAATGATTATTCACTGACGCGAAAATAGCTACTGTTACTCCCAACTGAAAAATATCCCCTTTTATATGCACAATCTCCAAGCTCCGCCCAAAAAGACCAGATGTTCGTAGTGATTGGCTGCCGGTGTAGCTGGGTGGAGCTATGACGTGTACCAATCCGCTATAACGGGGCCAGACGACTAATGACATCTTTATATTTTCTCAAACAAGTATATCCTAATTATATTTTTAAAAAAGCATTCGGTTTCCACATTAAACTGTGGGTCTGAGGTGGAGTGAAAACTTTACCCGTTGTTACAATTCGAGCTAGTTGTTATTATTACTAAAGAGAAAATCATGCATGCTTTTCGGTCATACTACTGCCTCGGATCAAATGATCCTGTTATTTTAAATCCGGTTCAATAATCCTGTTATGTTGAAATGTGGAAGAGTAAGCAACGACTCCCTGACGAGATGTATTTCGGGCCACAGAACAGCTGTTCACTGAAGACTGCATGTTCCACATTTTATAATAAATAAATTATAAATATAGCCTAATTATATTTTTAAAAGAGCGTTCGGTTTCCTCGTTAAACTGTGGGTCTAAGGTGGAGTGAAAACCTGAACCGTTGTCACTCTTCGAGCTAGTTGTTATTATTATTATTAAAGAGAAAATCATGCATGCTTTTCGGTCATACTACTGACTCGGTTCAAACGATGCATTAACATGTTTTTCGGTCATACTACTGACTCGGGTCAAATGATGCATTAACATGCTTTTCGGTCATACTACTGCCTCGGATCAAATGATCCTGTTATTTTAAATCCGGTTCAATAATCCTGTTATGTTGAAATGTGGAAGAGTAAGCAACGACTCCCTGACGAGATGTATTTCGATCCACAGAACAGCTGTTCACTGAAGGCTGCACGTTCCACATTTTATAATAAAGAAATTATAAATATATCCTAATTATATTTTTAAAAGAGCATTCGGTTTCCGCTCGGTCATACTACTGCCTCGGAACAAATGATCCTGTTATTTTAAATCCGGTTCAATAATCCTGTTATGTTGAAATGTGGAAGAGTAAGCAACGACTCCCTGACGAGATGTATTTCGATCCACAGAACAGCTGTTCACTGAAGGCTGCATGTTCCACATTTTATAATAAAGAAATTGTAAATATATCCTAATTATATTTTTAAAAGAGCATTCGGTTTCCACATTAAACTGTGGGTCTAAGTTACGCGTAAATATAAAATATTTTCATTGTAGAAATAATAATAATGATGATAATAAAAAACGGAGTGAGCAGTGTTTTTTGCTCGAATAGTTTGAAGAAGGATTAAGCCTCGTCCAAAAAGGTCTCTTGGGACGAATTGACCTAGTTTCTGCCTTTCCTCGTGTGCGTGTGTGTGTGTGTGTGTGTGTGTGTGTGTGTGTGTGCACGAGTTGTTTATTCGTTTATTATATATATATATATATATATATATATATATATATCCGGGTTTGGGGAATGACAATCGTGTGTTTTGATTTTTTCCGTAAATTTTCTTTTCATTTGGAGTGAAGGGAGACTTATCAAGAGCGGACTGGAAGGAAGGTCTCTCAACCAGCAGGTGTTCTTCGAAAATATAAAGATGTCATTAGTCGTCCGACCCCGTTATAGCGGATTGTGTTTTGGCTAATTTCAACTTTAAATTCGTAAATTTTCATTTCGTTTCGTTATTCGTGACTTAAATATTTATAACAAAAATTAAGTGTGTAAAAATTATTTATTTAATAAACAGAATTTAATTGGATTCATCTACCGTCATATATTGTGGTACACTATTTAAATGGATGATTAATATATGGTTTTTGCTATCTGGAATACATGGCGCTATCTGGCAACTCAGCCAGAATAGAGGTTTATAAAAGACCGAGAGACGACTGACGGAGTCATTACAAGCTCGGCTCCCAGCCGAGCAAGGACGTCTGGTCCTTCTCTTTCTGGCCCTTTGGGAAAACCCCTTAGAGGCCTCTTAGGTTAGGTAAACGAAAATAGCTTGGGGGAGAACTCCGCCTCCAAGTTGCATGCCTTGCAATCAAAGGCAACTACTCTCTCTCTCTCTCCTTCAGGTGTACTCCTCCCCCCCTTGGCTCAGCCAACTGACTGATTCAGCCAACTGGCTGATTAGGAGCGTATAAAACAACGCCTACTCGGCTGAAGTCTTAATATGCACTTGGCTCCTGCCAGGTGAACACCTCTCCTCCTTCCTCTCCTCCTTTCTCTCCTTTCTGGCCCTTTGGGGGGAATAGCTTGGGGGAGAACTCCGCCTCCAAGTTGCATGCCCCTTGCAACCCCGGTTGGCAACAAAGGGCCCTTTGGGGGGTATTTTTTTATTTTTTTCCCTTTTTTTCCCTTTTTCCTTTCTTTTGCAACACCCCCACCTCCTTTGCAAGAACCCCCACCCCACCTTTGCAACATTACGTAATCACTTGCAACATTCTTGCGCTCTCCCCTTTTGCGGCTATGCTACTGGGCATGTTAAAAGATGATATTATTGCTTCGGAGGGATGTATGCTCCCAACAAATGGAGATGTTATTAAGCATGTTTATATTTTGAGAAGAGCCCAAATGAATACTGCTAACGTATCAAAGGAAGAAAACATTTTGACAGTTTTGAAGAAAGTAAAGACTGTATGGGACATGGCTACAATTCCTGCAAAAGACGTTGTAAAGCATAGCACTCCAAGAAAGATGTTGCTTGATCTCATAAAACAGCATGAATCTCTCTTGAAGAATAAAGGAAGAAAGAACTTTCAGTCACAGAAAGAGGCCCTTTTGGATTGCATGGATTAGCTTTATGACATAGCAAGCCAAGATGCAGTAGAAATAATTCAGAAGGACAGAATGAGGTCAACGACAGATAAAGTGGCTGATATAAAGTGTTTGGAAGATCAAAGAGGTCCTCGAAAATATTGTCTAGGCTCAAAAGATAAAATCTATACTGCTAAGTTTGTGAAGAAAACAGAGAGAATGCAATCCCGAAAAGTAAGGGCAGAGAAAGAATTGGAGAGACATTATTTGAAAGAAAAAGAAACATCTATGGTCAACACATCAGAAAGTTCCAGTACTGAATCAACCAACGTTGATGAATTTATCGCAAAGGCTGGACCTTCGGGAATAGTTAACATATTCAAATCAGAAGTGGTGTCTAACACAGCTGATCGCTTGAAACTAACGCATGGACAGCGAATCGTTTTTGCTTCTGTGGTGGCAGCTGAATGCGGAAAAAATATAGATCAGATGGCAGTACCACAAAGCACATCCCTCAGAGCTGCAGGAAAGTCAAGAAAAATAACATTTGAGGCCATCAAAGCTGCTTTTGTTCAACCTGTATATTGTTTAATCCATTAGGACAGAAAACTCTTTCCAAATGTCTCAGATGGAAAGCATGATAGACTAGCGATTCTGATATCAGGTGATAACTCGGAAAAGTTATTATCTGCGCCAAAAACAGCTGACTCTACTGGCTCAACTCAAGCATCTGCGGTTTTTAACTCCATTAAAGACTGGAAATTGGAGAAAAACATCTATGGGATGGTATTTGATACAACCGCCTCAAGTTTTGGGTGGATAAGAGGCTCCTGCAAGATGTTAGAAGATCTTCTGGACAAAAAGTTACTCTGGCTAGCCTGCCGTCACCATATGGCTGAAAGATTTTTGTTCGCAGTCTTTACCAAAATATTTGGGAAGTCCATTTCTCCGGAAAATGAAAAGGATCACTTTAACATATTGCTTCCTAAAGCATTCGGGAAGCAATATGTTAAAGTGATCCCTCCTGGGAAGCAATATGTTAAAGTGATTAACACTGGGAAGCAATATGTTAAAAAGAGAAAGGTTGGTTGGTTAGAAAGAGGTTGGTAATCTAGGCTAACCAACGAAAATATCACGACCTAACCTAACCAATCGTCAAGGGCGTACAGTTGACCTAACGATTGGTTAGGTTAGGTCGTGATATTTTCGTTAGTTAGCCTTATAAGGCTAACTAAAGAAGGCTGGGGGCCCTGATCTTCAGGTGATCCAAATATTTTACATTCACAAAAAATGGCCAAGCATAATAAGTTAAGTTGTCCATAAATTTACATTTTCTCGACTTGCTAATCTCTAAATATTATAAACTATTTTAATGTAACTGTAATTGGTTGTGTAATGTCTATTTTTGGGAAGCAATGTGTTAAAGTGATTAACACTGGGAAGCAATATGTTAAAGTGATATACACTGGGAAGTAATATGTTAAAGAGAGGTTCCTGGGAAGCAATATATTAAAATGATCCAATGAAAACTTTAAGAACTTCAAAGAAAATATGTGGGATAAGATTAATACTAATCTCCCATATAAGAAACTCGTAATCAAAGAACGATATCTTCGTGAATTGAAAGATACAGTATTTCAATAAATTTTATGAAAGGTATCCTCAAAGATGATAAAGCTTTTCCTAGAGATGATTACAGAGACGTTGCAGAAACCACTCTGATGCTCCTTGGTGAAGTTCCGCAGCGGGTTGTTCATTGGATCGGACCTGGAGCATTCCATCATGCCCGCTGGATGTCAGCTATCATATACACCAATAAAATGTACGCATTTTCGGATCAAGTCGGGTTCGAAGACTCATTGAATGAAAAGTTTCGTAGAATATACTTATTTACGACCCTTGTTTAGAGCAAATACTGGCTCTCTTGCCCAAGTGCGGCAAATGCACCTGTTAACGACCTTACATTTTATAATGAGCTAGTCAGGTACAAGCAGATCGACGTTCATACTGCTGAAGCAGCTTTGAAAGTATTAAATGGACATTATTGGTACTTGACGGAGGAACTGACTGTCCTTGCTCTATTCGGCTCTTTATCACATGTTGAAAAAAACAAGATGGCCAGAGAACTTCTACGTTACGACCCAACAGAAAAATTTAACAAAGGGCAGCCAGTCTTTCCCCACCTGAAACAAGGCACAAGAATTCAGCATCTTATTGGGCCAAAATCTTGATATATTTTCAAGGAGCTGAATTCATCTGGAGAATGGCTAAAAGAAGTCTCCATATCATGGGAGAGTGACGGCGACTATTAAAGAATGAAGAAAATCTTAACTTCAGCCGAAAGAGACGTCAAACTTGTAGAAGACTATTTTGGAAACTGCAAAGAAGGAGATTAATTTCAGGAACTGCTACAAGTTGTTGAAAGAAACAGAAATGTGCTACCAGAATTCCAGAAAGAAACTTTGAGTAAACTGATCTGTAGTAAGATATAAAATTAAGGATAAAATTAATGTAGTGTAGTGTTTCTTTTATTTTCACTTTTCACATGTAAATTGTTTCATAAATTTGGTGGTGCAGCTGAAACCTACTATGTCTATGCATGTTACTCTTGTTCTCGGGCCAGTTGTTATCCAAACTACCGAACTAGATCGAATTTTTCTATGCTGCATCAGCAAGGTTGTTCCCACTTTGAATTGATTGGTTGATGGAATGAATGCTATTGCTTCCACTTAACTTATCGGTTCAAAGCCCATCGCCGCAGAGCTGATCTGGGATGGATAGCTGCTTTGAATGGAACTGCCCAAACATTCACTAAACCACATTATTAATTATGTATTGTTTAGATGGGTATTGAGCTTCTCTACAATTTGATACCAAATTTATAAAGATCGGATTAGAAATGTGGGAGTTACAAGCATTTTCATAATGAAAAGTAGGGGATTTGCAGTACAAAAGAAGGGTACACAAAAGAAAGGTCCGTCTTTGAAGGGGGGGGGGGACCCGAAATAATTGCCAATCTATTTTTTTTGCTATATTTATGATCAATGCAGTATTTCTCACACTATAAGAACTATGCTCCATGAGTTTTTAAAAAAAGTTGAAATGTGAAGCACCCTAACACACACACACACACACAATCACACACACACACACACACACACACACACAAAAAAAAAATTGCAGGTAAATTAGTTAAGAAAATCCCCTATCACAATTTTTCTTTCCTTTTTGAACTCAATCTGAATAATAGTTGACCATTTAAAAAGAAAAAGTTATTTTTGTTTTTAAATTCGGGACTGTATATACTTTATATATTAAATTTAAAAGTTAATTAAAAATATATAATTACTGAGTGTGAAAAAGGAACGGAATGAGCAAATTATATATATATATATATATATATATATATATATATACATACTCTGTGTGTGTGTGTGTGTGTGTGTTTTATAAATTTGGACTGCTGAGGAAAGTATAATTTGGAATTATATTTAAAAAATTTGCAGTTACTGTGAGTGGTACTACCGCAAAATGGGAGAGTGCAATGCAACTGCATGCAACGTCGCAACAGTGTACCTTGCAACATTGCATTCAACATGATGAGAGTATTTTTGAACCCCTCTCCACCCTCTTCACGCCCCCTTCACTTCCCCGCCCAAATTATATATATCTGTGAACTCCAAGGGGTAACCTAACCTAGCTGCTGAGGCCCATAAATATATATATATATATATCTGTAAACTCCAAGGGTAACCTTAGCTAGTTGCTTACGCCCACAAAAAATATATATATATATATATATATTTATATGGGTGTGTATAGAAAAGCTTCTTTTATATAAATGTATGTGAACTCCAAGGTGTAAGCTAACCTTGCTGCTCAGTCCTACAAATATATATATATAACCTTTGGTTAGCTTCCCCCCGAATTGTTCATTCTGACGAAGGTCAAGCTTTTCACTCCACCTTAGACCTACAGTTTAACGTGGATTCCGAACCACGCACCATCAGCAGCCCAGCGTTTTAACCACTAGGCCACCTAGGGTACCCATTTACCTACCAACCACTTTCTTTATTGTGTGGAAGGATGAACAGCTGGGTTTTGCTGCGCGCCGGCTGCCGTCGGGTCTCGAACCCGGGGCCGATGGATTCGTAGTCAGCGACGCTAACCACTACACCACCGAGGCGCATATATATATATAATGTAGGTGTGACAGAAAAGCTTATTTTATACATATGTATGTATGTGAACTCCAAGGGATAAATTAGAAGCCAGCCATTCACCTCACAGCCAACCGTATAGGCATACACCGTTATTTACGCACATATAAACTAGCATCGCTATGCCTCAAGCGCGCGCGCACACACACACACACACACACACACACACACACACACTGTATCATTTAAATATATTTGTCTTTCATTTCCATTCATGTTTGTTTAAATGGTGTAAATAAAACACAGCTACAGCGTTCTGACTATTTAATATACATTGAAATACAAAATATGTATACAGGGTGTCCCAAAAAAACTATATACTCTTTATAGCATCATATATTTTCTAATTTAAAAAAAACCAAACTATATATTGTTATAGCAATTACCAATGAAAGGTAAATTAGTAATCTAAGTGATCAAAATGTTATAGCGAGTTGTTTGCATATAAAATTTAATTAACTACGCCAAGTGCTCAAAATGTTCTCCGGCGACATGAATGCACTTTTGAATGCGTCGACTAACTGATTCGCAGACATGGACTAATATGGATGCTGTGATGGTCCCGCACTTTTCCCTAATTGCATCCTTAAGGTGTTCGAGTGTTGCAGGTCTTGTACCATAAACTGCATCCTTCAGGTAGCCCCACAAGTAAAAATCAAGTGGAGTCAAGTCCGGTGAACGTGGAGGATACTCAACGCTTCCTCTTCGTCCTATCCAACGGTTAGGCAACGTTTCATCGAGGTACCTTCTGACATCACAATGATAATGAGGGGGGGCTCCATCTTGTTGAAAGTAAAAGTCGTCGTTTCCAAACAACTTCCGAACTGCAGGTATAATTTCTGTCCGCAGCATGTCGAAATATGAGGCACCGGTAACTGTCCCATTAAAGAAAAATGGTCCAACCAAACCCCTGGATGATAAACCACACCATGCTGTTAATCCTGGTAAATTAACATGTTTATCCACATAAACGTGTGGATTATCAAGTGACCAGTACCTGCAGTTGTGTCGATTTACTGTGCCATTCAGCTTGAAGGTAGCTTCATCAGACCACACGATTTTGTTGTATTGAAAGTGCATTCATGCCGCCGGAGAACATTTTGAGCACTTGGCGAAGTTAATTAAATTTTATATGCAAACAACTCGCTATAACATTTTGATCACTTAGATTACTAATTTACCTTTCATTGGCAATTGCTATAACAATATATTGTTTTTTTTTTTTAAATTATAAAATATATGATGCTATAAAGAGTATATAGTTTTTTTTGGGACACCCTATATACTGTACATTAGGTGAAAAAACAGCGATAATACGAATTATATATATTTACATCAAAAATATCACAGCAGTATAGGTGAATTGCAATAAAAACAGGAATAAATGGTGCTATTTAACATCTGTATATACACGCATCAAAAATAATACAGATAACACAGAAGAATTCTATATGCAACAAAATACACAGCACATGATTAATTAATTAATATATATATATATATATATACACTGGTCCGCAAAAGTATTTACGAATTGAGAAATATTATCCAGATATTAATGGTAGCTTTATTTTTTGCGATTTAGTAAACTTTATTTTATGTTAATATATTTTTTATGGTAATTTATGTTATGCAGAACACAAATAAATTAGAAAAGACTAATTATTAGATTAAATACAATATTTTGGCACTTTAAAAGTCATTGTAATTAATTCCCATAGAGTTTCTTCAATATTTTGATAATTTGGCATCGCTAAATTAAAAGTCCTCTATTTTAAAATTAGCGGCACAGACAATACGCAGTTTAGTGTGCTGTCAGCCTCGACAGGGGAAGATTCATTTTAACGCTGTTTAACGAAATTTTTACTTATATATTTCCAATTTGAGAGGATAGTTAAGACACGTGAGTTATCTAGCCAAGACTTAGGAGAATTGACTGCTCTTGTTAAAATGGGTAATTATTCCAATACAAGTATTGCAAAAATGCTGAAGATAAGTGAAGGTACAGTCAGATACCATAAGAAACGTATTTTAAAGCAAGGAAGTACCTGTAAGTTAGTCTGAACTGGAAGAAATAGGGTTTTGTCAGAGCGTGGTGTAAGGCATCTAAAATTTCTGGCTTTGGAGAATAGATTTATGACAGCAAATGACTTGAGTAAAGAATTAGTGAAAGCGGGAGAAACAAAAGTTAGTGCTGATACAGGAAGAAGAAGGTTAACAGATAATAAAACATTTGCTAGAGTGAATAAGAAAAAACTTTTATTATCAAAGAAGAATGTGAAAGCACGATTAGAATTTGCTATTCAACACAAAAATTGGGATGCTAAGAACTGGTCGAAAATTGTGTGGAGTGATGAAAGCAGATTCGAAGCAGATTTTTGGGAGTGATAAAAGGAGGAAAATTGTTAATAGACGAAATGGTGAAGAATTTAAGAATGAATGTCTTATTCCGACAGTGAAAAAAGGAGGTGTGGGAATCAATGTGTGGGGCTGCTTCTCATCAAAGGGAGTTGGAAAATTACACCGGGTCACTGGGAATGAAAATGGACACATGGATCAATATGTATTCAAACATCTATTCACTAATATTGCAATCCCAGCTGCAAAGGAACTTCATGGAGATTATGCAAACTTCATATTTCAACAGGATAACGATCCTAAGCATAGTGCTAGATCACTAAAACAGCTCTACAGTAAGCTTGAAGAAGAATGGTTTAAAATGCTAGGATGGCTATCTCAGAGTGCAGATTTAAATCCTATTAAACATCTTTGGGATGAGCTCGCAAGAAAAGTAAGAACAAGAGTCGATAAGGCAAAAAATAAAGAAGATTTATGGAGAGTTCTTCAAGAAGAGTGGTATAAAATCAGTTCTGAATTATGCACGAAGTTGGTTGACTCAATGCCTTGGCGTCTTCAACTAGTCCGAAAGAACGAGGGTGGCCATACAGGATACTAATTTTCATAAGTTTTTATAAATAAATTTTTACAAATAATTATGGTATTTTTCTTTTATTAGCCTGTTTTATTGTCAAATATATCAAATATTATTATATTACAATTAAATAACTTATTATGTATAAAACTATACATTCTTATTCCAAATATATTACAACTTACGATTCATAAATACTTTTGCGGCCCAGTGTAATATACGCATCAATAATGGAAATACATGGATTTAGGACGGTTTCTACAATGCTTAAATAAAAAAAAAAATATATATATACATGTACAGGGTGGGCGGAAAGTAGCTCCCTATTTTGGATTGGTAAAAAAATACGTATATTATCCATTTATTTCAGAAGAAATAATATGAAAAGGTAGGCATACATGGTAGGTTTTCTCTAAAATTCAATGTGGGCTCCAACTCTTTCCACCAGCTTCTGGAGCCGCCCAGGAATGGCGTCCACTGACTTTAGCAGGAACTCCGGCGGGATGGAGGACATGACTTCCCGAATTCGGTCCTCCAGTTCTTCCAATGTCCTCGGTTTGGTGCGGTAGACTTCTTCCTTTACCCACCCCCAAAGAAAGAAGTCGCACGGTGTCAAGTCGGGGCTCCTGGCTGGCCATTGATGTGGACCACGACGACCCATCCAACGCCCAGGGAAGTGGGCATCCAGCCACTCACGGACAACAAGAGCGAAGTGCGGAGGGGCGCCATCTTGCATAAATATCAGATCGTCGATGTTCTCCCATGTGCTGACAACCGGCCAGACCTCGTTTCGCAACATAGCAAGGTACCGCTCAGCATTCATGGTGTTGCGCAGAAGGGCTGGATGCAGAAGGGCTGGATGCCCACTTCCCTGGGCGTTGGATGGGTCGTCGTGGTCCACATCAATCGCCAGCCAGGAGCCCCGACTTGACACCGTGCGACTTCTTTCTTTGGGGATGGGTAAAGGAAGAAGTCTACCGCACCAAACCGAGGACATTGGAAGAACAGGAGGACCGAATTCGGGAAGTCATGTCCTCCATCCCGCCGGAGTTTCTGCTAAAGTCAGTGGACGCCATTCCTGGGCGGCTCCAGAAGCTGGTGGAAAGAGTTGGAGCCCACATTGAATTTTAGAGAAAACCTACCATGTATGCCTACCTTTTCATATTATTTCTTCTGAAATAAATGGATAATATACGTATTTTTTTACCAATCCAAAATAGGGAGCTACTTTCCGCCCACCCTGTACATATATATGCATCAAAAATAATGCAGTTAGTACAGAAGATTTCTATGTACATCAAAATACATGTTTAATATATATACACACGTCAAAAATGGAAATACATGCTTTAAGTTCTACCATGCTTAAATAAAATAGTAAACTCGCAAGTGATCGAGTCCACACTTACACCCTCATTGCTCTGTACTACACAGTAAATGCGGTTTAACATTAATTCACCACTTAAAATATGCGGGTATCTATATTGAATATAAAGAGCTTTCAACTTGTTTAGTACTATTTTTATACCCATTTTACAATTGCGGGACAAACTTTCGCCCTCTTAAACGCGGATAGAATACAGTGAAAAGCACTTACAAAGACGACATCGTCTGCTACAACATCACCATTAAATTTAAGTTTATAAACACTCCTTTCCAAACGGTTGTTTATTCTTTGAACGTTGACCTTTTCAACTGTAAATTCTTCTTGACAACTCACATCGGCAATTGAAGTGTTTTTCTAAATTGTGCCGACAACTGTGTCTTATATAAAGAAATACTGTAATTCTTCAGGGTAAACAGTGAAGCTGAGTTCAGCCCTGTACCGTTCTAGCCCTTTGTACCAAAGTTCATGATATTTCGAGGAGTCTGCACCTTCTAATTACGTAGCCAGTTCCAAACCATTCTCGCCTTGTTCGGTTCTACACTTCGTAAAATCATCGAGCAAGACGGTGTACGCGTATTCAAGAACCGTAACAAAATAACGCATATCAGCAGCACGGGCGTCTAATATAGGTTTCAGTTTACGGAAGCCGACGACTTCAAACATTCTGTCGAGGATGAAACGGCTTCATGTGGGGATAAAGGCGTTATTGTCAGCAGCATTCTTCCACATCAACCTTATATCAACGCAGGGTTGTTTTGCATCACGATTTACGGATAGCGTACAAATAATGGCGTATGAGTGTGCGTCGCTAAGCTGTTCTCTTTTTGAGCCTACACCTGCAGGTATTTTATAACTGTCCTCGCCCCACTTCTCAACCAAGGCGAAGATTCTATCCATCTCTTCAACACTTAAATAAATAACAGTGCGTCTACGGAGTTTGAATGTCTACATTTCGTTTCAAGTACATAATTAACAGCACCGGTATTACGCCTGAATACAAGCAGACTTCAGCACGGACACGTTGTATACTGCGTTCAGGATGCTGCTCAACGGAAGCTCCATCTTTTAAGAGTTTTCTACTGATCTTGCGAGGTGAGAAGATCCAGACGGGTCAAGCTCTGAGGCGATTATGAGCATCCGACGCGTTGTTTTTGGACTTGGAGGGCAGAGATGGGGTCAAATGCTTTTGTATTTTTATTTGAATGTATTTTAAATACCTTTGGGAAGTATTTGTATTTGTATTTTGAGATTTCCATTCAAAAGTATTTGTATTTGTATTTAAAATATTTTGAAAAGTATTTAAAATTTCCAAATACTTTTGAAATACTTTAAAAATACTTTTGCAAATAGTTATACAAATTCCTAGAACATTTTGTCCTAGCTTAAATTGTTGAACATTTAAAAATAAAAATACTGATAGGTATTATAGCTTTGTAGGTTATCCACAAGACGCTCACCATTGGCAATATATTATACACTGTTGGCAGGGTCGAAAATGGGAACATTTTTATTTCTTAAAAAGTACACTATGTGAGAAGTTTCATTTTATTATTTTAACAAAATATTAAAATATCAAGCATGTGCTACCCATGCTACCCCAAGCACATACCCCCCTTTTTTTTTACCCTCATATTGGCATGTATTTAAATGGGAAAAAATGTTATTTCTTAAAAAGTACACTACGTGAGAAGGTTTTTTTTATCACTTTGACAAAATATTAAAAAATAAAGCATGTGCTGCCCTACTACCCCTATCACATGCCCCTCCTCACTTTTTTACCTTCATATTTGCATATGTTTAATGTTGTTATATGTTACATGATAAGTTGTTTGTTTAATGAGTGATATTTTTGTTTCAGATAAAAGAAATAATTTTTCAGATAAATAGAAATAATTTGCATTTGCTTTAATTATAATTTCAATTATCATAAATTATAAATTACATATAATTTGATTTTACTTCTGAATATAAACTATGACTACTAGAAGCAAGTCCTCAAATGCAGCCTTTGGGTATCTACGGAATTCTCTTCAGCCATGATTCCTTGAAAAGCAGATGTTGTGAGACACTACCTTTTTGTGCGCCATCGTGAAGAAGTTAAATCAAAAGGATCAGCAACTGCTAATGATTGTTACAGGGTTTTGTAAAAAGATATTGAAAACATTTGGATGAAATTTTCTTTTCCTACAATTAACACCAAAGGTATCTATTTTAAAGTCAGTCGACTAATAGAAGAAGCCTCAAAATTGAACACGGTGCCGTTACATCGAAGAAATGAAAGTTTTGTCTTAAAAGTAGCTCAGTATGATGAAATATTTGATATATCTTCTTGTGAATGCTATGATAAGGGAATTGATAGGAAATCTTGCAGGTGTAAGGATAAAATACCAATGGCAGAATGGGAGTCTTTTGTGGGTAAAAAACAAAGAAAAAATCAGTAAATCATGTCTGAGATACGTGTGTCTAATATAGGCTTCAGCTTACGGAATTCGACGATCTCAAACATTCTGTCGAGGATGAAACGGTTTCGTGTAGGAACAAGAACGCCATTATCAGCCGGATTCTTACACATCAATCGTATATCAACGCATGGTTGATTGTTATTTACACTCAATGTACAAACAACGGTATATGAGGAGGCTTCACTAATCACCTCTTTTATTATACCTACGTCAGCTGGTATTTTATAGCGGTCCTCAGTCCACCTCTCAACTACCGCGAAGATTTTATGCATCTCCTCAAGATTTAAATAAATAACGTTGGCTTACTCGCAGGTCTACTGTTCGTTTCAAGCACACAGTTAATGGTGCCGGTTTCCCGCCTGAACATACGCAACGACTTCGTCACGGAGGCGTCGTACGAGGCGTTGAGAATGATTCTCAAAGGGAGTTCCATCGTATTCATCGAGATGACTATGGCACATCCACTCGGTGCTACCTCTGAGGAGACTATGAGACGCGTGAGGCACGCAGGCAGGCAGGAACGGTTCGATGGGCGGTTGACTCACCCTGATGATACGTGAATTGGTTTGTTCGAACCCGTATGATCCGTGAGGTGCGAGACGCACCATAATCTAATGAAACCTGTGCAGAGCTGGCCCAACATGAATTGTTGTACCCCATTATATTGGGTAGGCGTTTTGAGAAATTTTCCGGTACAAGAACTAATTTCGGTTTTAACGTTTTATCACTACCACTTCCCCGAATACGCACCAGACAGTTTCTCTCAGGGTAAATTTCATGAACTAGGCACATTTTATAATGTTTTATCTCTCCTAAAAATCTTCACACTGCGGGGCGCTGTTAGAGAGAAACATATGTTCATATTTAGGCTTTTTATTTAACAGGCGATACTCATCTCTAAAATCTGTTAAAAACTCACATAACCCTTTAGCCACAACCTCACTACAAACCTCATCATGATATATATTAATGTAGTGGTAAAAATACTTAAGATTGTCCATGATAACGAGATTCACATTTTCAGTCGTAGGGAATGAGTAATCGACATGGTGTAGCATGATATAATACCGTTTATCACACCACTCATCCACAAGGCTCACTACCCATAACTGCTGTTTAGCTTCTGAGCGTGCCGCATCTTCTACCACGCGGTGCACGTGTGTCTTTATAAAGCTTAGTTCTACAACATACTTCAGTACATCGTCTGTACAGCGAAATCCTACAACCCCCTCGCCAGAATATCCGAAGAGTATTTGAATAGCCTGACCCTTCGCACGATTCAATGCTTCCTTAAAAGAGTCAAAGGAGGCTGGGATAGGGAGTTTTTCAGTATCCACTACATCTACGCCCTTTACTGAATACCACTTCATAAATGTTGAACACGCGAATTAAAGGTGGCCATTTTCATCTACGCGGGAAATAATACACGTCTGAGCTCAAGGGAATACAGAGGTCATAACTTGGGGCATAACTTTACTGTACACACGCACACACGCAAAGTGAAACACAAGTCGATGCATGATTTATTTAATAAACGAAATAATCAGCATGTATATATTTAGAAATACGTGCAATAAATAAGTTAACAATAGGCACATCAAAGATTGTTCTCAATACATATATATTTACAAATATGTGTGATGAATAAGTTAGCAATAGACCCATCAAAGTTTATGGGAACCAAAGGGTACGGTATCATAGGTACCAGGTAACTGGTAACGTTTCCTATAGGTGTTACGGCACACCTTTGTACCTCTAAGTTCCTTCACGTCCCCCAGCTTCTGCGCCCGAAAATTGTGGGTGCCTAAAACTAGTTGGGGAGGCCGTTCGCCCTCATCATCGTCCAAACACACTAGATCCTTCAGCGAATCAAAGTTAACGACCTGTCGATTCGCTTGGTTAAGCGTGATACCCTTTGCCTTCACGATATATTTCGTTTCATTCCCTATCCTTACCCGTACCCCATAAGTTTTAGGTCCTGTTGAGACAAAAGAGTCGGCGTATGCGTTGTCCCCATACTCATCCTTGATCTCATCAGTGAGCTCGCCGAGGAATTCACCAATTGCAGGCATGTATTCACCCTCCCTCGCTGTGAATATCACGCTATCTGTATCGGCATACAAGACTCTCTGCCCAAGAGAATGCAATAGACCCCAAAGTTTGATGCGGGCGTAGGCTGTTGTGAAGCTTGCTACAGGAATGTTTGTAACCCTTGAGGTATCTGTGGCCAATTCAGTGTTGTTGTACTTTATTATGTAAGTATTACCTACATTCACGATTTCCATGACTTCTTTATCGGGTGCGTTGGCATAATCCCAGACTTCGCTATAACTTTGTGCCAAATGAACGTTACCCTTGCCAGTATTTTGTGCAAATTTTCCCCATAGATTGTTTAGACACAACTTTGCACTAAAGCGCTTGCCAGGATTCTTTACAATTTGGGCGAGATCAAATTGTATACCTTCGTGGTCGCGGTAACGTTGAATATAGGCAGACTTTTCATCTTCGGTGTCAACTCCTCGCGGATATCCTGATGCCTCAACCTTATCCTTCAAAAATGCGTTTATATACGGTGTGAAAAGGTTGGGTAGCTTCTGAAACTTCCAAACCTCATGTATCTTCAGTATTCTATACCCATGGCGTACGGCTAGGGCCAGCTCAGGACTTGTATATACGCCTCTGATCTTACGCTGGTGGGGTGTATGGTTACAATTACCGTTATTCTCTTCCGCACACTTCACGCACAGGGGAAACATGAGCTTGTGGTCAATGACGACGAGTAAGATCGGCATCCATAATTCGCGAGGGGCGAGCACGTCTACGAAAGAGAGCCCAAAGTAGCGATCCTTCAAATTTCTTGAAAATTCATTGATGGAGGGCAGGCTAGGACCCACCAATTTCTCAGGAGCACCCACGGGGTACGGGTTGTTCTTCATCACATATGGGTATAAAGAACAGAAGTCGTAGTAGTGAAGTTTCACACCCTCCGTAGGTGGAAAGTATAGCTTGAAGGGGTTTGTACGCCCACCGAACAAGCTATCACCGCATTTGAGAGGATCCAGTACCATTGAACGCTTGATCGTGTTTATTTCCTCACGGTACACCTCGTCTGTCTCCATCCGTGCATCATATTCATGCTCCCACAAGACTTTGTGAGTGAAGTGGGACCCTATAAGTTGATCGCGGGTGCGGGTCCATGCAAGACAGTCAGCAGGAGATCTACCGTGGATATCTTCGGTGATTTCACACTCAGGACGGGGGCATCCATGCCACCAGCATCCGTTAAAGGAGTATACAGTCTTCACACCAGTGACACGGTTTTCACTTACTCCATCAACCCAAAAACACGACCATTAATCTTAAAGGGTACTTCACCCGTGTTGCGGGCGTGCTTTATGTATACACCTGTCTGTTGCTGTAGGTGTATGAGCCAGTAAATAGCCTTGTGTACGTAACTGCGGGGGGTTGTTTCTGTGAATAATGGCTAAGGTGGCTTTAGGCATGAAGTTGTTCTTGAACAACGTAAAGCAGAGTGACGCGATGGTGGTTGCTACTTGCAGCGGATTGCATTTGAAACGGCCTATGTACATTCTTCTAAAGGCCTGGAAACATACTCTAAGCACACGTAAATCATTCACGCAATAACTCTCACATTCATCAGCTATATTATAAGGATTACGTTCACTAAAACTGCTGTAGTATCGATCAAAGTCTTCACGTTCATCTGCACTCATACAACCATAGTTAAAATAATGTTTGGGTGGAGGTAGCCCCACGTAATTTAAAGTCTCGCTAGTGAGGAAAGTGTAAGGGAAGTAGCCTTTTGATACTTCAGCTGCTACCCCCATCACCTTGGGTAGCTTTGCTAATTTACAAGGCGTGAATAATAAAGTATCTTTAAATTGCACATTACCTCTTATTTGTATCTGTATAAGTTTGTTTCCTCTTTTCAAGGGATCACCTGTAAATATCTCAGAGGACTCGTGCTCGAGCAGCTCCTTGTAAAGGAACTGTGTCAAATTTTGCCCCGTTATGGGCAAGAATATACACAGTAATTTTTTTGAACTTCTCAGCTAACTTGACAATATAGGATACAAATAGTTTCACAGGGCTATCGTGGACATTCGTTTTAAAAACGTTTGTCCGTTTACCACATTAGTGACACTCATCACACTCGATCTCCATACACTCGTCGCAGATAGTCTGGCTCACAAGTAAGTGTGGAACTACCTCTTTGGTTTCGGCATTCGTATATGTTTCTATATCGTAGTATACAGTTATACAAGGGCTGCGTTTAGGCTTTGCGTCTTTCATATAACATACATGCTTTACGCCATCCGCCTCATATTATTCATGGCATGTAAAACAGTGAATTTCGTCATACTTGTGCTTGAAATTTCCGCTACCATTCAAGGTGTAAAACATGCCACATTCTCAGATTCTCATTTTCGTGCACGTGCCAATTGATTTATGGAGCTCAAAACAGTTATTGTTGAAAAATGTGCGTCTACACACATTGCAATCCCTCTTCTCAGCTTCAACTACACGGCTTTCACATTTGGGGCTTTTACACTGCTCACATACCATGTGGCAGTCTTTACAATGTTTCACTATATCATCTGCAAACTCGAGGCAGCCCTTACACAAATCATGATGTCGCCCATATTTTCGGCTTTTATCATAACTCGCGTAAAGGCACCTTATATTACGGATGGGGAGATACGTTGTACCTGACAATTCTAAAATAAGTAGGTGTTTTGTACGATCTCTCACACTGCTTTTAAAAACATACACAGTCCTACGACGATCATCCAGGCCAAATACAACTATACGAGCATTCATTTCCTGTTCAACCCTTCTCAGCTCTTCAGGACCCATATCACAGTGAAATTCAAGTTCACAGTCTACAGCTGGTTTACGGGCACACTCCACGATCGTGGGCAACCAAATATGAACGGCTCTCGTATTTTGTACAGTAAACATACGCGCTAAGACTACTGCTATAAAGCCGCAACCACGATCGACGTTGATATGCCTTCTATAAATAACCTGAGAATTGAAGTTAAGAGTATACGGAGTGGCACTATGACCCGCAACACGGAATACACGGTCAATATTTACCGTGAAGTTATCCATATTGAATGCTATACTACTTTGGGCAGCTTGCTTTATACGCTCTAATATATATTCTATATCCTCAGCCGCCAAACGTCTAAATGGCACTACCACCCAAAAATCATCTACATCACCATCATCTGAGCCGAAACCGAAGGACAGACTCGTCCTGACTTCGCGCTCGTCGCGGTTCTGAAGAGCAAACTCTACAATGCGCTCTACAACGCGCGACGTAGCTCGCGCTCAATTCCATTGCTATACAGAGATCTAGGGTCAACCCTGACTATATACCGATTTCTAGTCAAGGCTGTGGTCGGGGTTGCGGAGCGCACCAACTCAAACGTTATATCATCCTCAACAGAACGAGTCACCGCTGAGGAGGATGGACGAGTGCCTATATTGGACGATGTGGGGATTGCGCCGTAAGACATTGAGGGCTGGGGGTCTATTACAGCAGACTCTACAGTACGGGTGGGGGCTGTGGGGGAAGTACAAGGGGTCGAGGAAGCTGAAGTAGGGTTGGTAGCGTAAGACGTTAAGGGCTGGGGTTGTACCGCGGATTGTCCATCAACCGGCGCGTATTTCGCGCGCTTTATACTTGACGTGGAGGACTCTTCAGCGTGTCGCCGCTTTGAGCGTGCAGCCGTTGAGGGTATGGGCCCTGTAGATGCACGGCCAATGGATTCACCCGTGATGTCGATGATGGTGGGCTGTACATCGTCGTCATTCACGGTTCTGTGGAAGAAGAAAACTAAATATAAGGAGCAGAACTCGTTATTTGTGATATTCTGTAAATGAGTCACTTAAGGGTGTGACGTGTTAGAAATGGATGCTGTAGGAAAATTCAGATTCACGAGCCCATCCACATGTATTATATCTCGACCTATAGGATGTGGTAAAAAGGTGTTTATGCTTAAAATTATTAAAGAAAAGGGTGAAATGTTCTCAAAATTTGTGCATAAAGTTATATGGTGCTATTCGACAAACCAATCAGTGTTCAACGAGTACCAAGACGATGTTTTGTTCCATAAGGGAGTCTATGACGTTAATTCACTAAAGGGAAATGAACATACAGTCATTGTAATTGACGACCTCATGTTGGAGATGGATAAAACGTTTGCCGAGACATTTACAGTATTCTCCCACCACCTTAACATAAGCGTGTTCTTCATCAATCCGAATCTATTTTTCAAAAATAGATACATGCGCGATGTATCGTTAAATATGCAATATCTAGTCTTATTCGCTCAACGTAGAGATGTGTCACAAATTGGGGTATTAGCCAGTCAAATGTTCCCGAGTCAGCGTAAGGAGTTTTTGAACGTTGCTTTGTGACCTTCACCCGCGAAACACGTTTAGGGTGCTTCTACGAACGAATATATTTCCAAACGAGCCTGAAACCGTGTACATTCCAGAATGATGAATAGGCTAAAGAAATACCGTGAATTAATAAAAATCTATCAACGACTGCCTCGGTCGTTGCAGCAGATGCTTGTTAAAAATATCGACTCTGACTTTTTAAAATGCATCTGCGAAATCTGCCTCAATGTTATAAAATGTAATGTTCCAATGAAATCCTGTCAGAAGGCTCGCTTACGTCGTTACAAGAACATAATACGTACGCTCGCCCATAAAAGTCAGACTGTGGGTAAGAAAAAGCGTATTATTGTACAAAGAGGCGGTTCGTTCCTACCCATCTTATTTTCAATTTTGGGTCCTTTACTGACTAGATTAATATAATGAAGATCGTGGTTGTGATCCCGCACGAGCTGTATGCTTCATTACAAAGGACCCCAGACGCTGCTCTAGAGCCCCGTAAAAGTAGGCTTAAAAGAATAGAGAGTGAGCTACTATCCCTATTAAACAGTGAAAAGACGCCTGATGAGAAAAGGGTTTTGTATCAAGAGGCTTCGCAGGAATTTCTTCACTAGTACGAAAATTATAAACATCCTACAGAGCTCCCCGTGAGGCACAGCTCGAGTAGCGCTGAGCATAGTGGTACAGGGCATGAGCAACCAAAGAGTAGCGGAACACAGCACATCGAATATGTGCTAAAAAACAGCTTCCCCCATACATTGAGGAATAAAGGGTTGTCTTTATAATCTATTGAGTGAGGACCCCGTCATACAGTGGGCAGACACAGGCGAGGTCATTGTTGATGGATCAAGGGTGCAAGGGTCCAATATCGTTGATATTGTTCATGATCTGGTGAGAAAGTGGGACAGGCCATCACCAACAGGATGGAGCATATTAAGGCAAGACTACAGCAAATAAATGTCCCCAAAACATTGATAGGTAATCTGAATAGGTTAAAAGACTTGGAGCATGCATCGCACGTGTCACAACTGAGTACACCTTCATCCACAACAGCTGCAGTGTCTCTGAAGAGAAGAAAGAAGAGAATAGAAGGCCAACCTTATCCACGTGCCTCTAAAATACCAAATGGCTAACGTATTAAGTAAGCACTATTATGACATTTCTAGCCCTGCATCCTATGGTGGCGTTAATAGACTGTACAGAGGTACTTATAGTGTAAGAGAAAAGGGTGTTGAGAGGTTTTTGCGTGCCCAGGATGCTTACACACTTCATAAACCGGTGAGAAAAAGGTTTAAAACAGCAAAGACAACAGCAGCTTCGATTGACTCTATTTGGCAGGCAGATTTAACAGACATGCAAAGATATTCGGTGTACAACGATGGTTACCGCTACATCCTATTCATAATAGATGTATTCTCTAGATACCTGTGGCTAGTTCACCTGAAAAATAAATCGCCTGAAACAGTCGCTAAAGCGACCAAAACACTGATGTTGAAAGAAAACAGGATTCCAGGCTATTTTTGTACGGACATGGGGAAAGAATTTATAGGGCGAGCTTTTCAGAACATGTTGTCAGAGTTTAATATCAGCTATTACACTTCAAACTCTATACATAAAGCATCTTTAGCTGAAAGAGTTCAACGTACCATAAAAGAACGCATGCACCGTTATTTTACACATAAAAGCACGCTCAGATATATAAACGTTCTCGATTCACTGGCTTCATCCTACAACTGCTCACACCACCGTACGATCGGTACAACGCCTAACGATGTTTTAGAAAGAGGCAGGCGTCCGAGAAGTGATGGTCCACCACCACCACCGCCACCACAATCTGTGCGTTTGAAAATCAATGATTATGTAATGTTGTCACGTTCGGGAAATAAATTCGCGAAGGGTTTTGAGCAAGGATGGACAAGCGAGATTTTTAAAGTTAGGGCTATGAGGCCTAAAGGCGAGATAATGATGTATTACGTTGAAGATTTGAATGGGGAAGAAATCTCGGGAGGGTTTTACCGCGAGGAACTTCAGAAAGTGGCATTTAATTTAGGAAAAAATGTGTTTAAAATTGAGAAAATTTTAGCAACCAAAGGTACAGGAAAGAGAAAAATGTACCTGGTGAAGTGGCTAAGTTACCCAGAAAGCTTCAATACCTATATAAAAGCTGATGCAGTCATGAAGCTTAATTAGTATGCAGCATGGCCCCCAACCATTTCTACATCACGCTCCCTTCCTCATCGTTCCTGTCTGTATACCAAACAATACACTAGCCAATTTTGTAACAGTAACTCCATGGTCCCATTGAATTGGGTCGTGATTCGTATGAGGTGTGCATATGTGAAATTCAGCTGGATACCATCTTTTTAAACATTGAATATAAAGATGCCGTTTTTACAATTCGTAGAAACTGTGATGAGTGTGCAAAAGCCGGCGGGGTAACTCGGGATGAAACTATACGTATCGCCCGGACTAAGGTCGCACAGTTTTTCAGTACAACTGTGACACTAGGACCGGGCCGCTATGGTTCGGTTGAGGATGTTGTGAGAGACTTAAACATATGTTAAAAAACTTTACGAATGATTTAATATACGAATTCGTAAACAGAGGAGGCACTGCACATACTCTAATGCTAAAATTAAACGCTAACAGAAATCTTAAAGACGGAAGAGTGTTCAAAATTATAACCGAGGGGCGTTATCGAGCAGCCTTCCAAAGAGACACCTTTCACGAGGTACCGGATGACTTGTCCAACTTAGTGTATCAGCTAAAGATGGAGAAATTGGATGTAAGCTCTCAGCCTCCAGACATGTGCTATATTTACAGCAATAGAGCGGAACACCAGTTTGTTGGGGATATCCAGGCACGACTGCTGCGCGTAGCGCACATTCCCAACCATAGAGGACGGAGCTTGAGTATTACATATGACAGACCCCATTATGTGATTGTCTCAACTAATCTAATAACTAATATCTCAATATATATAAGAACGATTGAGGGTAAAAATTTCCCATTCGGTGACGGGAGCTTAACAGTGAAGCTACACTTTCGGCGCACTGAGTTATAATGTCCAGGAAACCATTCACGGTATACCGAGGGGTGAGATACCAGCGTGGTAGTGGACTTGGGTCCATTTTTCATCCATACTGCGCACAGCTGTACCACTACTGAAGAGGGGGGCTAGGTACCTTGGGAGGAAGGCGTTACAAACAGGTTTTAACGCAGCAAAGGAAATGCTCGCGGGAACTAAACCTAAAGAAGCTCTAAAAAAACATTTAAAACGTAAATGGGAGAAAAATGCGTGGCGGAGGAAAGAAGAGAATTGATAGGAAGAAGGGGGTACCAACACGTGGTGTAAAGAAGAGAACTGTTAGGAAGAAGAACGGGTCCCGTGGTATTAAACTTAAAAGGGCGCCAAAAAAGAAGTGTTCTAAGCGTATGAGAACTATGACCGATCATTTTTTTAACTGATATAAACTGCGGATGCTACTCTCACGAATCATAGATTGACTGATACTCGTCGGGAGAGGGGGCACTGTTTCTAACTCACCATGGCACGTTTCATTCATCCTTGCAGTTCACAGTGCTGTAAATCGGAGCTATCCCTCTTTGAGCTGCCTCCAACTCAAGTTTCTATTGAGCACAGTGACTTTATTACAATTAACCCTTTAAACACGATTAGTTTACCCAGTGCCCCTATAGAGTTCGTGATACCCAGCTCAGGCCCTTACATTTTTTATCCCAGTTGTATGGAGATGTACACTAAACTACGCATAGCTCATTCTGATGGAACGGATTGCGATGATAATTATGGTGCATACCCCGAAACAAACTTTCTGCACACCATATTCAGCCAGTGTGACGTATATTTAAATGAGACTAACATCTCGGCAGGCACGGGGTACTACCACCTTCGATCGTATCTGGAAATGTCCTCAACTTTTCAAAAGAAGCGAAGGATACCTTTTTATCTGCCGAGGGGTATTACCACACTAAAGATGAGGGTAGTATAAAGGATAAATTTTAAAATTCCAAAAAAAAAAAAAATGAATGTTTTGGACGCCTGCACACGGACTTTACATTCCAGGAGAAGTTGCTTATGAACGGGGTAGATATGAAATTCAAACTTACCCGCACGAGCTCTGAGATCTGTATAAATCTGGGCGCTGACCAAGAAGAAGGCGCGAAACTTGTGATCCATATCATGGAGGCATATTTGCGTATACGCCAAGTGAAACTAAGTTCCGCGAAACATATAGAAATTGAGAAAGAACTGTTACACACCACAGTGAAATACCCAATTAACAGGGTACAGATCAAACTGTACACGATCCCCACAGGATTGGCATCGAAACAGATAGAAAACATCGCTCTTGGAGTACTGCCTAAAAGGATTTTAATTGGGATGCAAGACCACGCTTCAACGAATGGGGATTATAAAAAGAGTGCCTTGAAGTTTGAAAATTTTGGGCTTAAAAATATTACTTTATATATCAACGGCGTCGCATTGGGTGGGACAATGAATATGGACTACTCGTCAGATGCTGTGTTCCCGCTCTGCGCGAGAGCATACAGCAGTTTAGCCCATAACACATGGGTGTGTGACGAACTTGGAATCGGCCTAACACAGAAAGAATTTGTTGAACAGTTTAATATTTACACATTTGACGTTACGCCTGACTTGACTGCTGGAGTAAGTACCCATTTAAACCCGCAGCAGACCGGTGCGATTTCAGTGCGTTTGGATTTCGCCAAGCCTACAGACGCGCCTATTAGTGTACTAATGCATCTAGAAACAAAGACCCTAATAGAACTGGACCGTTTCCGTAACATAAGCACAAATTTTTAAAATGGATGCAAATACACCCCAGAGAGAGATGAAAAGTGACTGTTTCGCGCGTTCCAAATTTATCGGGGTTTTTGTAAAGAATGAAATAATGAAACCGCCAAGCACGAGAAACTGGCACGGGGCCATCGTTAACACCGACATTGCGGGTGGCGAGGGAATTTACTGGTTTGCGATTTATTTTAAAACTAAGGAAAGAATATATTACTTCGATTCACTCGGACTCCCCCATGGCATGACTCGACAATCGTAAATTTTATCGCGCAATTACGTGTGCCTGAGATAATTTGGGCCCCATATCAATTTCAAAGCTTTTACAGTGAAACATGTGGGCTATATTGTATCTTGTTTCTCATACACATGTCGCGCGGGAAGGGATTTGTGAATTTTTTAAATTTATTCGATTTGTGTGACACAAATATGAACGATAAATATGTATGCAGACAGATAAAAAAAAATTCCCACATGTTGCAACCCCCTGTAATTTTTAAGCTCCATATTGTGTAAATCTGTATATACATTTGTAACAATAAAGAATTGTGCGCTGCCCTCTTTTGTATATGTTTAATAAATGAAAATAATGTTGTTTTGTTAATATCCTAAAAAACACTTACATAATCTCTGCGACGACAGCGCATTCGGATGAGCGGTTGTGTGACAATACCATGACATCTGATTCGCAGCGTAGTGTGGATACCACTTCGTTCGCCACCCTTTCTCCAAAAGTTTTTATAATCTCTTCTACTCCGTTTCGCTCCTGTAAAATAAAGAGAAAATTATTTTTAAAAACTAATGCACTTCTTAAAACTGCATTCGTTTCTAAAAACCTAGCTGTAGAAGAAATATAAACATACTATATATATATATATATATATATATTATATATATATATACACGGAAATAGTGATGAAAGATGTAGAGAATAACTGAAAATGCTTTGCAATTATGGCTTCTTTATAAGATAACACCGATTGAAACGTTATATATATATATAGGTCGTGAATAAGGCCAGGTTATATTATGAACGGGAAAAAAGCCGGTTAAATCAATGAGCATAATTTACCTAGTAGAAAAGTCTACCTACTTTTAAAATACTATACGGGGTCAAAACACTCACATTAGCTTCTCTGCAAATTCGGGCTCGCTTAGCTAACTGTGATTCATTGCTCTAACCTCTGCACCGCTGGTGGGACTGTTCGGCGAGGCACTCGTTCTCCTCTCGCCGAAAGTGTTTATAACGCGGTCTAACTCCGTGGCGGTCCTGTAATTAAAATAATTGTAATGGATTTGAGGCGATTAAAAGTGATGGCTAAAATTATTTTTAAAAACGAATGCACTTCTTAAAAGTTTAATATTTCTGAAAACCTAGCTGTACAAGAAATATAAACATGCCATATATAGATCGTGAATAAGGCATAAACTATTTTCAAAACGTGTTTGTAATGGGTCTTATAAATCTAATTAATAGTGAGTAACTACCAGGTTATATTATAAACGAGAAAGGAGCCGGTTAAATCAGTGAGTATAATTTATCTGCACAATAGAACCGTATATCTCGACACTACCCAAACAATACACACATATATATATACACACACACATTTAAATGTGGAAATATGCATTAAATAAAGGCCTGCGACAAGTTAACTGAACTGGGGTACAGAAGCGAGACGTGAAAGCTGCAAAGACTACTAAGTGGTTAATTGAATAAATTCTAAAAAAATATGGACTTGAAAACAGTCAAGCTTCTCGATATCTCATCACTGTTTACTCTCTCTCTATATATATATATATATATATATATATATATATATATATGTGTGTGTATATATGAGAATGAAAATTAAATTTGAAAACGCGTTTATTTCAAACGAAGGTATTTTAAGTTTGATCACATATTTAAAAGGTAAATATAAATGGAAGGCAGCACAAATTAATTTTCAAAGCCTTTAATATGACATCTCATCAGTGTTTACGATATATATATATATATATATATATATATATATATATATATATATATATATAACCTTTGGTAACCTTTGGTTAGCTTCCGCCCGAATTGTTCATTATGACGAAGGTCAAGCTTTTCACTCCACCTTAGACCTACAGTTTAACGTGGAATCCGAACCACGCCCCATCAGCA